>JARUPZ010000006.1:3586276-3985773 GCA_031213475.1 Nereocystis luetkeana | reverse complement strand
AAACATGGAGGTTGGCATCCAGGGGGATGGAGGGGGTGTACTCGATAAGAGAGATGTCCTCGATCTCATGCATGGCCGTAGTCGTAGGGGGGGGGGGGGGGGGGGGGGGGGGGGGCGGGGGTACTCATATCATGCGTGGTCGTGGTCGTACACGATCATATACCCTCGCATCCCTACAACCGCCGGGACGGAGCACTTCGGGTTTTTACACTCACCAGGCAAACATTGCTTGCACCAACCCGTTTTTTTTTTTCTTTGTTGGGAGGAGGGAAGCATACTCATTTGTTGGTTTGCCTTCGTCATTTGACCATTGACCACGCATCCTATTCGAGACGAACCCTCAAGTCGCATGGGGGGGGGGGGGGGGGTGTACTCGATAGGAGATATGTACTCGATCTCATGCATGGCCGTAGTCGTATGACCGGGGGGGGGGGGGGGGGGGGGGGGGGGGGGGGGGGGGGGGGGGGGGGAGAGGGACATATAGGAAGGGTGCCATTGACGCTCGGATAACGCTCCCCCCAGCAAATGCCTCTGCAATCTCTAGTATTTGCCGCGGTTTCCCACGTGACGGCTACTGCACATGGCTGCATGGCCGCGGCAGGCGTAACTCCATGGTAAATACGGGCCGTTCAGTAGACGGGACAATCCTTCAAGAAGGGGGACACCCCACCTTTCCCACCCCCTCCCCCTTCCCACCCCACCCAACCCACCGTCCGTTAAACCATGCACACGCCCGATGGATAGATGATCTACAGAGATAGATAGATCATGTACAGATAGATCATCTAGACCCTATCATGCCGTTGTGATCTGCACAGTACAGATCCAACCTAAAATGTCGTTGTGAGATGCCGTGCAGGATCTGTATGGTACACATCCAACCCAAGCACTCAAAAAACGCCATCCCCCCCCCCCCCCCCCCCCCTCCCCCGCCCCCCGACCTCCAACCCAACCCACCTCGAGCTGAACCGCGGCCTCCAGCGCAGGAGCAAGCCTGGTGCCGATAGACAGGATGACCGCTTTCTGCCGGGCCGTGGCACGGGGACGGCGCACTATCCTCCCCTTGCCGATCTCCAGCTCCTCTCCCTTCGCCGGCAGCTCGTCCATCTCGTAGCCGAAGAGAGACTTGAGCTTTTCCAGGCCGTACCCCGTGCCACGTGGGTAGCGCACGACCGAAGGCATGTCGTCGATCGTGTAGGCGGTCTGACGCGCGGGGAGAGGGGGGAGTGGTGGGGGAGGGGGCAGTTGAAGAATGGAGGTGGTTCAAGGACAGTTGCATCTCTCTCTCTCTCTCTCTCTCTCTCTCTCTCTCTGTTTCTCAAACCCGAAGTGCCGTCCGTCCCGGCAATGTAGGGGTGCGCGGGTCTATGGTCATACGATTACGGCCATGCATGATAGCGAGTACCCCGCCCCTCTCCCGCCCCCAGTCCCTCCCTCTCAAGCCGCTGACCTGTATCATGTTCATGAGCTCCACTTCGTCGGAGGGAGCCATGATGACGATGTTCGGCAGGGTGCCGAGGTAGGTAAGGTCGAAGCTTCCGTGGTGCGTGGGTCCATCGTTGCCCCACCAGGCCGGCTCGGTCTAGGATCATCCTCACGGGAAGCTTCTGCACAACCACGTCGTGCATAACCTTCCGGAATAGAGACGCACACACACGAAAAAGCATCGCATCGCGATGTTACTACACGATAAACCACACACAAAACAATCTCGTACAGACGTGTCAGCCGACGAAGCAAGCCACCGAGAGAAACAAGCATCCGGAGAAAACCAATAGAGCTCGGGCAAAGAAGACCGTATACCCCGCAAGAAAAAGAGAGCAGCAAGGCGCAAGCAAAGCAGGGACGAACCCCCCCCCCCCCCCCCCCCCCCCCTCTCCCTCCCTCCCCCCAGAACGAGCAACATCAACGAAGACAAAAACGAGTAGAACAATAAAACAAACAAGAAAATCACACAACCAAACACAAACCAGAATAAAAAAACAAATCAAACCAGCATCGATCGATTGAAGCGAACCACAACGCACCGACTCCCCCCCCCCCCCCCCCCCCCCAACCGAATCACAATCTAACCGAGCCAGGAATGACACTTCAGGAATGACACTTCAAAGTCCAAACCACCCCCCCCCCCCAACTCGAGACCCAGAGCGACCCACCAGCCCAACCCACACCGCGCACCTGGTCGTAAGCTCGCTGCATGAAGGTGGAGTAGATACAGCAGAACGGTTTCAAGCCCTCGACCGCCATGCCGGCAGCGAAGGTCACGGCGTGCTGCTCCGCGATCCCCACGTCGTACGTGCGCTTGGGGAAACGCCTCCCAAACATGTCCATACCCGTACCGCCTGTCAAGAGACAAAAATAAAAATAAATATATATATATATTATATATATACTCGTATTATATATACGGACGCCGAAACGAAACAATCAACACAAGGGGGACACGGTGACCATTTGGTGGAGGCGTGGAAGACGGGGGAGTGGGGGAGAGTTGTTCTTATGGCTGTTGTTTCCGCGATGGGGACAAGGGATATAATCAACATTCCTCAAAAAGGGAAGGTCCCGGTAGTATATTGCTGTGGGCTAGTCTTCTTTGAACGCATGAATACAAACGGACGGAGTATATTGCAGGGCGAGGCAAAGCAACACCAAGGCAAAGCAACGCCAAGCCAAGTTAAGCAAAGCCGAGTCAGGGAAACCCAGGTGGAGAACGTGAGCCAAGAAGGGCAAAGCGAAGCAAGGCAAGGCACAGCCAAGCAAGACAAGGCACAGCCAAGCATGGCAAGGCAAGCAGGCGAGTTCCAATACCTGGCATGGCGGCGGTGATACCCACAACAGCGCGGTCCTCCGTCGCGATGTCGATGAGAGTGTTGGCGAAAATAGACGTCAAGGACGGATTTGCGCTCGTCTGAGACACCGACAGCAAGCAGCGTGGGGAGAGGACAAAAACAAAGCACAGCAAGGAAGGACAGCAGCAAGCTCAGAGGCGTCAAAACAAAGCACAGCAAGGCCCAAACCAACAGCCGCCGTCGATCGCGGCAATACTTCGCCCGGCAAGCGACTCCGAGTTACTCGAGGCTCTGACTCCGACTCGAGCCCCGAGTACAATTGGAAATAACAGCTGCTCCCGGGCGAGGCGAGGGACCAACCCCCCCCCCCCTCCGCATCATGGTAATACTACCCCATCCCCCCCCTCCCCGCACTATGGTCAGACGACTATGGCCATGCATGATGATGAGTAGACCCCCCCCCCCCCCCTCCCCGCCCCCCGCCCCAGCGGCCAAGCAGCGAGTGACTCTGATGACCCTGGCTCGGCTTCCCAACCATTTGTAGTACCGCGCTACTGTACAGAAACCTAAATCTGACAAAAAAAAACTAGAGAGTTTTGTACCCCAAATGGGAGGGAGTGCAGCACTCAAGGCCTAAGGGGGGTCATGACTCTAGACTCACCCCCTTGTGCTGCTTGCCCGTGGCGACGTTAAACTTGGCTACGCCGTGGTACTTGTCCGATGCGGCCATGGCAGGGGGGTAGCCCATGCCTTTCTCGGTTCGGATGTGAAGAAGAACCTGACAGATAAAAAGGGGGGGGGAGCGGGGGGCGGGAGGGGGTCGGGAGCGGGAGAGAGAGAGGGAGGGGGTAGGGAGAGAAGTATGAGCGAGCGCGTAAGCAAGAAACATCGAAACAAAGAGAAAACCACCACCGGAATGAAAGCGAACCTCTATTCCATACACCAGGGACGCATGCTTCTAATGATTTACCGGAGAACGTGTGTATCTGCCTGTTGCCCGACATACAGCAGTACTCATGGTATGATGTTCAATACCATAGTTTTGCTTCGTGTTTTAGCTTTTGTACGTCTAAGGTAAACGAACTCACGTACGTACCAGGTATTACATACCAGGCACTTGTTGAAGGCTGTTTCCGCATGCCTTAGTCTAGCCTGTGGTTACAAAGTCACAACACAGGCATGACAGAGGCATGACAGGCTCCGACAGCAGTCACACGACAGAGGCATGCACTAACAACTGTTAACAACTCGGGCATACAGATAGATTATCTACAGATAGATCATCTCCAGATAGATACTCTACAGATAGCTCATCTTCAGATAGACCATCTCCAGATAGATCATCTCCAGAGAGATAAATCTCCAGATAGATCTACAGATGGGAAATCTACAGATAGATCATCTACACATAAATTATCTACAGATAAATCATCTACAGATGAATCATCTACAGATAGACCATCTACAGATACATCATCTACAGATAGGTTCCACAGAACAACAGGAGCTAGAAAAATCAAACAGTAAACCGAGAATAGATTATCTATCTGCCTTGAATGATATAGATCATCGAGCTAGAACAAACGTCCATGATCTCTTTGTCTGAGGTGAGCCAAGTTTTGACTAACCGGCTTATCATCCTTTTTGTCGCGGATGTTCTCAAGGATGGGCACCAGGTTGTCCATGTCGTGACCGTCGACGGGCCCCACGTAGTAGTACCCCAGCTCCTCGAACAGCGTACCCCCGGACATCATCCCTGTTTCATGCCACACAAGCACATACGCGAGGGGGAAAAAAAAAGCCGCCGGGTTAGTTCATCCCAAAGTTTGGTTGGTTTTTTGTTTTGTCATGAAAGGTGCTGCTCTGGAGAGACACCCGAAACATAAAAAAACAAGGCGAGAGACACGAAATCGCGACAAAAGCACAACATACCAGAGTAAACTATCACCAAAACCAACACATATCTGGTGCCAGGAATTATCCTTTCGTCTCCTCGATTTCAGAAAATGAATCTTTCTGCTGCTTAACCCATCAATAAAACATGTTGACGAGATGTAAAAGCGGTGAGAGTCGAACCTCAAACGCCTTGTGGTGAAGAAACCCCGCGCGCGGGGGGAGAGGTTTTACACCCCAAAACGTCTGTCCTGCAATCCGCTAACCATGTTATTCTATATTCTTCTACATGACCACACCAGACCGCAGAGCAGAGACAGCGCACGCGACGACCAAAACCATGCACTAAAATAAAACCAAACATCCGTGCAATAAAAAACATTCGCGGGCCGTGCCTCCACGCGAACAGCAACGCAATACACCTGGTCCCCAGACCAAAAACATATATTACCTGACCATATCGTAATCCCTCTCCTGTCACACCCCCTCCCCCCCCCTCCTCCTCTCTATTCCCTTACCCGACCCCACCCCACCACCGCCGAGAAAAAACGCCGACTTACCTCTTGCGTACTCGTCGAGCTTAGCGTTCACGTTCTGGATGTTGCTGGGGAGCAGCTTGTTAAACGCCTTCGCCACGTCACGCACCGACTTGAAGGAGCGAGAGGACATCAGCCGTCCCGTGTATGAGGACAGAGCCCCCGCAGGCACAACGCCTCCCGCCGAGTGGGTACCCGTCGGGAGAGATACCTAGATAAGGATGGGGTCCGAGTGGGGGTCGGTTAAGGGTTGGGTTGAGTTGGGTGGGGTAGGGTTAGGTAGGGTAAGGGTAGGGTAGGGTTGGGTTGGGGTTGCGGTGAGGAGGGGCTGGGGTTGGTGTTCGGTTCGTGCGTGGTTTTGGGGTGGGGCTGGGGTGTTGGGATTGGGGTTATGGTGTTGATGTTGGGTTGGTGCGTTGTATTGGCGGGGGTGTGAGGGTGGGGGTGAGGCGGGGTGGTGGGAAAACAGAGAGCGAACAGACCGCGCCTTACGCAACATGCTTCGCTCCTGACAACCCCGCGCATACATATATCCTTCCCTCCTCCCACCCTCCCTCCCTCCCTCCCTCCCCCCCTTCTTCCGTTCAACCCTCTCTTCTTCCGTTCGATGGATAGATCGGGCGCCAGACGACTGACCGCGGCTGCGGAGGAAAAACGCCGGGACTGCTTGTACACACATGTATATTTATATTGCATGGGGCAGCACGAGTAGAGGCTCGTACGAAGCACCGGGCATACATTTCCCCCCCATGTGTATGTACACGAACGTTTCGGTCTCCATCCCTACCTGGCCGTTATCGTTGAGGACGACGAGATGACGGATTCCCAGGTAGCCGGCACAGTTCATGGCCTCGAACGCCATACCGCCCGTGATGGCCCCGTCGCCGATTACAGCAACACAGTTGTTCCTCCGCTGCACAAGGGTTGGTGATGGGGGGGGTGTGGGCGAGTTGACGACACCCGCCAAAACGAAACAACGGTCAGACGCAGTAGGGTACAAAACAAAAGCGGTACGAGTTTTTCACGACATGGCCCAGCTTGGACAAAACAAATTGGTTGATGTGCGTATACAATGGTTTGAGATGGTATATATATAGCCCACACGAATCTCTTCACTGCCACAAGACAAAATGAAACACTTGGAACAGAAAAAAAAAGGGAATCAAATGCGCGTCGGCGGCGGGGGGGCGACGAGTCTGATAGTAAAACATACCGGTACGGGGTATTTAGATGACCACAAAAGGTCTGAAATGAACATTACCTTCTCGATCGGACCACTACAGCTCCTTGGATTTTGCGCGTGGATACGACCGCGGGCTGCGGCTGGACTGGGCTACTCCTTGTAGCTAGACAGGGCGACGGGGCTGGGATGGCTAACCTTCGAGAGCTGGCTCTTGCCGACGGACATGCCCATGGCGGAAGAGATGGACGTGGACGAGTGTCCCGCCCCGAAGCAGTCGTACTCCGACTCCGAGCGCTTCGCGAAGCCCGACAGACCTCCGCTCTGCCTGAGCGTGTTCATCCGATGTCTCCTCCCCGTCAGGATCTTGTGGGGGTACACCTGGAAGGCATTGTGGTGGAGGGGAGGGTGGGTGGGGGGGGGGTGTCACGTTAGTTCACGTCGACGTCCAGCACACCCAAGAGTCCGTGCCGATTCTTCATCCTAAGAGAGACACAAGCACAGAGGTACTACATTGTATCGCAGCAGACAGACCGGACAACGCAAGGGAGGGAGGGGGGGGGGGGGGGGGGGACAAAAAGGAAAATGCGACGTTGCGCTTGCATCGCTTGGAGTGATGTCTGACCAGTCCCTGATTACACACCCACGGTTGGCAGTGGTTCCTCTTCAGTGCCGGCGAAATCGCTTGGCACAGATGGGATGAACTAACCAGTGTGGCGGTGGGCGGAGGGAATAGTGCCGGTTGCCGCTACATATAGTGCCGGTATTGTTCGCAGCCGGCACTATGTATCGAGGGGCCGTTACCGTACTATACCGCTGTACTGTACTGTACTCGACTCCTGCGTTAGACCGTACTGACAGCCGTACACACTCCTTTTGCGACGCCTGGTCCTGACAAATAGCAGCGCGGTACACCCCCCCGACGACACACAACCCCTCGGACAAGCGCTCCACACACGTACGTCCGACATACATCTACAGACAGAACACGATGCACTGTCTGTACATCATCTACAATAGGTCCTACCAATACGTAAAACCGCTGCTATTGTAAACGCAGTGGGGGATTTGTGCGGTACATATCCAATCCAACCCACGGACAAAACTTGCCCTTACGTAGATCTTGCAGTTGACACGCCTCCCACACACAATACGAACTACTGTAGGTCACGCAGATCAGGAATATATCCATATATATATATATATATGTATGCCCTTACGGAAGTAGAGTAGACCAACCATCGAGGGCCATTCGATTACCCGTCCGACGTTCGCCAAAAATTTTCACTCGCCTGGTGGGACACATCCCACGTGATCTTGTCCTCGGGCGCCTCGAACACATAGTGCAGGGCCACCGCCAGCTCGATGACTCCCAGGGAAGAGCCGAGGTGACCACCCGTCTTTGATACCGCCTGCGTCAAGGGTTTCCAATTTCCACGAAAACATACACAAAGCAGCATTGAGGCGTGAAAGTTTTTCGGTCGTTTTTTTTGTCAAAATGGAAACCCCTCTCTTCCTGGGGGGGGGGGTGGTCCCCCGCATTCCCTGGGGGGGGGGGGGGGGGGGGGTTCCACGCCCCTCGCTCGCCGAGTCGGACAGGGACGCAAGCATATTTCGTGTCTCGGTCGAAAAAAAAGGTAGGGCGGGACAACAACACCCCCCCCCGCGATCGTACACTCTCGAAAAATCCAAGAAGCTGTGTCGGTCTGATCGAAATGTACTGGTCGTTTGGACCTTTTTGTGGTCATCATCTAGATGCCCCGTGTATTTCAACATCAGCGGACAGATGACGATCCAGACCATCTACATCATAACCTGCCGTCAAGATGAATGTTAATGTTCAGGAGGATGTGTGTAGTATGATACGAGGTCCAACCCAAGGACATATACATGTGCTTAACGTAGATCATCATACCGTACCCACCCGGCAGGATCTATTGCATAGCAAGTACAGATCCAACACGAGCAAACGTGAGCAGTAGATCGCGCGGATTGTACGGCAGCTCACCCGGCGACATGAGCTAGATCATACAGATCATAGAGATCGATACATGCCTTCGCCCTCAAATATCCAGATCATTGCGCGGGTATATGATATATCTGATCAATCTGATCTGTCTCATCTATCTGATCTATCTGACCTGTCTGATCTACCTTAGCTATCCGATATATTCTATCTGTCGAAACGCCCCCCACCGCCGGTGCATACCCCCTTCCCAGGTACATTTCAACCCTCTTAGAACCGCTCTCCCGTTTTTGAGAACAAGCTACGTACTCGATTTTTTTTGTGCTTTGTCTCCAAAACGGGACCACAGTGGTCCTGACAGTTCTAACAGTTAGTCCTGAAAGGGTTCATTCACACCATCCGGTCTAAGGCTGCAGCACTATTAATATAAACACATCAGGGAAATCAGCTGTAGCCACCATAAAAAAAACAAATGGAATTACTGTACTCATACACTATCTGGAGGAACCGAGAAGTCGTAACGAGTACGTTCCTCTTTCTCGTTCTGCAGCAAACAAAAAATGCTTGGCTATTTACAGTACAAGAAACCGAAAATTCAAGCGCATGGAACCACATTTCCAAAAATCAGCGACGAGATCCGCCCCGAAGGAGAGCACGAAAAGTGCTGTCGCTTTGGCACACTCACGGGACTGCACCAAGGAGATCATATCAGGTCCGCCAATTTTTGGCTCGATGGAAACGTACGGCGCTAGACCAGAACAACAAAACTTCCTGGGGGAAAAAAAGGCGGCAGACGTGCTTCCATTGTCTTTGTTGTCGGGACTTTTTTTTGCGTGTTTGTGGGCAGTGCAACACAGGTGTCTCATAGCTGTCCATGTGGTGAACGCCCCCTGCCCTGCTGCGGCAGGCGATTCCGGCTAGGGTCTGCCAGGCTGGCCGCCGGCTGCCGCCGGTGCTTGTCCTGGTGGTGAAGCTTGCGCTGCAGCAGCCGCAGCAGGAGCCGAGCTATCACCACGCGAACTTCCGGTCTCAGCAGACCCAGAGCGATCTTGGGCAGGACCGCCACTTCCTGGAGGCGCGGGGCTCCGCAAAAGCACCTGGCGAGCTGGCGTCCTGGCTTGTGCCACGCACCACGCAGCACGCTAACCCGAATATGTAAACCCCTGCCCCTTTTTTTTGGGAGTTCCGGTCTAACGGCGTTATTTTTGTACGCGAGAATCGCCAAAAACGTGCCTTAGAGACAACGAGAGGCCTCTTTCAGCGTCAGGCAACGAGCCTTAACCCAGTAAAGCTGTTAAGACTCGAAACACCTTTTAAGGGACGCCCTTCTCACAAAAGGGTGTAAAGGCAAAATTTAAGGCGAGCTTTAAAGGCTTGGGCTTAATCAGAACCCACGATATACCCGAGCAGCAGGTATCTGCCTATGTTAATATCCCATATTTTGGACTGAGTACTGTGTCCTCCCGGAATACCGTACTGTAACTACTAATTAACCCCTACGAACCCTACCTGCAAAACATCTCCTGCTCGACATCCAAGGATTTCTCCCCAAGCGAGAATTGCAGTTTTACAGGGGGCTCTAACCGGGCTTCCCCCATTCCCTTCTGGCGGAATGGTGGGTGCAACCGAATACCGCTCTCATCATCTTCAACCCTAAGAAATGTGTACAAGCCACAAATGAGCAGTTTTACCGTGGTATCTCGATTGGGCTATAGCTCACACGCAAGACGGCGTACGGGTATCCGGACACCGAGGGGTTAGCCGGCGTTTCCGATCACGGCAGTCGGGGGACGCCTTTCCTGCGTTCCGTCTTTCTCTCTCTCGGGTTTTAGCCTCGGCTCGTGTTCTGGTTGTTCTTCCGGTGTTCATACCTGGTACACATTATCTCCTGTTCGTAAGCTTCAACGCACCACCCTACTGTACCTACGGAGGTAAATAAATGCCTACCTGGTCTATATCGACTACCAGGTATTCAGCTCCTGATCCCGGGTTTTAGACGTCGCTCGCCGGCGTCGAAACCCCTCACAGGCGTTTTCGACGAGGGCGCCGCATTTGCGTGAGAGAAAATGATGTTCCAGTCTACACAAGGCGTGGTGTCCTCTACCGTATGTTGAAACGTTCCGCGGTCCTGGGACCCGGGTGCTACAACCGAGTTTCAGACACGCCACGTACACGTCTAGCGCACGTCACGTCTTCTGGACGTCCGGCGTGTCGGAAAGTCGGTTGCGCTCCCGTCTACTAGCCCCGCTACTGTCGTTGCTGTTATTGTTGTTGCTCACTACAGAGGACATAGCTACGCTCGCTCTCCATCCTAGCGCGACGTATACATCACATGCGATGATGAAACCTTTCTGTCACGTGAACGCGGTGATACCTCATCGAAAACAGACGGGTTTCGGCGCCGGCGACATCTAAGCCCGTGATAATGGGTGAACAGTCGATACATAGGATGCAGTCGATGATAGTTACTGTAGGACGACGGCACGTCGAAGGGCGCGAGGGCACAATCGACAGAAGAAAACAAGAAAACAAGAAAACAAGCCGAGGCAAATACACAAGAGACGGAACGCTGGAAAGGCGTCCCGAATGCCGAGACCGGGAACGCCGGCTATGGCGTTGGCTGACGATTGATCCCTCCTGTCTCCTGTTCTCCGTTTCGCTATTATTTGAATTGTGATGTTATCATACTGATCTGGATCTCTCCTATTCATATTATCGACTCCTTTTCAACTCAGGGGCTTTGGGGGTGTTGGCAGCACATGTAGCATTCCTCCTCCCCGGGCTATACAAAAACCTGGTAGAAGCAAGAAGCAACAATACTGCTGCCCATCCCAGTCGATTACTGTACGTGCGAAGCCTTACTTTGGCCATCTTGTTCTTATCTTCCTTGGAGATCTGGGTAAAAAAAGCTTACGCCCAATACACTTTCTTATTTGTGTACCGGTACTAGTCCATCTGTAGGACACCGACTTTAACATGACACTCCGCCAGTGTACATGTCATGAACTTGCCGGGCCTCTTTGGTCGACCCCCTTTAGGTTCGATCAAGAGGGAGGTAGGGACAACTAATCCCGATACATGCCGGGTGTGATTTGTCATACCACCGCTGCAAAAATCGCTACCGGTTCGGGTAGGTATGATACACCAGGTACCAGTAACGAATATCCTATGGTATCCATGAGCATCACATTATCATGATACACATCATGCACATATCACGCGGTATCAGCACATCATATGACTGATGATACGAGTCCAGAGAGGGGTACAGAAGCAGTACCTCGTACATATACTACGCGTACCTTCTGGTAGGCAAGTACAGACAATAGGCAACCAACCGTAGGAGGTATCGCACTGTCCAGAAGTGTAAGGAACACTTGTTGACTATCAATATTATGGTACGAATCTAGACACGGTGCTTAAAAATCCGGACAGAGACACACCATATGAGATGAGGTGCCACACGCTCGACACCGACACCACCACTACGCAGACACCCAGCACCCAGCACCCAGGTCGATCGAGCGGACAGCAGACGCCGAGTGGAAATAAGACTTTCTCAATAGGTCGCACAGCAGTAAAAAGCAGCAGCAGCAGCAACCAGCCAACAGCAACATTAACGATTTTTATATTGCAGCAATAGTATGAAAAGTAGCAGCGTGACACAGCAGCAGCAGCCGCAGCCGAAGGGAGCTTTGGTGACACACGACGCAACGCACCACATTGACGCAGACATTCTTCACACCGGCGGGCTCCCTCCCGACCACATAAGACAAGAGTGTACACGAACGCTTTAGACTCGTTTACTCGGCATACGGCTATCTCAGTCGGTCAACAGAAACTACAAGCGGTACGGCAGTCAGCAACAGCAGCATTGACGGTGTTCAGACGTTCGGCTCTACCAAGAATACCGCGGGACAGCCTACGGGAGCGTGCTGACTCACCGGCTGGGACGGCAACCACAAATTGACGCAGACAAGCACGGCTGCATTTTTTATTAGACTTGTTTTATGCGTGCCGCGATTGGGCGTACAGCAGCAGCAGCAGCAGTGTCGGATGACATCAAGAAACCACTCAGAGTCAGTACGAGTACAACAAATATGCTGCTGTTTGAGTCTGCTACCGACCGCTGCGGTAGTACCTGGTATGTAATAAAAGAATGGAGGAAACAGGATAATCTCACGCCCGGCAAGCACCCTCGCGAGTGCGTCGCTTGCTTGTGTGGGGGGGCTACTCCTGGTGACTGATGACGCTTCGCGACTGCTTCGTCGATACGCTGTTTATACGAGGAGGCAGCTGCCTCGAGATTTCAACCGAACGCGGCACAATCAAAGTATACCTGATACAGCAGTAAGAAAGCTAAACATGTCACACAACGGTATCCACAAATGCTGTCCGTACTTTAAACCCGGTATATATAAAAAACGCGTGGGAACAATGCGGTTGGCCTAATTTTTCCCTCTTCTTCCTCTCAGTTCCTGATGCGCCGTGCGATGTTGCGACCCATGCTCTCATGTTTTCGGCTTGTGGCAAACGGATACCTGTACGCATCTCTGTTATGATCTGGGTTCGCTGGCTGTCGTTGGGTACTCGTTGAACGTAACGGCAGACGTTTACAGCATGGTTTATCTCCAAGATGAAAGACTTTAAACACACAACACGCGACGCTTGCTGTTCTGGCTGTGTTGCTCCTGCGCTGGTTGTGCTTCTGCGCTTGTATGAGGCAACCAGCACATTGAACTGCCTTCTGGTGCAAAAAGAGCAAGTAGAAAGAGACACACAGAGGAATGCCGGCAGGAAACAGCAGCACTATATGGTAGTGGCACTGCGCGGCATCTCAAGCCATCACTTGCCTGCTCAGAAACACTCCAACCCCACCAGCACTACTTTGTACGGCACCGAGCCAAGGCAACAGGCCACAGCTCCACAGCTCCACAGCAACACGGCTACAACCCCCTCAAGAGTAGACCTACAAACATGGAGTGGGGCGAGCGACGCTGTCTCACCTCCAAGGTTTCCCACCGAAGCTCATATGCGAGCTGCTTCAACTCTGCGAGGCTGAAGCGCTTCATGTCCGCAGGGCTCTGCACCGAGTCCAGCAGCGGCTTGGACGTGGGCCCGTAGTACCTTTCCCCCCCGATCTCCCCCTCTGCCGGCACGCTGCTCATCGCCACCCGCCCCCGCCGCAATGACCGAGCAGAGTTCCTCGGGGCCGCCTCAGGAAGGTTCGCATTTGTGATGCTTGCCGAGGAGAACGCTCCCAGCGGCTGGGTGGGCGCGATGAACGAGGACGCAGTTGCCACAAGGGCGGCACCACTGAGGGCTAGGGTCACCGTCCGAACCATGGCTTAAAGGCGAGCTATCGCCGAGTCGCTATGGCCGGCAGAACAGCAGTATATGCCGCCTGGTCACCCAAACAAGAACGGTACGAGCCCACGAGAGGAATGCACTTTGCAGCCGAGCATACGTCAAGCTCGGCGCCTGAGGACCACTGGGGATGCCTGCAACCACGCAGTTATCTCCCGCAGGACGGGTGGGTTACAGAGAAGAGAGCTGTGGCTCCGGAGACGTGCAGATTTCAGTTCTTCACTCAAAGTGCCTCAAGTACCGCTGTGCCAAAAAGCCTTGGAAAAGCCGGTCCTGATCAACAGGACAGCACCCCACATGAAGCACGAATCGAAAAAGGATTCGTAACGCCTCTGTGTACTAAAATACGGGAAATTTGTATATGTAGCCCCTGTTTTGTGGGCCTCTGGTGCGCTGCTGGCTGCCGTCTGTGCTCAGTGCTTCTCGGCTGGCGTCCGAGTTCCCCCCCACCAGTGCGCGACCATGGGTAAGGTTATCCGCGGGCAGAGGAAGGGTAAGGGAGGTATCTTTACCTCCCACACGCGCCTCCGCAAGGGGCCCGTGAAGTTCCGCAAGCTCGACTACGCGGAGCGCCACGGATACATCAAGGGTGTGATCAAGGACATCATCCACGAGCCCGGAAGGGGCGCGCCTCTCGCCAAGGTCCAGTTCCAGAACCCCTACAAGTTCAGGCGCGATAACGAACTCATCGTCGCGGTGGAGGGCATGTACTCCGGGCAATTCATCTACTGCGGCAAGAAGGGTGCGATACGAGTTCAGAAAAAGTGCTTTTTGGGGCAAGACGGAGCAGTCGATGGGTGGCTCTCCCACTAGCAGCCAACCAGCGAACCAGCGCCGATGCTTGCGATTATTGATGGGTGGTCCCCGATAACAACCTGTCCGCCTGGGGGACCGCGTTACTGCTGGAAGAGCTGGCTAGCCCCCCCTGCGCCCGGCGGCGAAACCCGGGTGGGCCTTGCAAGTGGCCATCCTTTTTTCCTTCTCCCGGCTTTGTTGGGAAGGAGGCCGAGAGGGTGTTTTGCCATGGCCTGCCCAAATTTGATGGATGGCGCCCGAAAACAGCCACACGCGTGCGCTCGGTCTTCTCGGTCTCGACTGCCTTGCTTTGTGGAACTGTTGCAATCGGGTTGGGGTCGAAGCATTTTTAAGCTGTGGTTAGGCTAGCTTTGCAGTCCTGTCGATATGAGTTCTGCCGTTGTACTTGGTGTGTGTCGTTGTTGTTGTGGCGTCTTGTGAGGGGCACAGTGGTACGTTGACTTCTGCTGTGCGCAGGCAGCTTTTGCTGCAACCGCCGCAAAAATCAGCAGGCAGCAGTGTTCTGTTCTGTCCGCTGTACGAGTACTCGTAGTCTGCTGGTTTTCCGTTTTCGGTCTGGTTCCAATCGTTTTGAACCCACGTTTTTTTAAACAAACACGCTTATTGCTGACTGCAACAAAGTAAAGTGCGTTCTGCTTACAAGTCGCCCTGTCCTCACACCCACCGCAAACTGGCACATTCCCACGTCTATAACCCTAACGCTCCCCCCCCACCGCCACGCCCTGCTTTCCCCCCCCCCCCACTTCCCAACCCCCCCCCCCGCCCCCTCCCAACCCACCCACCCCCTCCCATCTCCCCCAAAACACCCCACCCCCACCATGAAAACCGACCGTCAACACCAACCAACCAACCAACCAACAGCCTCCCTGACGGTGGGCAACATCATGCCCCTGGCGTCCATGCCGGAGGGTACGGTGTGCTCCTCCATCGAGGCTAAGATCGGAGACCGCGGCACCTTCGCCCGCTGCTCGGGCGACTACGCCGTGATCATCTCTCACGACGAGGACAAGGGTACCTCCAAGATCCGCCTTCCGTCGGGGTCGAAGAAGACGGTGCGCTCGGAGTGCCGCGCCATGGTCGGCATCGTCGCCGGCGGAGGCCGTACCGACAAGCCCATGCTCAAGGCTGGACGCGCGTACCACAAGTGAGTGCTCGGGGGGGGGGGGGGGGGGGGGGGGGGGGGGGGGGGTATTTTAGTAGAGCTTACCGCTTACTCGAGACTTGGTCTGATTGGCTTTGGGTCAGGATGTCAGGATTAGGGTTGCTCTACGTAAATGGCTTACCTGGTAGGTTTTAGGGTTGTTTGTAGAGTCCAAGCCTGGATTTCTTCTCCCGTTTCCAGGACGTCGGTGATGCCGTTGTTGAAAACCTTGATGACGTTATCGCGACCGATGTACGCTGCCTTTATGTACACCGTATGTATTGACGCTCTGCCTGCCGAATATGAGGTGGAGGCGTGAGCGGAACGGAACCTGGCATCTCGTGAGAGCATCGGTCGCGATGACATCATGAAGGCTGTTCCAGAAAGACGGCGATGCCGTTCTCGAACAGCCTTGATGATGTCTCCGTGGCCAATGCTGTCACAAGATGGCAGGTTCCGTGCCTCCACCCCTCCACCTCGTATTGGACAGGCAGAGTGTCATGAAATACGGTGTACAGCATGTTGTCGTCTACCGACATTCCTGCTGTGCGCATCTCGGCGGCAAGATCCTCGATCCTACCCATCTACCCGAGCGGGTAGCTCCCCGGCGCTATCTTCAAAAACTACCTGAACTTTTTGGTACCGCAGTGCCGTTTTGGGGATGAACTATTATATTAATACCTAGAATTTGAGTGGATTGCCCCCAAAACGGGGCGCAAGTCCTAAAAGGGTTGAGGCGTCTAGGGAGGTCCGATTTGGCCCCCGTGGTTTTGAGGGCGGTACCACGCAAGGAGAGCGTCCCACGATTTTCAGGATTTTTGTTGTCGACGACCGTCGAAAGCAAGAGTGATATGAGTATTTTGCACAGGTGTGTACCTCGCCGAGGCAAGCGTGGGGCGCTCTCCGTAGTTGAACCTACTTCCACACCGGGGGTCGCGGGGATCAAGAGGATGAGTTAACACCGAAAGGATCAGCATGCTCTCAATAAACGCCTTCTGCGTAATCTGCGGTGTTTTTTACCTCGGCCCTGCACCCAACTACCCCCGAGACTCAGTACCAGTCCTCCGGGGTTGATCAGGCCCCTGTTCAGCGCCTGGGGTTTTCCTCTCGTTTGGCCCCCGTCCCTACTGTAGTGAGTGGGTTATTTTACTCACGTGGTTCACTCCACTTTCGACTACTTGGTCTAGTGTTCTCTTATCGTGGTTCTCTCCACCTGATGTCCCTTTTTCTGCCCACTGCAGAAAAAAACGGAAATACAACGTCTGGCGGGACTCGAACCCCTGACTTTCTTGATCGAAATGTTCAGGTTGAACCGCTGAGCTACTCATTCAGCACTCCTCCCGGTAGTGTGGGACTCGCACGAGCTCACCCACTATATATAATAACGAAAACCCGGGCGATGAGGCCTGCCTGCCCGCCGGACTTGGTCCAGTTACGGTCCATCCTACTCGTCGGGGCGTGTTGGTCCATCTGTCGGCGGTAGATCATGTAGATGCTGGCCTGCCGCTATGATCTGTGTAGTGCAGATCCAAGGCGGGAAACCTGTCCTTGACCATGCAGATTGTACGAGGCCTGCTAAAAAGGTTGCTCGTGCTTTTGATACGTACTGTTTGTAGGTGCACAAAACTACACCCTCGGGCATCAAAATTCCTGATTCCACGGCTCCCCGCCCGACCGACGTTAGTCTGTCTGTTTCGCGTTTTTTTCGTTGGCGTACTTGTAGCTAAAAAAAAATCGTTGCTCGTAGATGTCCGTCCGCACAAGTCGGACCGATACGGTAGGCAGTGTCAAAGGAGTTTGTGGGAAAGTTTATTTACTGAGCCCCACCCCCCCCCCGTCGCCGCCGCCGCCGCCGCCGCTTGCTCCCTCCCTTGTGTGTGTGTGTGTGTGTGTGTGTGTGTGTGTGTGTGTGTGTGTGTGTGTGTGTGTGTGTGTTTTTTTTTTTTTTTTTTTCCCGCCAGGTACCGCGTGAAGCGCAACGAGTGGCCTCACGTGCGTGGTGTGGCGATGAACCCTGTGGAGCACCCCTTCGGTGGCGGTAACCATCAGCACATCGGGCACCCGTCCACCGCGAACCGTCTCGCATCGGCGGGTCAGAAGGTCGGGCTCATCGCCGCCCGCCGCACTGGCCGCCTGAGGGGTATCCGCACGGAGAAGGAGTAAGCTGCTGCTGCTGCGGCGGCGGCAGTGAAAGAAGGCTGAAGGACGCCGTGGAAAAAAGCTCTTAAACGAAACAGGATTTGGTGTTCTTGGTATTGGATGTATTTTCCTGCCAGGCGTTCCTGAAGAAGGGGGGGGCGTGAGGGGGTGTTTTCGCTTGGCGTGGATGCTTCTGCGCTGCTCTTGTGGGGGCGAGCCAGGGTTTGGGTTGAGTTACCGAGGGTACCGGAGGGGGGTGGAGAACGCGAGGGTTTTTTTTTCTGCCCTTTTTTGTTCTTCGTCTTGATTCCTGTTTCAGTCGGTATCTCTAGGCGGACGGACTACTGGTACGTGAAATCTGTTCTTTGTGGTTTTTGCGGCGTTTCTTCTTCTTTCTTGGAGGCTGTGGAGGCTCCTCTCTCTCTCCCGCTAGCCACGGAACGGGGGTGGGGCTGTTGCAAGCACCAGAGGCACGACATAAAAAAATGAAACTTGAAAAAAAAAAGTGTGAATCAAGCGCATATCGGCGGGGCGGTGTTTCGACCCCGATGTCGCCTTTTTTTAATTATGGATGATCGTTTTCTCCGTGTTTAGTGCGGGAAGAGCTGGGACTCGGCTCACAGCGTAACTGCCACAACTTGAAACTTGGAAGACGTTAGTTCGTGCATTGCTCAAGATAGCCTTTGCGCTCGCCGCCATTTGTTCTCGTCTCGAAAGGTCGTCTCTCCTAGAAATGGCTGTAGATTACAGTTGAGTTCGTCAAACCGGATAGATACTGTCTGTATGTTGATGTCCCATATCCAAGATGAGATTCCCTGTTGCGATTGTTTCGTTTACCCTGACGATGGCACCTGACAAACTGCGGTGATTGCGGAAACCATATCCCCCCTTCCCCTATACCAGGTAGATAGTACGGCCTCATTCCACGTACACCAGTTCTGAAGGTCTGCCCCTCCGTTCCGTGTGAAGACCCCGAGGTCCCAACTCTCCTTGCTGCGTATTCCACACCACAGCCACGCAGTGTGTGCAATAGTGTTCGAGCATAGGCCCACGAAAAGAAAATGAGCCTACTAAGAACAAGAACATAAGAACGTTGGGCTAATTTTTTTAGGGGCGCTAAGAAAATTGGGTTAGGATAATGTCCTCCGGGGCGAGCGCTACACGTTTCTTTTTTCTTTTTTCTTGCTCATCCCATCTATTATCTTCGCCCATCTTCTCTCTCTCCTTCCCACTCGTAACTCAGATCCGGGGTCACATAGCAGGCTCTTCTCCACCCTTCCCGCTACGGTACGTGCCTTCATTTTTATCGCGAGAAGACTTCAGCCTTTCCTTTCCTCGTAGACTCGCATCGAATTGTGCCTTCCCACGCTGCAAGGCGCTCTCAGCAATTGAATCCTTTTTTATTTTTGCAAATAAGTTCAAAGTCCGACCCACCTGGGGCTCGAACCCGGGACTCAAACAAGTAGAATTCGAGGTTAACCACTTGAACCACCGGGGCGACCGGCTACACTATATCCTATACATACAACCCACAGCTCGAGGTCACAACCCTTTTGGAACCGCAGTCCCGTTTGAGTATTGATACTACGTATGGCTGCAGTTCGGATTCTCCACACGAAGATGCTACCTAAGGCTTGCTCAGTGTACGTCCTCGTAGCCATATTAATTTATGGGTGTCTCTGATTTACGCGCCCATACTGTATACTATTAATAGTGTAACAGCACTCCACACGACAACCACGCCAAGAAATGGAAACCTGGCCGAGGCGTCCGCCCCACGTCATCGGCAAAATGAAACAACGACGAAGCCGCCTTCATGACGCACCTGGACCAACATGCGCATGAGTCGAGGCTGTTGTAGATTTGATTGGAATAATATTAATAGCCGTTGTTTCAGTTCGGAGTCTCACCTTACTAATAGGGCGGGCCATACATAGTAAATAGGACCTACGGCAGACACAGACCTACATGTTTCCCATTTTTTACCAACAATATTTGGTCCTATTTACTAGGGTCCCTCGTGATATTAAAAGGTGTACAAGTGCAGGACGGCTCGGCACGAAAACACATTTTTTTCAGGTCCGCTGGCTATTAATATTGATAGTCATTTCCAAGCTTGCTCGTTGGCCCATGCTCCGCCGACGCCCGACCCCTAATCCCTTCGGGGGCTCGAGGGCGGCGGTCGCGCGGCCCCGCAGCATTTTTTGGTGTCGAGTTTTCCACGTATGTACCAGGTAAACCCCGGGTGAGCATTGCGGCCTGTCGAGAGACCAACAACCCGCAGGAAACAAGATTCCCGGCCCCGTCCTGCGTTACTTGGGCGAGACTTTCGTTCTGCACTTCCATGTACGTACTTGAATGCCTCAGTTCTTGTCCGCATGATTATGAAAGGGGTTTTATCCGGTGTACATGTGCATATTGAGTGAATGAGGTGTTCTGGAACGAATATGAGCAGTCTGCCTGCCTGCACGCCCGTCTGGTCGGAAACCTAAAACACCCACAGACCGGGCTTGGAAGCATATATATTTATTTTCGCTCGGCATGCCGTGGCGATGTCACAGGTAGAACCTTGACTCCCCTTCTCCCCCCTTGGTGCATGCCTCTCCATTTGCTTGCCGTTTTATCATTTTTTTCCCCCCATCCCATCGTTTTTTTTCCTTGTTATTTCCCCCACATCCCCTACCTCTCCCACCCCCCCCCCCACCCCCCCTCGTATCTCAGATGCGTCACAGGCCACATAACTGGCACTTTTCCCCCCTTTCTACTTACGTACGGTACACGATCCTTCATTTTTATCGCGGAAGAGAGTTCAGCATTGATTCCGCTCGCCAAATTGCGCATACAACCGCGAGAGCACGAACATCACAACAACAGAAAAAAAAGAATCACGCTCATTCCTATTTACGGGCGACCATATTAAGTAGGACCTACGGTTCACACAAAAACCTATATATTTCGCTATTTTTACCAACAATATTCGGTCTTATTAACAATGGCCCCCCGTAATACCTACCTGGTACAGTAGAAAGGCGAAGAATCGAGAAAATGGCGTTTGTTTTTATCAACTGGTTCTTAGTACACCCCCCACCCCCCTTTGTCTGGCTCCGGGGAAAAAAAGTGTGAAGGCTTGAGTTGTTTTTTTCGTGCTTTCCTGATGTACACGCTACCAGGTATCATCTATTAATGGGCGCTTTCTGCAAGCAGTTTTTTACGCGCAATCTTGACTACTACTGCGGGGGGCCACAGTAAGTAGGACCAAGTTTTGTTAGTAAAAAAAGCGAAATATATAGGTTTTTGTGTCTACCGTAGGTCCTATTTAATATGCACCCCCGTAATACTGTGCCTGGCACTTGGTTTGGAACAAGTACAGCAGTACCAGGTAGTTGCGAGGTTCAACCACCCCTACTACCGCTGTAGCACAATCATAGACTAACGTTAATAGGCGCTTTCTGTAAGCAGTTTTTACGCACAATCTCGACTACTACTGTAGCTTGGAACAAGTACAGTACCAGGTATTAATATTAATAGTTGCGAGCTTTAACCACCCGTACCACGTACTGCTGTATACCGTTCGCTGCGAAGAGGGATGGTTTTGCACGGGGGTGCGATCGTTTTTCAGCGCTCGTTTTCTCGACGACCGCACGGTACAAAAGTAGGGTTCTAAACAGCCCAACACTACCAGGTACCTGGTACGAGTATAATTTTATTTTCGGAAAACTCTCGACCGGGACCTTTCCGAATACACCTTAGTTCGCTTTTTTTTTCGGGGGGGGGGGGGGAGGGGGTCGGTATTTTGGCAAAACCTTCCCTTAGTTCTCGAAAAATCGAGCGGTGAAAAACAATCGCACTCCCCGTGCGAACTCAGCGCGCTTCCTTTACGGTATATATACCAGGTATATAGAGACAACCGGGGGCGCCGTGACGAAGTTTATTAATTCACCCCATTTTTGCCAGCTCGCGCTTTGGGCGATAGAAAAGCGGCAATTTTACGTTTTCACGTGTTTTTTTGTTTAAATACCGGCGGTCCGAACCCCGAACTCCCGAAAAAGCAGGGAAGGGGGTGACCGCAGAAGTCGACGAGTTGAGACTAGGCTACACTTACTACTTGCTTTATCAAAAGCACCCCCCCCCCCTCCCCCCCCCCCCCCCCCCCACCGGCGTGTCTATCGCCTTCTCTTACCCCCTTCAAAGCTTCCATCAGTCGTGAGCAGCAAACAACAACAGCAGGAGAGGGTGTCAAAAACGATGTCGAAACGACTCCGCCCCTCCGTGTTTCCAGGTATTCACCGCTACGCCACCACCACCACCACCACCACCACCACCATAAACGCGAACGCAATCCAATCCTCGCGACCGCCACGCAAAGCTTACTTACTCAACACCGTCGGTTGACACTATACTCTTTGTAGACCTCTCTTGGGAAGCCGAGATACACATAGCGACCAAAGACAATCCTGATTTTGTTTTTGGTGCTACCAACCGTCCACCACTAACTGTGTCCCGAGACATGGGGGACCATTTCTGTACTAATATCCAATACAAACGGTCGTTGTACCTAGGGATACATTGGTACAGGGCAGGCCGAAGGGCCCGGAAAGGACACGGGTACGATCGTGTTGCACCCGCCCCGTGTTGTGCCGAACGCCTCCGAGCATATCTTATCTCCGGACACGAATAAAATGTACCGCCCCTCGATCGCGCATTGGGCGCATCGTTGTAATCTTCACTCTTCGTTTTCCCGTCAATTTTCCCCTCTGAGTCCCAAGAGGTATATGTTATATATAAACCAGTATAACCGAGTACTGGTATAACATATCAAACGCCACACAACACAGTTGGCAATAACTAAAAACACCGAGACAGCTGAAACAGGGACGACACATTGCCTTGCATCTGGCGTGATACCTACCTGGTACGCAGGCGCTATGATAGAAAAACTACCTTATTTACTGTACATCAAAAGTAAAACGGATATATATATATATATATATATATATATATATATTTATATATATACGAGTACCAGGTATATATTATTGATACTATCGCTGTAGCTGTACATGATGGTGTAAGTACGATGTCATCACGTCCCTTGCCTCACCTAGACGGAGCGTGTTGCTCGAACCCAAAACAAAAAAACGCATGCCCTTCTGTCTCCTGCGACCTGCAGGGTAACGCCTACTAACTGTGTACACCTCCCTTTATTATACACGCCAAATAAGGCACCTTGATAGAGGTTTTCCCTATTATGGAGCCTGCCTCAGGGTGAAAGCATGAACCAATCACCACCACCATGTGTGCTCGTGACCCCCCCCCCCCCCCCGCGCGCGCACAAGGCTATGGAATCGCAGACGGCACACATGACCGTGAGAAAGAGCGTTGAGTTCGCACAAGGGGTGGCTCGATCGTTTTTCAGCGTTCGTTTTCCCTTAACGACGCCCAAGGCCTTTCGCTACTGTAGCAGATAAAAGTCCAACTTTTTCGACTACGTTTTCGGAAGGCCCTTTCTCCCACACACGCACACCTCTCTCGACAGCCCAGATCTTTCCCGAAAACTACCCTTGTTACTTCCTTTAGTTCTGGACAAAAAATCGAGCGCTATTACGGGGGACCATAGTTAATAGGACCTATGGTATACATAAAAACCTATATATTCAAGCATTTTTACTCACAATATTTGGTCCTATTAACTATGGTCCCCCGTAATAGAACACGATGGCAAATCGTGTGTGAGATGCTCACTACGGTACGGACAGGGGGCTCTTGACTGCACAAGTGGCCTTTGCCGTCGCGCCCGGTACGTACGGCATGAGTTCGACCAATGATAGTCAGTCGAGAGCCCACCCGCCTCTGAACATATCCCTGGTACAATTATATATATATATATATATATATATATATATATATATATATATATTTATACATATATTTATACCTGGTAAGAAACAACCTCCAGCCTCCTAATTGCCTCCTAATATCCCAAGGGCGCCTTTCAAGTATAGACGATGCATAGTCTGGATGTGCCCCGGTATATACCCGGGTATGGCAAATATAACCAGACTTGGTACCCGGGATGTACCCGGGTATATTTGTTGTTGTTCTCACATTAACTCACAATACAATGCAGTCCGTGGTCGCAGGACAGGCTCCAATAACTCTGGAGTGGAAGAAATACCTCGGTAGTAAAACAGAGGCAAAAACGAAAAACAAGCATACGCAGTCCACCACTGCGGACACCAGGGAAGCAAAAAGGAGACTATTAATAGCAGACAAAAACCTAAAAAAAGAAGATGAAGCGAAGCAAAAAAAACAAAACAAAACAAAAACAGAAGCAGATAGCAAACGCAAAAAAGGCAAAACGGACCAGACTAACAGAGATACAAAGAGGTACACACGGGAATGAAAGAAAGATGAAAAAAAGAAGGAACAAAAAGCGATAATCACAGGCGGGGGGGAAAGAAAATACGAAAGGCAGGCACTGGAGCGTACAGACACGCAAAGTTGCCCAGGTGGCACCATGCTAGTTACTTGGGTCCCAAAGAAGGGAGTGCATCATGACGATGATGGCCATAATCAGGCTTCAGTCTGTTGGGCAGACCGCCCCCCCCCCCCCTCCCCCCCCCATTCCCCCTCGTCTCCCTTTCGCCCCCCCCCTCTTCCCTGCCATTCTGCGCACTCTCGTTGGCGTCAACGGCTGTGGCCGTGGTTGCAGCCATTCTATGCCGTTCTGCCGATGCCTTCTTCTCATCTGCATGCCATTGCCGCATGAAGGCCTCCGCCCCTTCCTCGATCCGTCGGAACCATCGGCCGGCTTTCTGTGCTGCCTCGCGCCACCCTTCGAGCTTGATGCCGAACTCCTTGAGGTCCTCCTCAAGGTACCTCATCCAGTCCCATTCCTGTCCTCCGGAGTAACCCTTATACCCGAGTATGACCATCATAACCATTTTTGGTACCCGGGTACCCCAGCGTGTAAATTTTCAAAGTACACGGGGTGTGGTCTGGACGTGCTCCATTACCTGTCGGGGTATGACCGACCTAACCAGATTTGGTACCCGGGTACCCCAGAGGGATGTACCCCGGTATATACCCGGCTATGACCAACAAAACCAGATTAGGTACCCGGGTAACCCGAAGAGGGATGTACCCCGGTATATACCCGGCTATGACCAACACAACCAGATTTGGTGACCGGGTACCCGAGAGTAAATGCTGAAGTACGTTACTAAACACACCCACCCTTGGAAAAATTCCGTCCCCCCCGCCCCCCCCCCGCCACCCAGGATTTCAGGGAGAACCACGAAGCCGCCTTCCGCGCAACCGAACGCCTATGGTTTTCGGTCTCCTCTTTTTCGACGCGGCGCCATCACCCCCCTCCTCCTCCTCCTCTTCCTCGGACGAGTCGCTTTCTTTAGCGTTCCAGGCGCCGACGCCCTCCACGTGGGCCGAGATTTCTAAGCCCGAAGGTGCGTTCAGCCTCGCCGTCGCGCCGGCACCGGCACCGGCGGCAGCGAACGTGGAACGACCCCCCCCCCCCCCCCCTCCTCCTCCTCCTCCTCCTCCTTTTCCTCCCGCTCACCGCGGCGCCCCCGCCCCCGCCCCCGCCCCCCCTCGGTGTCTCTTTGTGGCAGCGTCTGACCGCTGCGGGTCTCCCTCCTCGTCTCTTTTTTCTTTGGCGGCGAAGGAGAGGCGCAGGAGAGGCTGAACGTCCTCGCCCGCTTCTCCCCCACCCGCGCGACACGGGTACCGCGCGAGGTTGTCTTCGCCGCGCCGGAGCCAGACCCCTTTGCGCCACCACCACCACCACCATCGCCACCGTCGCCTCCAGAGCCTCCAGCAGCGTGTCCTTCACCCCCCTCGTGCTCCATCGTGGTACGGCGGGAGATGTGAATTCCACGGCCGCTGCCGCTATCGCCGCCGCCACGTGTTCCCCGGGAGGGTACCGATAGCTTGCGTTTTCCCTTACCCTTACCTTTTCCCGTGCCCTTGTCCCTGCCCCTGTCCTTGCTGGGGCCACCGCCACCGCCACCGCCGCCCCGTGTGCGCGAGACCGCCCTCATGGCCGAAATTTGCGCTCGCCAGGCACCCATGCGCGGAGCGCGGGGTGCCTCGGCCTTCCTCGCGCTCTGCACCTTCGACATTTCCTCTTCCTCCTCCTCGCCCTCCTCCACCTCCCTCCCACCTTTGATTCGCCCTCTCCGTTTCTCTTGCAAGCCCTTCGGAGGGGTTGCATCGGTACCCGTCAACCTACCGCTGCGGCGACGTACGGGGGGGCGCGCCTCCTTCTCCTGCAAACTTTTGTTGCGAGGGACGGCATCTTCGCCAAGCGTTGACCTTCTACCGCGGCGAAGAACTCGGGGGGGTTCCTCCTCCTCCTCCTCCTCCTCCTCCTCCTCGTCTTTCTCCTCCTCCCCTCGCAAAACCCTGCGAGGGCTAGCAGCAACGGCAACCCTCGTCCTACCGGGACGACGCACAGGGGCCTCTCCTTCCTCTTCGTCCTCCTCTCCTTTATCTCCCTCCTCCTCTTCCTCCTCCTCTTCTTCTTCCTCCTCCTCCTCCTCCTCCTCCTCCTCCTCCTCCTCCCCCCTCCCTTTCCCGCCTTTCGCGCGCCCTTTCTTCCTCTCTCCCAGACCACCGCGAGCGTTCTCACCGGAAAGCCTCGGCCTACCGCGGCGGCGACGCACGGGGGGAGAGGGGGCGGCGGCCTCCTTCTCTTGCGTACCCTTGTTGCGACGGTTGGCACTGACATGAGCAAGCTTCGACATCCAACCGCCGCGCCGCCGTACAGCGGTGGGCTGGGGGACGTGCACCGGCGCATGTCCCCCCCCGTCCCTCCCTGCTCCTCCTCCTCCTCCTCCTCCTCCTCCTCCTCCCCCTCCCCCTCCTCCTCCTCCCCCTCCTCCCCCCCCTCCACGCCGGCTCAAGACGCGGCGACCACGGCCGAGGCGTTTTTCAGGGCCGGGGGACGAGGAATTCGCGACGACGCCGTCCGATCCCGAGTCGCCGATAGCGATGGGGGATCGATCGACGGGTGGTGATGTCGAAGGGGGCGCCTCCTCGCGACAGAGCAGATCGGACCTCCTGACCACGCGCTTGATGGCTCCCGTGTGAAGGCGAACGTCGTACGTCCCGTCCTTGCGGTTGGAAAGGACCACGCCTTGCGTCCACCTCTTCACAATTCCGCAGCTCTATGAGGGGTGGGCGGCGGGGGGGGGGGGGGGGGGGGAGGTGGCGTGGGTGGGAGTGGGGTGAGGGTGGGATGGGGAGGGGGTTGGTGGGTCGGAGTGGTGGGGGGGGGGGGTAGGGGGGAGGGTGGGGCTGGTGCCCTTTCCGCACTTCCGGAAGGGGGGGGGGGGGGGGGGGGGGGGGGGTATTCATTTGTTGCCTGCCTTGGTCATTTGACCATTGGCCACGCATCCCTTTCGAGACGGAGCACAGGGGGGGGGTGTGCGATATCATATATGTCCGTAGTCGTACGGCCAAAGACCCTCGCATCCCTACAATGCCGGGACGGAGCACGTCGGGTTTTCACCGACCCGGCAGATATTGCTTGCACCAAGCGCGAAGCGCCGTGAGGTGTTCGGTGAATCGCATTGAGGGTGAGCTGCATCCTACTAAGAACCGCTTGTGAGGCGGACTTGCGTATGGACGATGCCTTCAAATTAGTTCATTTTATCTTCGAGTGCGGTCACTTCCAGAGACAGCAATGGGGTTACCCTGTAACTGCCTCGTGCGCGCTACACTCTCCTTGTGCGGAGTAAAAGTTTTCCACCCCGCACAAATGATCTATAACTCGATCACCAGCTGTGACCGACCGACCGCAAAAAAGAAAAAGAAAAAAAAAACAAGGGTACCCTAGTTGGCATGTTTTTCAGTGTCGTTGCTAATTGACGCTAAGCCAACCTATTAAGTATTGCCTGTCGCACACCGAACGCCTCTCGCCTCTACGATATAGACCGCGCCATATGGCCAATGCCATAATCGTATTTTTTTTTTTTTTGGTTTTTCGCCCATTCTTCCTCCTGAAACCCCCAAAAGGGTATTTCACCGGTATGAAAAGTTATGCAAAAAAATAACGCATCTCGAGGAAAAAGACGCGTCAGCAGTGAAAAAAAACACGGGCGATACATAGAACAGAAAACCTCCCGCCCGCTAAAATCACCGCACGCGACTAGCTGCGAAATACCTCGCCAACCATTGACAAATGACCAGGTAAACGTTACGGGGGACGACAGCAGTGACCAGAACCGAGTACGGCAGCTAAAGTTAGTGGTGATATATTAAAAACCTGGTTGGTATGGCGTGGGGCGCCATCGTGGGTCCTGAGTACTATCCCCCCCCCCCGGTTTTTGGTTCATGGTGGGTTCTGACCGCTACTAGTCGGCGACTTGCATATAGTCAGCCGCCTCAAATCACAGCGCTACCTACCGTACCAACGACCCAACAGCGCCCGACCCGATCGGGCCGCACCTTCGTGGCGAAGAATATCTCCTCGTCCTCCGACAGCTCTCGTTTGATACGCGTACCCCCGCCCCCCCCCCCGCCGCCCCCGCCCCCGCCCCCGCCCCCGCTGCCTTGGTCCTCCCCGCTGCGGCGACCCGTGGCGGTCCGTCGATTTATCCTCGAGCGGCTTCGCCCCGCCCCTCTTCAAGCGCTTCGTCGAGCGCGATTGAGCCCTCGCCCCCCCCTCCTTCTTCTCCCGCTCCCTTTTCTCCGCCTTGCCTTTGGCCTGAAACCGGTAATCCTCCGACCAACTGGAGCTGTCACATTCACTGGCGCTGTCGGAAGATGGCTCGCTGTCGTCGCTGATGGTAATGCACACGGAGGCCGGCGCCGCTTTTCGCCGGGAACCGGACCCGGACCCGGACCCAGAACCGGACCCGGACCCGAAATTGGACCTGGAACCGGACCCAGGACCGGGCCTAGAACCGGGCACAGCCCCAGACCTGAGACTGAGCCTAGAACTGTATCTGGAACCGGAACTGGGATTGGGCTTAGAACCAGACCTGGAACCCGACCTACCACCAGTCCTAGAATTGGACCTAGAACCGGACCCAGAACCAATCCCAGAACCGGACCCGAAACCGAGTCTGACACCAGAACTAAGAGCAAGCCTAGAACGGGACCTGGAACCAGACCTGGAGCCGATTCCCGAGGAAGCGTTGTTGCCGTTCGAGTTGGGTGCTGTACGACCCCTCAACGTCCTCCGGTCCGGGGATAAGGCCGCCACGGTTCTCCTCCTGAGCAGTTGCTTCTTGGAGGCGGCAGTAGCGATGGAGGCCTTGGCAACTCCGCGCCCTCTTTCCTCGGGGTCGCTGTCCCCGATCCATCCGCTGCTCGTGCTGCTGTCGCAGTCGAAGTCCCCGGTGCTGGTGCTGTTGTCGTTGCCGCCGTCACTGTCGCAGCTGCTGCTGTTGCTGCTGCTACGCCTCCCTCGAGGTTTTCCCTGCTTGCTGTTGAGGGCGAGAGCGGACTGCCGAGCGCTAGGCTTTCGATCACTGTTTCGCCCGCCGCTCCCGCCGCTGCTGCTGCTGTCAGTGTCACTGCTGCTGGCGCTGGCGCTGCTGTCGCTGCTGTCGCTGCTGCTGGTGGTGCCGCTGCTGCTGCTGCTGCTGATGCTGCTGCTGCGCCTTTCATGAGGTTTTCCCTGTCTGCCGTCGAGGGCGAGAGCAGACTGCCGCGCGCTTCGCCTTCGACCGCTGTTGTTCCCGTCGCTCTCGCCGCCCCTGCCGCTGCCGCCACCGCTGCCGCCGCCACCGCCCCCGTTTGCTCCTGCACCTCCGCCACCACTACACGCTTCGCCGTTAACGCCGCTGCTACCGCCTCCTCCCATAGCACCAGCGGAAGCCGAACGATTGGGCACGGCCACGTCAAACACCGTATCAGGAAGATTCTCGAGCTGTATCTTGCCCCAGTTAATGAAGTCTCGGACGAAGGCACCCATCCTGCCGTGTAGACGGGTGAGGGTTAAGAAATGGACGGAAGGAAGGGGGGGAGGGGGGGGGGGGGGAGAGAACACTGAGTCGCGCGCCCGGAGCAGAGCAGCAAGAGCAGAGAATAGCAGAGCAGGGCAGGGCAGAGAATCAGTAGACCACAGCAGAGCAGCAAGAGCAGCAGAGAGAAGCGGAGAGCCGATCCGGGACGAAGAGGAGAACCCACCGCCAGCACAGGGCAGGTAGACACCAGCGGTAGAGCAGGATGGAGCAGAGTAGCACCAGCACCGGCGGCAGCACCAGCAGCGGCGGCGGCGGCAGCAGCAGCAGTAGCACAGCAGGTCAGCCACGACACACAACCAAGCAGATCAGTACCAAAAGCCGAACAGGACATACCACAGAAGCGCAGCAGCAGCAATAGCAGCAGCAGCAATAGCAGCAGCAGCAACAGCAGCAGCAGCAACAGCAGCAGCAATAGCAGCAGCAATAGCAGCAGCAATAGCAGCAGCAATAGCAGCAGCAGCAGCACCGCTCGGGGACATTCTAAACAGTTTACAGCAGACCTGTGCTCGCCGGTGTTCTTCTCGCTTGCTTGTTGATCGACGGAGACGAAGGTGCTCAAGCACACCTCGGGCAGACCAATAATCTATCTATCTACAGATCATCTAGATCATCTATTAATAGCAGATCCCCATCTGCCGTTGTGAGAAGTTGTGCAGGATCTGCACACGAGTACAGATCAAACCCGGGAAACATGTGCCACTGTAGATAATGCAGATCATTTACAACATCCCATCCGGCAACACGAGCTAGATCATCCAGATCACACAATATCGGGAAAGTTTTATCTGCCCTTGAAAATACCCAGATCATGTTTCCGGGATCGATGATGCTTGCGCGAGGTTGTGCAAAAGTTGCGCTGTCGATGGTTACCGGTGTACTACCTCCTGTCAAAGGGAGCTTTCCTTAGCGAGCGAGCGTGCCTATCAACCTTTGTTCTTTTGTTGGGGGGATTCGTCGTCAAACACGTACGGCTCCTCGGGGCATAGATATGCACTTCAAAACCAAAGTGCTGCAATACCACCGTGGGCCCAATGATGCGCAAGCTAAACACACACACCCTGGGGCGATTTTTTTCCGAGCCGAGTTTCTAAAAAACATGTCTCAACCCTTTTAGGACCACAGTCCCGTTTTGGGGACAAACTACTTACAATTTGAGTGGTCTGTCCCCAAAACGGGACTGCGGTTCTAAAGGACTTAAGGTGTGGGGGCGGGGGGTACACAAAACGAAACCGGTAGCTTTGGAAAAAACAAGATCTCGACGATATGTTTCCATAGACTCGTCGCACGGTACATAGGGGTTGTTGCATTTGTCTTTGCCTTCTGAGGCAAATGTTTCGTGACCGGCTGAGGTCCCCAAGTGAGCAGCTACCCGGTTGGTATGATTCGTTTACTACCGTAGTATATTTGTTTTAGAACCAGTGCAAATGTTTTCGGCCAGGTTTCGGGAACAACCTTATTCGCAGAGACTTGTTCCGGGTGAAGATACATACCTCAATGCGAGGAGCTCCCAAATAAAAATAACACACCACCCCTCCCTGCCGTCGCATCCCTCCATACAGGTATATTAGATGCATCGCTCGGCGTTTTGCACCGTTTCCACTGTCCGGAAAACAGCGATTTCGAAATTCGTCCGAGGGGGTGTGCTATCTTAACACCGGTGTGATAGTGTTATCACACGGGTGATGGTGTTATCACATGGATGATAGTGTTATCACACGGGTGATAGTTTTATCACACGGGTGATAGTGTTATCACATGGATGATAGTTTTATCACACGGGGGATAGTGTCATCACATGGATGATAGTGTTATCACACGGGTGATAGTGTTATCACACGCGTGACAGTGCTATCACACGGGTGACAGTGTTATCACACGGGTGATAGTGTTATCACACGCGTGATGGTGTTATCACACGGGTGATAGTGCTACCACACGGGTGATAGTGTTACCACACAAGTGACACGGTACACATATCTGGGCTGAAATGCAAGGATGCGTTGGGGTACAAATATGAAGACGACCAAACACTCCTCAACGTTTCCGCCCAGCGTGGGCATGTACAAGTACGAGGAGGCCGGTCTTTTTTTTTTACGACGTACAAAATCCTCTTTTTTTTTGCCTTGACCCTTTTTAGGACGACGATCCCGCTTTTAGGGACAAACTACTCAACAATCTGAGCGCTTCCGCTCCGAAACGGTACCGCAGTACTATTGCGGGGGACCATAGTTAATAGGACCTCTCGTATACATAAAAACCTACATATTTCACCATTTCCACTGACAATATTTGGTCCTACTAACTATGGTCCCCCGTAGTAACGGCCAACAGCAGGGGTGAAAGGGTTGACGTAGCAGTTTTCGCGTGGGAGGCGGTCAGCTAAGCGGTAAAAATCGCGGGTCTTCGCCGCGGCCATCTTCGTTCGCAACCGCATTACACCCCTCAGTCAGAGGACGAACCACTCCATACACACCCGGCGGACAGGTCATCTACAGATAGATAGATACCACTCTGAAGCTGGACGCAAGGGGCATTTTCCGCATTAACAGTGAATCAAAACGGGAACCTGTATTATGTAGGGGACAGAGTGGTAGATCATGTACAGATATATCACCTAGATCATCTACTGTAGATCCTATCCTGTCGTGATGAGATGCTGTGCACGATCTATACACTGTACAGATTCAACCCAGGAAGCACGTCCTACATCGTGCAGGTTATTATACGGCTACCATCCGGCAACACGAGCTAGATCATATAGATCATACAGATCATACAGATCATACAGATCATACAGATCATACATATCATCTGCCCTAGAAGATCTAGATGATCATCTACAGCAATCATAAGTAGGTGGAATCGATGATTTGTCCGAAGATATGTGAGCTCATACTCGAAGAGTACAAAAAAAAAAAGTTGCAGTGCGGAAAGTAAAAAAAAAAACGTTACCGGTCCCAGGATAAGAACAAAGTGCCGGCGGGCAAGCATAGTCACGCGTCGCATATATGTCGGGCTTGAAAGCATGCCGTCGAGGAAAAAACAAGATAAAAAACAAGGAAAAATTGAGAGGGGGGGGGGGGACGGGGTTACTCTCCTTACTCAGGTTATCAAGCGGAGCCCCCGCCCCCCCCCCCCGCCACCCCATCCCCCCTCGTCCTCTTTCTCCTCTTGCTCTTCCCTCTTTCCCCGCTCGAACCATCGTTGAATATACAGTGCTATGGTAACCACGGACGGACCTCTGGCCTTGGGAAGGACGAGAAGCCGTTTTTGTTTTCATCAGTGTTCGGCTGTTTTGAATTTTTTTTTGGAGTCATGCTATAGTTTTCCACGAGGGGAGACAGCGCAAAACAACGCGGAGGCGCTCGCGAGAGTTTATGTCTTCGGTCGGCCATCAAAACAGCGGCATGACGGCAACGGTCTAAATGCTCTTATGCGACTACATCCATGCATGACGCGAGTAACCCCCGCTCCCCCCCCCCCCCCCTCCCCCCCCGCTCCGTTGTAAAGCCTTCCGGTTCAGGTAATCGCACGAGGTGTTCCGCACATACACAACACGATCAACGGAACGTTTCAAGACGCGGTAAACGCCGGAACCCACACCGCCAGAAACTGTTCGCTCGCTCTACCTTCGTCGACCAAACGAGTGCCCGCAGCCCCCAACCATCGTGTACCGGCAACCATCTGATGCAAAGACCGCCAAATACATTGACCGACCATTGCCCATCAGAAGGGCAACTTCGCCTGAACCCGTCGTTTTAGAGTCAGGCCATCGAACATATCCACCAACTACCACCATCCATCAGATGACCCCCCCCTATCGTATATATTATATATCGGTTGGGTTGACGTCGATTGGCAACGACATTGTCAAACATGCCGCTCATTACTTGAGCTAGAGAACCAGGGTGCCGTTTTTTTTTCTCTTTTTTTGTTTGGCGGCCGGTCACAGCTGGTGGTCGAGTTAGGTCAATTGTGCGAGGCGGACAACTTTTAGTTCCGTACAAGGGGGAATGATCGTATCACGTAGTGTTTATGGTAAGGCACCCACGAGGTATTAGTAGTTTCATGGTACTCCCATTGCTGTATCTGGGAGCGGCCACACCGGAAAACGAAAGAAGTCGTTGAAGCTGCCACCCATATGCAAGTCCGCCTCACAGGCGGTTCAAGTAGGAGCCCTTGGTGCAAGAAATGTCTGCCTGGTCGGTGAAAACCCGACGTGCTCCGTCTCGGCATTGTAGGCATGCGAGGGTCTATGGTCATACGACTACGGCCATGCATGATATCGAGTTCATCTCTCCTATTCGAGTACCCCCCCCCCGCCCCCAAGGACAACCAGTCAAACCACAGGTTTCCTTGACCCCCCCCCCCCCCCCTCCCTCCCCTCCCCTCCCCCGCTCCACCCCTTCCGAACTCTCACCTTTTCGTCTTTAAATAGTCTTCCAAAATCTTGAGAGCTTGCGAGTCGCTCCCGGCTTTCCGGCACTCTCTCGCGAGATCGTCGACCTCCTTCCGGAGCTGATTCGCCCCCCCCCTGCACAGGAAACCGCGGTCGCTGTTCCACTCCGGTACGATATCCAGCTCCTCCAAGCCGGCCCCATCCAGGGCATTACGAACTCCTCGCTTCAGCTTCGAACGGAAAAAAAAGAAAACGAGGGATAGAGAGAGAGAGGGCCATAGGGCACGAACCGGAAACCGGTAGCCTTAATTAAACCCTGTTTAGGACCGCAGTCCCGTTCCGGGGACAACCTACTCAGAAATTGACTGGTCTGTCCCCAAAAAGGGACCGCAATCCTAAAAGCGTTCAACCCCGGAGCTCCACAGCTGCTCCACAGCTTGCACCTCTGACGATCTACTCACCCCAGATCCATGTACGTAGATCCCAATATTCGCCCCTATGGTTAATGATATATGTGAGCAATGCACATATTTTTTAGGCTTACAGAGATCACACCCGAGGCAAGCGAACGCGTGGCGCAAGAACCACGGTCGTGGGTCATGCAATTCCCACCCGGGAAAAAACCTCGGGGGTCAGACCGTGCGCATACATCATGGTTGAAATGCGTAAATTACGGTGGATCTTCAGGAAATATTTAGATCAGACATCATATATGTACCCGTGGCTCGGCGAGTTTAGTCCCACTCTCGAAAGGGTCGGGTCGGGTCGGGTCCGGTCGGGTCGGGGTGCGAATTCCGGCGACACCGATCAGAGTTCTTAGAGCGCTGCCGCATTCTTCACTCTTACCAGCCGGGCGATGCTCTCCTTGTCCCACGGGTCGTTCATCTCAGCGCGAAGGAAGGAAACGGTGGCGTGCCGCATGGCGTCCTGCAAAAAAAGGGCAAAAAAGGGTGCTACGGGTTTAGATTGACACACGACACGAAATCTGAACGTTGACGTGGGAGTAGTGAGCTTGAACCCTTCCAAGACTGTTAGGACTGCAGTCCCGTTTTGGGGGCAAACTACGCATAATTTGACTGGTTTGTCCCCACAAAGGGGACTGCAGTACTAAAGGGGTGAAGCTAAGATTTCTACCAATCCGCCGGAGGCTAAAAGAAAGAAAAAGGAAGAAGCAAACGCGGGATCGAGCTACAGATCGTCTAGCTCGTGATCTGTCCGCGATCTGTGGAAGAGTGAAAGAAAGAGGTCAACCTTCACCTGTGCCCGCGATGCCATCCGCTTCCTTAGCGGCGCACGGGGGTCCAAAAGGGGCTCGAAAAATCTGTTCCAGGACTGGAAAAATGGACAGGATGTACGTGTACTATAAGGGACCGCTCTATCTAATTGATTACATTATGATTTGAAATCGGAAATGGAGGCCCCTCGCCAAAAAAAAAAACGGCGTGCTGTATACCGGGGATGTGTCGCGCCACTTGAACCAGATGTATTGAGTCGGTGTACGGTAAGGCTTGTTACGCCTTGAGCTATCGATACCAATGAGCATTATGTGTCGGGTCTTTCCTATACCGTCAACTGGTGGGGGGGGGAAAAAAAACCAGGTACCTGGTACCAGGTATACCGTTTGATGGTAATTCCAAAGAGTCTGGCAGACAACATCTGAACACTGACACTGTACCAAGGTCAGCGCGAAGACCGAAGAGGTTCGACGGGATAAGAGCGCAAGGCGCCTGCAAACGCGCGAGCCTGCTGCTGTGGTGCACGGTCCAGGCGATCAACTTTCGTTTGGGGTCAAGGGGCAAGTGGGTCAAGAACCAAACAGAAAAAAAAAGACGCATAAGACCTAAGACCTACGTATGCCAATGGAAACGCGAAGTTCAAAAAAAAAAAATCGAGTAGATTGCTTTAAAAAAACAGCCGAAAAAATCACGTACCGCCGCTGTGGGGAAAAAAAAGAGAAAAAATGTTTGATCTTTTCTTTTTTTTTGTCCCCCAACGGCTGCAGGCGGCGCAATTTGTCTTTTTATGGTCGCAAATTGTCAACACGGTGATCGAAACCAGCTCGTGCGACGATCGGCGCTCGATCTCGACATAGACTCAGCCCACGGCCAACCCGCTCGGTATCTGGCAAGCCCAACGAAAATAGATGACGGCCTCGAAGATATCAGGTGGATCCATGGTCTAGGGTGCGAGAGCTTGCCGGCGGCGTCCTACGGTACCCTCCCAAACCTGAAAAAAAGTCTATTTTTTGCCATTCGAGACGGATGGAGAAGTTTTGTCTTCTGTTTTGTGCAAACCAGCGGCCAAATGTTTTTTTATCATGCGCCTGGTCAGCTCCCGCCACAGGACACCGGCCATGGTGTGAAGACGGTGACCCTAGGGTGGGTCGGAGCCCCTAACGAGCGCACTCCGTTCATAATTCATGACGCAATCGTTGGTTTTGTTGATCGATGTCTGTCGAGGACTCGGAATCTCGCCGCTTCGAACCAAAGATCGGCCTGAGTTTTTCTCAAGCCGATGTTGGCCCAACATCGGCCCCAGATTTGCTTTTTTCGGGCTTTTCCAAAAGTTAGGAACTTTTTTTTTTTTTTTTTACGTGGCCCATAGGAAGCGTGTTCTGATTTGTTCTGGCGGGTATCTTTGAAATTCAAAGTTTTTTTTCGAAACTTCTCTGTACCATTGGCATAGGTCTAATAGACACAGGTACATTTTTGTCCCAGCTGACCGGTATGACTAGCCCGAATAATATGCCTCGGGGTAGGTGGCCGCTACGATTAGCTCAAGCAGGCTGAAAGCAGGCGTCAGAGGCTGGCAGCAAGCGACGATGCACAGCACGACTAGCCCGCAGCAGGCAGGCTCTAGCGTCAGCTTGAGGTGACGTACTCAGGCAAAACTAGACACTGATTTGGACAAAACGCAAGACAGCATCACAGGAAGGCAAGCACACGGGGGGAAAGCTGAAAGGTCCTGCTCTGCTCCGCTCTACTCTGCTCTGCCTGTTAATTGTTGATGCTGCTCTGCTGCTGTGCGAGTATACATGTAACCCACTGCTGCTGCTGCTTTCAGTGACCGACTGCTGCTTCCCTGCGGTGTGTGTTTGTGTTCTAAACGATCATGTCGTATTACACGAGTACGTATTATTTTGTCAGTACTGTTTGGCGGCACGATAGCCCCCGGGGGAGGTTTCTCACTCTCGCTTCTGCTCGCACCATTTTGTGGCCCTCATCATACACTGACTGGTGCTTTCGCTCTCCGCAGGCTGCTGTGCTTGCTGCTGTAGTAGCTGTGTGATGTGATGATAGCTATGTTGGCGAAAACGCTCAAAATCTTTAACTCTATACTGGTACAGGACTGCGGTCCCGTTTCGGGGGCAAACTACTTAGATTTTGAATGGTTTGCCCCCGAAAAGGGACTGCCCTCTTACGGCTGCAGTCCCGTTTTGGAGGCAACCTAGATAGTCGTCTTAGGATCTGCTTCCGTTCGATGGAAGCGTGGTGCCGTTTGTTCCCTCAACACGCGGAGGTGGTGCGTATGCATGTATGCTTCGTAACTGGCGTTGGTGTTCCTGATCTATATAAAGCCGGGAGGCCTCGTGAAAAATAGCGCGATCTCATGCACAAATGGGTTTTGTCCCGTAAAACGTACGGTGTAGCAGTCCCGTTCTGGGGACACACCAGTCAAAATCCAAGTGGTTTGTCCCGAGAACGGGACTGCAGTCTCAAAAGGGTTCATTTTCGGTCTGCCTGTAACCACAGCAGTAAACTAAGGTGTGCTGATGTACTGTTTCGGTGTTTTTTGTTGCTGCCGCCAGCTCTTCTACAGCACTCAGTTTGTGTTTTCTGGGAAACCAACAATACCAACGTAAATCCCCAGCGCTATAATGTAAAACGCATCTTACACACAAAACCAAATGAAAAAAATATGGATACACGAGCATCCAGTCGGGTTAATTTTAGGCCTTTTTCTTACTTCTTGCGTCACCCTCCTTATTATCAGCACGACTCCGAGGGCAAATATTACATACAAACCTGGTACAATAAATAGGATACCTGGTACGTATATACCTGGCCCAGATATGAGCTCGTAGCAATATACTCCATACAAAACCCGTACTACGCGCGATCGAAGCACCATACACAGCTACGTAGAAACGCTGAGTTTCGACCAAGTCCTCAATCTCACGGTTAATGTGTGTTTTCGAATACAGTAATACCAGGTATCATACAAGCGCCCGGGTTTCAGGCACCGTGAAGCTGGAGGCTGGAGTGGGGGGGGGGCACGCCGGGCCGCGGGCACGCTACCTGCTATCACACCCTCCGATGAATAACACAATAATACCTGTAGCTACCAAAGGGGAACCGAGCCGGACACACGCCTACCAACACCTGTAGTACCCCCCGACAGAACAACCTCGACCTCGGTCGCGAGCACTCTTTCAGTTAGCACAGCAGTCCCGCTTTGGGGACAAACTACTTGGAAATTGACTGGTTTGTTCCCAGAACGGTACTGCAGTCCTAACAGTCCTAAAAGGGCTACTGTATGAGCGGTCCACATATTTGGGGACAGATTGGTACCGTATACCGACACCAGGCATGTCCCGAAAAACGAGGGCCGTTTGCATACCCGCATTTATAACCCATTTTTAGCACTGCAGTCCCGTTTTGGGGACAAATTACTCGAAATTTGAGTGGGCTGTCCCCAACACGGGACCGCAGTGCTAACAAAAAGGGTTACTGTACGAACGGTCCTTGTATTTCGGGACAGAGTGGTACCGTATACCGATACCAGGCATGTCCCGAAAGTATGAGGGCCGTTTGATACTCACAGCCATAACCTTTTTTAGCACTGCTATTACGGGGGACCATAGTTAATAGGACCTATGGTATACACAAAAAACTACCTGGTATATATTTATCTATTTTTACTATTAATAACAATATTTGGTCTTATGTACTACCTGGTATGGTCTTTCGTGATAGGACTGCAGTCCCGTTTTCGGGGACAAACTTACTTGGAACTCGACTGGTTTCTCACCCAAACGGTACTGCATTTTGTCCCAAAAGGGTTAGCATAGAAATTTTATTAATACATATATTTGGAAGACAGAGTGGTACCGTGTACAAATATGTCCCGAAGTTTTAGGGCCTCTGGGATTACCTGGTACATATTAACATACAAATGGTACATACCAGGTATATCTCGGGACAGGAGTGGTAGCAGGTGCCAGGTATGCGGTATGATACGTACGTACCATCGTTTTTTTTCGTATTTTTCCCAACCCCTGAAGGACTACTACAGCAGCAGTGCCGTTTTGGGGACAAAACTTACTTCGTGAATTAGACTGAGATAATATTAATATTTACGGGGGACCATAGTTAATAAGACCTATGGTCTACACAAAAACCTATATATTTACCTATTTTCACTCACAATATTTGGTCCTACTTACTATGGTCCCCCGTAAAAGTATACGTTTCTATTCATAGCAGCAGTGCGCTGCTGCTACACAATAAAAAAGGGTTTAGCTACCTTTTGGAGAAAACCGTGAGCTTGGTCGCTGCACCAGTGATCGACAAGCACGGCCGCGATCGCTTGCGAAGCGAGGGGCGGATTGCGCCTGCTGCCGGCCAAGCTCATCACGTACGCCAGCCGCGTCGCCTTGTGGATTCGCCGTAGCTCCCGGCGACACTGCAATCCGAGTTGAGCAAATAAAACGTATCGGTTGAAAAGGAAGAGCACGGGCAAAAGAAGGAGGAGGAGCGGGTGAGGGGGAGGGGGGGGGGGGGGGGGGGCGGCGGCGTCACGAGCGCGCGTTAAAGCATACCGGCACGAGGTACAAGGTACACTCTTAGAAAAAATGACAAACGGGAGGGAAAAATGTTCCTTCCTACAAATAACGTGCGTACCGTTCGTCGCACGTATATCTACCTATCACTGAAAATGGCATACCAGCTTTCATACAAGTGTAGGTAAAAGGAGTGTAGACTATGTACCATTATATTTTCGTCGAAGGTGGATCAAGTCGTAATCACTACGAGCGTGCATCGTATCCTGTGTACTGCTTGCCGTGATGGAAATATCGCAATATTGCAACGATGAGCTTCGACGGAATCCTCGATCTCAGACCTATGCCAATGGAAACGCGAAGTTCAAAAGTTTTTGTTTCAAATATATCGCTTTCAAAAAACAGCCGAAAAATTTCTCGTACCGCTGCTGTGGGGAAAAAAAGAGAAAAATATTTGATTTTTTCTTTTTTTCCCCCCAACGGCTGCAGGCGGCGCAATTTGTGTTTTTATGGTCGCAAATTGTCAACACGGTGATCGAAACCAGCTGGTGCGACGATCGACGCTCGATCTCGACATAGACTCAGCCCACGGCCAACTCACTCGGTATCTGGCAAGCCCAACGAAAATAGATGACGGCCTCGAAGATATCAGGTGGATCCATGGTCTAGGGCGCGAGAGCTTGCCGGCGGCGTCCTACGGTTTCCTCCCAAACCTGAAAAAAAGTCTATTTTTTGCCATTCGAGACGGATGGAGAAGTTTTGTCTTCTGTTTTGTGCAAACCAGCGGCCAAATGTTTTTTTATCACACGCCTGGTCAGCTCCCGCCACATGACACCGGCCATGGTGTGAAGACGGTGACCCTAGGGTGGGTCGGAGCCCCTAACGAGCGCACTCCGTTCATAATTCATGACGCAATCGTTGGTTTTGTTGATCGATGTCTGTCGAGGACTCGGAATCTCGCCGCTTCCAAACAAAGATCGGCCTGAGTTTTTCTCAAGCCGATGTTGGCCCAACATCGGCCCCAGATTTGTTTTTTCGGGCTTTTCCAAAAGTTAGGAACTTTTTTTTTTTTTTAGGTGGCCAATAGGAAGCGTGTTCTGAAATATTTTGGCGGGTATCTTTGAAATTCAAACTTTTTATTGCAACTTCGCTGTACCATTGGCATAGGTCTTGGGAAGTTTTTTTTTTTTTACGTGGCCCATAGGGAGCGTGTTGTGATTTTTTTGGCGGGTATCTTTGAAATTCAAACTTTTTATTGCAACTTCGCTGTACCATTGGCATAGGTCTCACAGCTGTTGTGTCGAAATTCATAATTCATGCTACTGCTGTACTATATAACCTGGCATATGGTAGTATGTAATACCTGGTAGAAAAAAGTCCCTATCGCATTATAGCAGGCGCTATTTTCAGCGAAAACGGCCAAAATCCGGAGTAAAAACGCCTACTGCCAAAGCAAAAAAAAACGACAAAACGGCCCGACCACACAATAAACGCCCCCCCGGTAAACGCCCCCGGGGGCTAGTTGGCAAGTCATCTACGAGCACGTAAAAGAGAGACGGGCGATGGACGTCGAAAATCAGCGAGCGCCTGGGTCGCGCTAGATCCTCAGCTCAGAAACCTCGGGGTGGTGTGTCCTCAACCTCCTCAGTCGCAGCACGAGATGCGGGTGGGTGTGTTGGGGGAGAGTTGGCGATGACATCCACCTGTCGGCGTGCCATTTCCGCCCTTAGGTTCTTGGGAGTTATACGTACAGCGATAACTATTTTACACAGCAGTACAGTAGGGCTGCAGTCCAGTGTTCGGGGACGAACCAGTAAAATTCAGGGTAGTTTCGTCCCCAAAACGGGGCTGCAGTCCTAAAAGGGTTCTCACACGCGTGCTGCACAGATATTAATATTAATGTTAAAAGTAGTACGCACCAGGTACACAGTAGTACAGACGCACGGGTAAGAAATACGCACACCTGAGAATCGTACGAATAAGAACATAAGGGTCAAGGGTTCTCACACGCGTGCTATACACATACTAATATTAATATTAATAGCAGTACGTACCAGGTACACAGCAGTACCGACTCACGGATAAGAAATACGCACACCTGAGATTCGTACGAATAAGAACATAAGGGTCACTTTCTTGGGGGACGCTTGAGAAATTTGGATTAAGAAACTACTCATGTACGCTCAGCGTTGAGTAGGCTGCAGAAAATCCTCTCGTATTAATATTATACTCGTAGTAGGTAGCCTAACATACCTCCTGCCCCGACCCGACCTACTAGATTTGAAAAACTCCTGACCCGACCCGACCCGACCCGTGATATTGTAACACCTCTTGACCCGCCGACCCGCCAGATTCCGATCGACGATTGACCCGTTGAGGTAAGGGTATGTCTCGGGTCGGGTCCCCTCTACCCGCGAGACCATTTATACCATTTATCTTGACCCACGGATCCGGGCCTTGGGTCGATACTTCAAAAACGAATCAAAATGTTCATTTGGCCTTGCTTACAGGGATATGGATGAATGCGGTGTATGTGCTCGTCGACTGCATCAGCAGCAGCAGCAGCAGTCAGTCAGTGAATCCATGTTGGCAGTTGGCAGTGTTCGGAATGGTTGTTGATAGTGCCGGTTGCTGCTACGTAATAGTGCCGGTATCCTTGGATATCATATGAGCGAATACCGGCACTATTCAGTAGGCGTCGAACTCAGCAGGTGCACGACTGGCGCAAGTATGTCAGCTCCGAGCTATGTGTACTCTAGCCACAAACTCAGTGGCAAGGAACGCGGCTGTGCCGGTCAGAGTTGGCGTAGACATCGGTATGTCGGCGTGCCATGTTCGGTCTTGGGGGTCTTGGGTCTCGGGTCTTTGGCGTCTTGGGCGGGATTATTGATACTACTCTGCTGCTGTTGTGCATTGTTCATGAACGTGCCAATCGTCGTGCAATGATGCAGTATGGTTTGAACGGAGACGAACGAAGGCTTCGCACGGCACCCTCCCTGAACCCGGAGCGGGCTTGGTATGGACGATCTTCGAACGCGCGCGAACCATGGCTACAACAGCGGAGACAACACAACTGTGGTAACACGACGGGAACGAAGATAGGGCGGTTTCGACTTTTTGGCGAGATCGAGTCACCTTGAGTCTGGGAAAGGTAATGTCGAGAAGCTCCACCCAGCTCTCCTTGCACATGCCCTCTTCTTTCGCGCGAAAACGGATGTACAACTCAAGCACGTCGCTCACGACATCGCACACCATCGCAACGCGTGGGTACTGCCTTATCTTCCGGGCTCTTCCAGCACCTTTTCGTCCTCGAGGGATTGCGGTCTCTCCACCCCGCTCTCTGTCCGTTTTACCTTTCACAGCAGCCTCGTCGAAATACGAATAGGGGTTTCACCGCTTCATGGAGCATGTCTGTTCAGGGGAGATGCTAAATCCATTTTTTGCCCGTTGGGCACTTCTTGCAGTTCCTTTCGCGCGTTCACTTATCTGTTGTAGGCCAAAAATGTCAGGGGGGTATATAAAGAAACAAAGCATATCGTGCGCTGTCAAGGGTGAAGGGCCGAGAGTTCCACACTGAAACCTAGTACTTTGGTTTCGTGGTTTCAGTCAGCAAGACATGTCAAGGCAAAATTGCTGTCTGCCATCTTCGGTTGACTTGTGGCTCCTGTGTCTTCTGCCGCATAGCCTGTCGTGGCATTTTGTGTCAAGCATCATCGCAGCCTCCACCCCTCGAAGATGTATCCTAGGTCGTCGTGAGGAGTGAGTACTGCATCATCGTCACTTATATAGGTATCGTATGTTTTCACCGAGAGCGCACGTTACTGCGGTTGTAACGAGACCGAGAGCATCGTAGTGAAATGAAATCTTCAGTTTTGCACTGTTGTTGTTGCTGCTGCTGCAAGCAGGTTTTCGGCATCCTGCAAGCTCCTCTCGTGACAACCTCGTCGTGCTGCGTGCTGGCGGGCCTCAACAGTGTAATCCTGTCGTCTGTTCCTGTGTGTTCCTGCCATTTCCATACACGGCAACAGTATGCTACATACACCCACGCTGTCTACAGTACGCAAAAGGATTGCTAAAAAAACGTGAACAGGTATGAGACCTTCCGGCATTGAGGGTATTCTCCTTGTTTGAACGCCTACGTCGGTCTATCCGTGGCTTGGCTTCCTTACCTTACCGCCGTCCGGCCCTCCATATATTTTCGCGGCATTTCACTTCACGCTCCCCTGTTCCCGCCCCCACCCCCCCGCTCCGTCGGCTTACTTGCTTCGCCGTGCACCTGACATGTTAATATATACCAGGTACCAGGCATACAGCAGTATAGCACCTGGTACCTTGTAGCTCGCAAACCTCGCGGGGATACGGCGCCAATCGTAGGCCCGATATCGAATCTCGTCTCATCATGCTATCGACTTGTTGGGTTTCCGAGCCTCAAAATTCCATCATCAACGCATCGACGGCCGTTCTCCGCCAGCGACTGGCTCACTGCGTACGCCGCACAAACCCCCCAACGGCAACGGCGACGGCGACGCCGGCCGAACGAACGGACATATAACCCCCATGGCTCGAATGCTCACGAAGGTCGTCAACGAACGGACTGCTGCACTCGAACACGGGTTGATTGCATACAGCTAATTATTGTTATTCCGCCGGTGCGCCGATTGGTGGTGTAGGCGCACAAGCCTCCCCCACCTTCCCCTCGCCGTCTTCGAGCACCCCTACGCTCCCGTGGGGTCATCAGAGCCGCGACCGCTACTCGCTGGAGCAATACGGCCGCTGTGATAGCAGCGCCCGTTCGAGCTGGTCGCGAACAACACGCGCCGCGTGAAACGCTGAACACCGGCGCCACCCGATACTGCTGCCAGACAAATTCCGGATTCATACTGTCCGTGAGCGAGCGTGGATCTACAGTACGACACCGCTGCTACCATTCGCCAGGGCACTATATCCGGCATCGGTGCAAAATACTCTCAAATAACTAAAAAAAATTGCCGCTCAACGTTTTCTGGGCACTTTGAAGATTTTAACGGCCAATCGCTCGCCCCCCGGCGCGACCCCAGAGGGTTTGGGTCCTGTCTGCCAGGCTGGATCTCCCACACGATAACTTGGGCGCGGGGCTGTACTACTATACTGCGGTGTTTCGGAAAACGCCAGGCCTGTGCCAACCCGCACGGCGCCGAAAACCTTCCACAATAATACCTACTGGTCGGGATAACGCTATCTACATCGTCCTCGGAGTCCAGTTTTAATTTTATTTCATTTTTTCCCTAGGGGGGACTTGACGCCCCCGGATGACGGCACATGACGACCAACAATTTTACCACCAATTGAAAAAAAAACGCTTCATGTTTTTTAGCAATCGGAAAACTGCGGGCACAAGATGTCTTTCTCTCTCAGGGCTGCTAATCACATACATGTACGGCACCAGTGCCAAGGTTCTCAAAACTAAAAAAAAAAACTCAACGTTATCTGGGCTCTTTCAATATTTTAGCCGTCGATCACTCGCCCGCGGGTGTGACCCCGGAGGGTTGCCCCTGTCCGCTAAGCCGGATCTCCCACACAAGGTATTGGGCGCGGCGCTGTACTAGTGTACTGTAATGTGTCTCGGAAATCCGCTGTAGGCCTGTGCCAACCCGCACGGCGCCTATACCCTTCCGCGATACCTACTGGCCGGGATAACGCTATCTCTCTCTATATATATTATATCGTCCACGCCCCACTCTTCAATGTTTCTTCTATTTGTTTCCGAAAGGTGACGTCACGATCCCGGGTGATGACACACCTTGACCAAGAATTTTCCAACAAGCAAAAAAGAGTTTCTAGGTTTTCGGGCAAGCGGAAAACTACGGGCACGATATGTCTTCCTCTCACGCCCTCAGCAACACTGCCACGAAGCTCCCCCCCTGCCACGTAAACCACCTGAGCCATCTCCGGCCCGGTTGAGAGCTTGGAGGTCGACAAAATTAACGGCCGCTGGCCCGTACGATGCAGGGGTTTAGTGGTCGCTCTTCTCTACGATACGAAAGACGCCGGAAGAGTTTTCTACGCGAGCATGCCCACCCTGGGAGCGTGAATCGGACCGCCATCACACGCTCGCCAACATGCCCTGGAGCTACACTATTAACAGGCCACCGACACCGGCAAACGAGTCGATTTACCCGCCGCACGCTCGTGCCGGAGCCGTTCATCGCGAACTTGCACGCGACATGCTTTGCTTGTTGCGGTACAGGCTCCGTCGTTCGCCCCACTTGAACACGTCAATTCTGTGATACCATTGCCCCCCTGGGTGCGACCTATTTTATCGCACCGAGTATGATAAAAGGTATAAACTCGAACACAACCCCCCCCCCCCCCCCCCCCCCGCCAACCTCCAACACCACCCCCGAGCTGTCACCCCAATCCCATATAGAATATCGGATCCCGCCTTCCCCCCCACCCCCCCCCAACACCAATTTGTCAATTCGATCCGAACACTACTCTTCACACTCACGTATGCAAGCCCGCTGCCATGCTGAGCAAAAACAGGGTATCCCTAAGCGCATGTAAGGGCGACCAAGAATGGTCCGAGTGTTACAGCGACGACGATCGTTGCCCCTCTATAGGCGAGTTGGTGAATACAACCACGCAGAGAGATTCCTCCAACACACCCGGTCGCACGCTTGCGTGCCCAACCTATCTAGCTCTGCCATCAGTTTAAACTGCTCCCACAGACTCGAAGATACCGGCGATACTGGACGTTCGAATATACGACCTCCGCGTCACAGACGGCACGGTGACGCACCAAGAGCTCTAGAACCCTCGGCCCATTGGGGCAAGGGGGTCAAGCTCATTCTCGCGCATGACAGCGTTGACACTAGCCCCGTAATACTCGCGGCCCAAGGTTACTAATTGAACGGTCCGAATCTGAACGAGGGATGGGAAAAAACATCTCGAGATACGACGTATCACACCTATGAACACACCACCTTTCCTATAATTTATATACACCTTTACACTTTACTCTTCACTACAGTAGTATCCTATCATACCGATACGTTGAAGACGGCTATCCACAAAAAAAACATAACCCGCCTACCCTTACCCTTTCGATTTCCCTCCCCCCCTTCACACGTCGGGCACACCAGATCACTGTAAAAAACATACAGATCATTTTCAAGGATCTGTATGATCTGTACATTTTTCCACGGAGCTGATCTCGTACAACACCTGAATAATCCGTGCGCGCCCCTAACCCACTGATTCGTACGACCTGCTGTAGGTTACGCACATGGTGGTATGGCTGACTGACGAGCCCTTTCATCTCTTCTGAATAACAAAGATTATCCTAGTCTGTTTTTTCGCCAACGAAAACCGAGGGAACTCTGCCTGGACGTAGCTCTGTGCACAGGCCGTGCTCAGCGTGTTATGGGCCTTTCTGACAGACATAGTTTCCGGTCCTTCGTAACCATCCTGTAGCACATATTTCACCAATGGGAGAAACTCGTACCCCTCCGATCTACCTGTGGTGCACAGGGCATTCGCGAACGTTGCGCGGAGGAACACCTCGCACTCGGGCGTCTCAGAAGACAGGTTGTTCTGATCGAGCTCAAATAGAGCTAAATTCCTGAGCGACGCGATCACCTCGGGTATGCGATCAAAGTACCCCGATACACCACCGCCATCTCTGGAAATGGCGTGGATTACCTGAAGGAGGCGCCTAGGCGCGCTGGAGGGGATGCCTTCGTCGGTGTCGCCCATCCTGTACGTAGCGGGACCTTGAAGCGTCCTACCCTTGACACTCGTCCTGTACACGGAGGGCTTTGCAGGCGCCGCCGTAGGTTTACCACCTCCCACCAAAGGCCCGACAGTACGCATGGTCACGCCCTCGAAGCCCGCTTGTGGTCTCCTCTGCCGTATGTAGCGACAGGATTCGGGTCAGCAAAATGGGGGTCCGACATAAAGGTAATGCAAGGCTAGGTCAAGGAACCGCAACACGGTAGTAGTTGCGATTTAAAGCGGGAAAAAAACGAATTACCGTAACACGATATATGCTTCGAAACAAATAAAAACATACTGTCGTAAATAGGAAACAGTAAATAGAACATCACCCTATTTTATCGCCCACCTTGTTCCGTGCCGCTTCCGCCGCCTTCCATCCCGCTTCTGCCTTTCCCTCCACATGCACCGTAGCGTTCGAGGCACTTGTCTTCAAGCGCTTCACCAAGCGCGAGTCGGCCTCCCCATCCACTTCCTTGCCTTCGTTATCTAACGCGCAGGCTTCTGTCCAACTCGAGCTGTCTCTGCCGCAGTCGGAATCAAACTCGCTGCAGTCGGTGTCATTGCCGTGCGCAGGGGGAGGCGCGGACCTGGAACCGCGTGTGGAACCGGGCTTGGAACCAGACCTGGAGCCTGGCCTGGAGCCGTACCCAGAACCGGGGGTAGAGCTGGATCCCGAGACAGTCTCGCGATTCCTCGCATTGGGTGTCTTGTCACTTGTGCCCATCCTCGTCTTCCGCTCCGAGGTCCCGGTCCTGTTGAGTCTCCCCCTGACCCGTTGCTCAGCAGGAGCAGTAGCGGAGCGGGGATTGGTGATTATCTGCTTGTTTACCCCCAGGCCCTTACTCGTGCCCCTGCCGGTGCCTCCTCCTTTTCCTCTACCTACGCCAACGCCGTCATCCCTGCTGCTGCCCTTGTCTCCGCCCCTGCTCTTGCTCCTCCTGCTGTTGCCGCTGTCGCTGCTACTGCTGCTGGTGCTACTGCTGGTGGCGGTGCTGCTGCTGCTGCTATTGTTAATGTTTTCAGGGTTGCTCTGCTTGTCTTCGGGCGATGATTGTCGCGTGCTTTGCTGCCGGCCGCGCTGGTTTTTCCGGCCGGCGCCACTTGCGCCACCGTTAGCGCCGCCGCCTCCGCCACGAGAACAATTGCTGCGGCTCCCCTCCATTGCACCAGACGACTCGGCCTTGGAGCGAGCCGGTCCCGAAGTAGGGCAAACCGCCTCCTTGGGCGTGGCTCCATCAAAAATCGTTTCGGGAGGACTATCGAGCTGCACCTTCCCCCACTCGATGAAGTCCTCGGAGAAGGAGTCCAACCTGCGCAGTTTGTTTGTGATATTTGATTATGTTTTGGTTTTGGAAGGGATGTTAAGGCGGCATAGCCGGGGTCAACACGGACGCGGATGGGGGGAGGGGGGTAGCCGTCGCGCTTCGGGGCAGAGCAGTAGTCGAAGCGTTCAGGCGTAAACGCGTACTGGTACACATGTGCGGGCCTGTGCTTGTGCATGCGCTTGTTCGCACGCGAAGGATGAACGCGCGGGCTGTAGGCGGGTCTCAACACAATGCCGTTCAGCGCGAGAGAACCACGTTTTTGTGCGCGGTGGCAATGCGTACACGTGTGTCTGGTACTGTACGGAAAACAGAGCTCCTACGGGTGAAAACAGTGCGTCGAAAAACAAAAATACGTACGGGTGGATAACAGTCACGAGACTCGAAAGCGGGTGTCGACGAATGACCGCGAGGCAAAAACAATCAGAGAAGCAAGGATAAAAGGCCCAGCCCATCAATTACTGTAGACACCTCCTACCCCTCCTCCTACACTATATTCTTCTCCTCCTTCTTCTCCCCTTCGGCTAGCGCTACCCCTTTATATATTTCACGGATATCCTTCCTAGACGGACAATGCGCAGTCACATTGTCGTTTTTTTATACGGGACGACAGCATATCGACGCAGCAGCGCTCTCTATGTTTGCGATCTTCTGTTGGCCTTCATACCAGTGGCAAATGTGGTGCCAACGCAAATAAAGTGTCCCATCGACGGATACCGAGTTTGAGCCCTGTCTGTCTGCTGCTGCTTCCAAAATATGGCAGGGGGGACTACCCCCTCCTGTGTCTTCGAAGACCTTGGACTCCGATCACATGAATGCCCCGCGAAGGTAGAGCAAGGGACGGAAAACGCTCAAGGTTCGACAAACAAACGCTTGCTGTCATCCCCCACCCCGCCTACGATACACTAACCTCAACAGTCGCCGATCAGACGAGCACCTTACCACAACCATCGTCTTCGGCAAAAGTCAGATGCTCGACCGCCCACTGCCCACTTAAGCACCATCGAAGGTCAAGTCAGACAAAGACGACCCCCTCCCCACCCCCCTCCTTCGACTAGGCAAGGCTGATCTCTCCCCTCGTCTCTTACCTCTTCACCGCCACGTACTGTTCCAGTATCGCAAGGGATTCGGAGTCACTCTGGGCTTTCCGGCAGTCGGTCGCCAGGTCGTCGATTTCCTCCCGTAGGAGCTCCGCCCCACCGGGAAACAGGACGTGGCGGTCGCGGCTCCACGCCGGGAAGATCTCCAAGAGTTCCAAACCGACTCCATCGAGGGCGCTGCGGACCCCTAGCTCCAGCTTTGGGAAGGACGCGGGCGGGGTACCGGACGCGGCTGAAAATGGGTGAGCTTCGGGGGCGGTGGGGGCAATACCCGTGGGGAGGATGGGGTGGGTCTAGGACAGAGGAAGGCGGCAGCCCCGCTCGGGCGCATACGAGCCCAGCGGCCAATCAACCGACAGGACAGCGGGGGTTGCCGGATATCCGGGTGGCGTTTTTCAGACCGGGCACGCCTGCAGATAACGGGCGGGCAACTCTCGACCCGCTCCTTCTCATGATATTGAGAGTGACGGTCAAGTAATTTCGACACCAAAATTAGTACATAGCGATTCCGATCTGGACGGGCCCCGACACTGGTGGAGCCGACCGGACTGTTCGCAGGCGCACGTAGACCCAACCACTCTGTACGCTGTGCACCGCGAGGGTTTGAATCGCCCGAGGCGACGGCACGCGTGTTCGGCGGCGACGGCCTATGCGGCCACGGGGCCACACTCGCGCACGGCCCAAGAAAACAAAAAAAAAGCGAGACAGATGCGGAAGAATGGGGGTACTCGTACAAAATACTCGAAGCTCGGCTGGCTCAGCTCAACGCAGGGGTTGCGGGGGTCGCGCAATCCGGCTGTGCCGGTGAGGGTCCCACCGCGCTGTTCACTCTCACCTGTCGGGCTATGTTTCCCTTTTTCCAGGGATCGCGCATCTCAGCCCGAAGGAAGGAAACCGTAGCGTGCCGCATGGCGTCCTGCAACGAGGAGCATGGAGAGTCGGATCGATCGCGACGCAGCAAAACAAGGGGTCCGAAGTCGAGTTTCCTTTCTCCCCACTTCCACCGCCACAGTAGCATATGGCAATACGTATCGAAATGGGCAATCGATAATCGGCCAGCGTGTGGTTCCAGCATTGTGACTAATGTTATTTAGGAGATTCCAAATCACCCTACCCGAATCCTCATAACCCCAATTTGTATCCTATCCGACGTATAATAACTTTGTGCTTTGTCTCCACTTCTAACAGATATTTCTACTATGTCCGGAAGACATTGGGCACACAAGAAAATGCAGTAAGAAAATGCGATGGGCTGTACTGAACGAATTTAGCACTCCGTCCTAAGTTGCAACTGGGATATGTCACGCTGGGGCGAAAAAATAAACAGGCAAGCTGAGCCTCGCGTGTCGTGACGCCAGAGTGGTCCCGGGCCGTGGGCACATGCCACATTCTCTTCTTTTGGTGCGGCCGGCACACTTGATGCCCCGGCAGCTTCAAGCGATCGGTCACGGGAGAAAAAAGCGAGGCTTGGCCTCGGCCGAACGAGAGAAAAAAAAGCTACGAATACCCACATACGTATATACTCACTTTTTGGAGGAAGGCGTGAGAGTCTTCGGGGCACCAATGATCGACGAGAAGCGCCGCGACGGCGCGCGAGGCGAGGGGCGCGTCGCGTCTGCTCCCGACCAAGCCCATCACGTACGCCAGCTGCGTGGCCTTGTGGGTATCCCGCAGCTCTCGGCGACACTATAAGACGAACGAGTAACGAAACAATGATGGCCAACGAAGAAGAGCATAGACAGGAAGAAGAGCGGGGGTGTAAGGGGGAGGGCAGGGGGTGGCGAGCGCAAGTTAAAACATACCAGCAAACCAGGTACCCAAAAAAAAACAAAGAGCCAAACCCTCACCCTTCAAAGCGCGTACTGGGTACGCTCAAAAACTCTCCGCCGCAGCCTAGGGCTAGAGCTAGGGTTGGCTTGGAAGTAGGGCTGATTACCCACTAAAATCGTACCACTCCTTATTAATGGCAAGCTAAGTTACGTTCTGGTATATTTTGTTCCGTCAATGTTATGAAAAGAGCAAGGGAGGTTGTTCGTTCGGTGTCTTCAAATGGCAGCTACGTACCGGTTGGTACCATTGCCTATTGTGGATTATGTGACTGTTGACGTCTGAGGTTGTAAGTGGTGAACGCACGAGGCTCACTTTTTCTCTGTGCCCGTACCGTGTGGGAGGCCAATAATACATGACCTGAAACTACCTCAGACGTCAACAGTCACATGATCAACAACAGGTGATGATACCAACCGGTACGTAACTGTGTCAATTTAAAGAGACAAAAAACAAGGTGAGTTGAAGATCATATAGATCGATATGTACATATCATACAAGGTATTCGCCTGGCGTAGGGCAAACTATTAATCCCGAGAACGAATACCCTCTCTCAAACCTGGGGCAAGTACTCGCCCCATGGACGAATAGTACCTACCAGGTATTCGACGAAATAATTTAGCAGGTGCGTTCGTCAAATCTATTTGTATTCGTGCGGGGTGTGCAAGATGAAGATTGTACCCGAAGGAAACCCCGTCTGAGTAGCGACCGACCACGCTAACTCCATTCAAACTACGTTTCTTCGAACCTTCCCCACCCGCGTCTCTTCCTTGCCATCCCTCGTCCTGCTAAATATAGCGGAAACACCCCTGATACTTTATGATGCTGTACAGAAGGTCTACATGCATGCATGTACCGCGTACAACAGGAAGTATTACAAAGTAAGATTGTGTGTGTTGTTTTCCCGGCGGCGCGTTTTCCCTCCGTGGTCTCCCGGCCTGTCTCGTCGCTTCCGGGTCTCGCCCTCGCCCGAGGCCCGTGGCCGGTGAGGCGCGCTCGCCACGTCGAAAAACTGGGGTCAGTGACGGAGTACCCCCGTCCCACTGGGCCGAGCCATGCAGGCAACGTGAAACCCGCTCTTTGCAAGTTTTACGTTTTGACGTCCCGCAAATTCAGTTGCCCCACGCGCGCGCACATACAACGCGAGGGATCAGCCCACGACTCTGCTCGGGCCACCGCGCCCGCTGGCGGAACGGTGTCGAAGCGTGGCCGCACCTCTTTTTCGTCGTGCAGCGGTATGATCAGATGGATGGGTGGATCATTAACCCTTTTAGAACCGCAGTCCCGTTTTGGGGACAAACCACTCAAATTCTAAGTAATTTGTCCCCAAAACGGGACTGCGGTTCTAAAGGGGTTGAGATCTGCACGCAGCGAAGTGAACGACCCCACCGCACGCTTACGTAGCTTCAATCTTCAACAGCAGCAGCAGCAACAGCAGCAGCAGCAGCAGTAGCGGCAGCAACAACAACATGGGGCGGGGTACGCAGGGTGCCCGCCTGAGAGTGGCGACGCATGGCGTTGGTTTCTAGGGCTAGCTCCGTGCGACCGCGGGTTTGCGTGTGCTGGTGTGTGTTGGGCTATGTTATTCGGTTATGTCATTTTCAGATCCTCAGTTACGTATGTGAGAACACGATCTCAAAATGCGGGGCAATATTTGCTTTCTCGTGTAATGAATACTGCACTGCTGTGAGCCATGAAAAGTGGCCAGGTATACCTGGTTTTGGCTAAAACCCATTTATAAATGTCAAACTGTTCTAACCGGGGTTTGCTTCCTTCCGTGTTACACGGTAAGCGTGCCGGTTGGCCTCCAGTTTCTGAGTGGTTTTGCTTTCTTTAGGGTATAGGTACCACGGGCTCCACTTGGACCTGCAGAGAGTAACTAGGCTTCGTTTGTTTCGCCACGGGGGGAGTTCCAAGAGTATTAACTCTGGCAGCTTTAAAGGGTCAAGACCATCCTCGCGGAACCGCCTGCTCGGTACGAAATTATCTTGCCGTACCAAAGCTGAGACCACCTCGACGCGGGGTGGTGCAGACGAAGAGCCGTGTGTCCATGGTGCTGTAATATGACTGCTGTGACAATAGACAACAACAGAGTAACATCACAACAATTAACGGAAGCACACAGCACACCCCAAAGAAGAGAAAGTCAAATCAGCGTACGCATGTATGCATGTATAAATACGTACGTACTTTTTACGTACGACGGACGAGTACAGAGTGTACCAGGTATAAGTTTAGACACAAGAATTTCAGCCGAGGGAGCGCAGACGAATACGGAGAGAATAAACAGTGTACGTATGGCCTCTCTGATTGGTTCAAAGGTGGCCGAACTCAGTTCAGAGCTAGACAGAGTAGATAAAGTCAGGTATACCTTGGTCTTTTCGAGCCAAAATCAGTTACGATCTCAGCCTGGCCAATAGCAGGGCTCCTGGGGCGTGTTGTGTACTGTTTTTAGGGTGTACCTGATTTTGGCCGAAAAGTGGCCAGGTATACCTGATTTTGGCTACAAACCCTGTTTTTTCTCTCTGCCCTCCCTCGGTTGAAATCCTTCTGTATAAACGTACGCATAAACTCTGTACTCGTATGTCGTACGTAAAAGTACGTATATGCGTACGCTCGTTTCACTTTTTCTTCTTTGGGGTGTGCGATGTGCTTCAGTTAGTTGTTGTGATGTTACCGTTACTTTCTATGGTCACAGCAGCCTATACAGCACCATGGTCACACGACATTTTGTCTGCACCCCCCAGCGTCGAGGTGGTCTCAGGTTTGGTACGGCAAGATAATTTAGTGCCGAGCGGGCGGTTCGGTGAGGACGGTCTAGAAGCTATAAAGCTGTCAACGGGAGGGGGGCGCGCCAGACTAAATACTCTTGGCGCTCCCGCCGTGGCGAAACGAACGATGCCTATTAATAGTGACTCTCTGCAGGTCCAAGTGGAGCCCGCGGCACCTACACCCTGAAAAAAAAAAAAAAAAACAGATTTTGGAGGTCATGTGGTGCGCTTAATGGTTCAGGCGCATTTTTTTTAACCCGGATTTTCATGGACATAACACCGCTCGTGGCGCGCTTTTTTATACTTGGTTTTGGCATTTTCCCTTTAAAAATGTTATCAACGGGTGTGCTGGTGTGGGGGGATGTGCTATCTAACGCATCCCCGGTGATAAACACCATGCACGATAGCCCCGCAGCTAAGGGGTGTGGTAACGAGGGGGTGTGACAACGAGGGTGTGTGTTAACGGCATTGTTGGTTGATCGGAGAGTTAACAGACCCCGGCCAGATTCAGGGGGAGTGGTAAAGAGAGGGTGTGATAACAGCATATCACGATCAATGATTGCTAAGGAGTGAGCGTGAACGGACCCCGGCCAGAATGCAGGGGGTGTGATAACAAGTAGGGAGGGGTGTCAGCAAGGGGGTGTGCTAACACATTAGAGGCTTTGGTCCCGGACGCCGCCGTGGCCGCTTGCACCTCCTTCTCATACGTAGACCGGTCGTTGATCTACGATGCCGGCGTTGCCTTTATTCGACATTCCCAGCGCCCTCGTGGCATAAGTCAAGCCAACAGTGCCCCCGGTCTCCCTTCCACCCTCGACTACAGATTGCGCGTAACCGATCGCCTTCGGTTTGAACTCTATAGGGTATCTCTTGCGGTGCGGGCCACCACCAAACTCCGGAATTGGGAAGTCGGGCGGTTTCAACTCAAGCTTTCCGCATGTCCTCTTGCCCTTTTTTCTTCGGGGTCTCTGAGAAGAGGGCTTCCCTGTCGTTGTCCTGCCACTCGCGGCTCTCGCCGGGCAGCATGGTCTCGCCGCTTGTCGCAATCGCAGTTGGCTGGCGATTCGGCTGCTGCCGACGGGGCCTCAGGCCCTTTGGCTGGCGCGTCGGGCGTTGCTGCAAGAGCTGCGGGTGCTTCGCCGGTACCGGTACCGGTACCAGTAATCGGGGCTTGGGACACGGTGTACGTAGGAGACGGGATAACGTTAGTGCCAGAGAAAAACGACATGATCGTCGCCCGAGGCGCGGCAGCAGCAGCTACAGGTGGGGTCGAAGCCGCAGACTCGTTCGGCCCACTGTGAGGGGGCGGAGCAGTTGCCTACATGCTGGTGTCCATACCGGTGCGGGTTGATTGTGAATCGTGAATGGTATCCGTCCACCAGGTGGTGTGACAATTGTGGAGTTTGACACTGTTTTCAGGCGTACATACGTAGGGGGTGTGCTATCTAACGTACCCCTGGTGATAAAGTGACGGTAAAAAAACGAAGTATAATATAGATCACCGGGTGTGCTTTTTGATCGACCCTTAGGGCCGGTCTTATCGAGGGCAAAATAAACGCAAAAAAAAAACGAAATGAAAAAACGAAAAACAGAACTAGAGTACTTGAGTTTTATTGGTCAAATTGTAAAAATTAGAAGTAGAGATCCCGATACCTCCGTTTTCACATTTCGTTATTTTTAAGTCCCAGAGGACTTGGAAAAAAAACGAAATGGGTGCCAAATAAACGAAATATGGGATACCCAGGGTCGAAGAGGAACATAGGAGGAGCTCGACGTGTTGGGATGAAGTTCCGATAAAGTTTCTACGACCGGTTGGCAAGCGCACGATGGCCGAGGTAGTGCATGTGGCTGCCACGCGGCTTGTCTGCTGACGGCGCGAGCACATATGGGTAGGGAATCACCATGGGGTGCCCTCGTAAGAAACCGGGGGATCAGGAAGTGGCTGGGGCGGTATATTTTTGGACATGAGTCCCACTCAACATTCAAACGCCTGCCATCGAACAGCGATGGCCGATACACAAGTTCTAGAGCACTCCGTAGGGAGCGGGTTGGACCACGAGAACCGCCTGCTGTGGAGGGTGCCTTACGTGTGCGAGTTGTGTCTATCCACCGTCGCTGTCGAGCGCTATCGCCGGGAACCACGTGCTGTGGCGGTTGAGTCATTCCGAAAAATTGCACCGGGTAAAATTCGACTCGGCTTCTTATTTTTGTTTCGTTTTTTTTTTCGTTTTTTTTGCCCTCGTTAGGACTCAACCTGCTGTTTTTTGCGAAAAACGAAAGTCTGTTCGTTTTATTTCGTTTTTTTCCGTTTATTTTGCCCTCGATAAGACCGGCCCTTAGGGCCGATCTTAACGAGGGCTGTTTTTTTAGTTTTTTTTCGGTATTTTCCCGAAATTCGGTGTTTCTTGGTTTTTTCCTGTAGGAAAATACCGAAATTTCGGGAAAATACTGAAAAAAAATGAAAAACACTCCTCGTTATGATCGACGACCCTTATTGGGGGGGGGTGCACTATAGAGGGGGGTGTGCCTTCTTCCGTGTTATACGGTAATGTTTTAGGCGTACGCTTTTTTCTAATGGATTTTCATGGACAAAACACCGCTCGCGGCGCGCGTTTTTTTCTTGGATTTAGTACAAATATGATTTTGACCCAAATGGATCAAGTATGCTGTACCTGATTTTGGCAAAACAGCCCTTTTCAATTCGTTCTTGCGCCATTTCTCTGGGCACGTTCAGGAGGGAAATCTTGTACGAACCAGGTATCCTCTTGGAAGCACACATAACAAATCGTGTACTTTATATGTACGTACTAGTATACTGGCTCGTTTTATATCTCATCACACCCTTTCATTTCTTCTGAGATTGCATGCAACAGCAGCGGTACTCCCGGCGTCCCAACGAGAAACCGGGATACTCGCAAGGGGCTCGATTTTCTGATTTTGATGGATGAGCGTGTTCCACGCAAAAAACCCGCTCCCAAACATATTATTCCCCCGAAATCTCAGGCTGGCTCTTTCTCGACAGTGCGTTCACACTATGACGGGGGACCATAGTAAATAGAATCTACGGTACAAACAAAAACCTATATATTTACCTATTTTTACTATCAATATTTGGTCCTATTAATAGTAACCCCTTTAGAACCGCAGTCCCGTTTTGGGGACAAAGCACTCAAATTTCAAGTAGTTTTTCCCCAAAACGGGACTGCGGTTCTAAAAGGGTTAACTATGGTCCCCCGTAAATAAGCATGATACCTCGAGAAGCGCGGGCAGTACTGCAAGTACAGCAGCAGTACGAGTGGTACCATGTGGTAACAGACGTACCAGGTATCAATAAAGGAAATGACCCGTACTGCAAGTAAGTGCTCTGACTGGGAAATCAACAAGCAAGCGAGCAAGCAAAGCAAGCGCCTGTGCTACCAGTGGTCATTCGCCAGATCCAGGCTTTGGGGCACCCCGAACCTCTCAGCCGTACGGAGCACGGGGTGTAATGAGCCTGTGCTGGCGTGCTGGACAACACGCTTCGTCATGTGAACATGAAAACACGCGGGAACACCTGCTTGTCCGCTATCCGCCTTTTTAGCACCGCAGTCCCATAGCTGGGGACAAAGCACTTAAATTATGAGTAGTTTGTCCCCAAAACGGGACTGGGGTCCTATAAAACAAAAAAAAGGTTAAATTGAAAGATGAAGTTTGAAAATTGAACATGCCGTTCCTACCAACCATGGGTTAACTTTGCCGTGGTCTTGCACACTGCGCTCTTCCTCGAGCACCGAACTATCGAAGCACATAATCTGCTCGAATTCGTTCCAACAGGCCCCCCCAACGGAAGATGCGCGGCAACGTCGATCGAGACAGCAGCACGAGTGGGGAGTAGAGACTGGCTGTTGTAAAGTACCAGGTATACCAGGTACAAGGAAGATCGAGTCACCTTGAGTTTGGGAACGTCGATATCGAGAAGCTCCATCCAGCTCTCCCTTGTCATGTGCTCGTTTTGTTTCGCGCGACACTGGAGGTGCCGCTCAAGCTTGTCAATTCGGACATCGTGCACCATCGCGATCGGTTGGTTCTGCCTTGCCTAATGATATATTGCAGGGTTCTTTTCGCCCTCAATACAGCAGTGGGAAAAGAGGAAGTTGCGGAGATATATACGTATATACTGCTGATATAGTGGCTACTGGCTACTGGCGGTTTTTCAGCCACTGCCACACGATACCGGGGGCCGGGGACGGCAGCAATCGCGCGAGGGTTTTCGAAAGTCATGGGAGCATGCCCACTTAGGGTAGAAAGAAAAATTCAAAATTGGCGAATTTGCTGTGGGCCCACCACTCGCTCCGCCGTGCTCGTGTATTCGTAGTAGGGAGTACCAGACGCAACAAGATGCGCGGGGATGGCAAGCGTACGCCTGCGAGCGGGAAGGGCCATTCGGTTCAGGTGACGCACGCGGAATATTTCGACATGTATGTCTGTCTATGAAAAAAAAAAACTACCAGGTGGTACTCGTATAGTATACCTGGTACCAATCAAGCACAGCATTTTTTACACCTTTCTCTCGCCGGTGGTATGTGTTGGTTCGTGTTTGTATCCGCCAGCAGCCGGCCATCATGCCTGACCAGTGCCCCACACCCTCCTTCTTCATCGGCCAGGCTTCCATCCTTAGCTTCTTCGGCACGGGGAGCAATGCCCCCCCTTCACGGCCCACGGGTCCAGTCACCGCGAAGCAACCTCCCATTCGCAAGAGATCGCCCCAAGACTCCAAGTCATCTGCATCTGAGGATAAGGAGGAGCGGGCGGTTACCGGCACCTCTCAGGCGGCGAAGCGGAGGAAGACGAGACATGCCAGTACGGGAGGTGGGACTCTTGATACGTCCGGGCTCGATGGAAGTGCTGGTGCCGGTGTTTCCGATCTCGCCTGTGGTGAGCTTGGTCGTGGAAGTGGTTTGGATCGCTTGTGAAGGAGAGAGTCTACAACAGACAACATTGACATTTAATAATACAGAGTTCAAGATTCAAAGTGGCGAGTGTACGACCATGCACCCGCTTCGTCCGGAAATGTAAGGACGGTTCAGGCATTCATGTCCATATTCATACGGTCCTTAAGCTTACGTACCTATGGCTGGCACAGCCACAGATATGCTCGCGGTTATGCTCCATATACGTACTCAGTATGATACGCGTATACTCGGGGTTTCGAGTACATGCCGTCCTCCGAGTGCTGAGAGTATTGGAGTACTGGCGGCCTGAATACTGCGAGTACTGAGAGTATGGGCAGCACATACATACGCGTAATAACCCCGAGTACAAGCAGTACCCGCGGTACAAACACCCGAGATACTTCAAGTACTCAAGAGTACCCAGAGTATTGAGCCCGGAAATACTACGGGTACGAGTATACTGTAAATGTCGTCAAACTCCGAGTCCGAGTCATCGGGACTCAGTCATTGACTCGCGAGTCCGATTCATTTTAGAGTGCTGGATCCCGAGGGTACCAGGAGCTGACATACCTGAGTCCTCGCGAGTCCCAAGGATATACCCGGAGCTGAAATACCTGAGTCCTCGCGAGTACCGAACCAAACGTCTGACAGTTTTATCATCTTTGAAGAAAAACCATAAAACGTCGCCGTCAAAGTCCGAGTCCGAGCCATTGAGACGCAGTTATTGACCCTCGAGTCCGAGTCATTTTGGAGTACTGAGTCCCCCGGGTACCAGAAGCTGAAATGGCTTGAGTTCTCGCAAGTCCCAAGGGTACCGACAGCTGAAATGACTGTTTCCTCGCCAGTCCCAACGGTGCCAGAAGCTGAAGTGCTGAGCCCTCGCGAGTCCGCGGGTCCCAACGGCACCATAAGGTGAAATGACTGCTACTCACTGGTACTCTGGTACTCTGACGACCTTTGGTATGCTGTGCTTTTTGAGGGTATATTGGTATTGCGAGTGCAGTACCAACGGACGTGATAGGGCCACTTGCAGTACTCGCAGTAGAGAACCCTGAAATACTTGAAGTACTGAGAGTGTCCACAGCAGTGCCGAACCCCGAAATACTGAGAGTTCGGAAGTATCCGCAATACTGAACCTCGAAATGTCTGCGAGTACTCGCAGTATCCGCAGTACTGAGCCTCGAAATATCTGCGAGTACTCACAGTATCCGCAGTACCTGAAGTATTTTCTCTCGAAAAAATCTTCCTTTACTGTTACTCCCAGGTACCAGGGACATCTGTGGAACCAGGCATTGATGCGAGTGTATTGCACTACTGTGTAGGGTAAGCTGCTGTGTGAGTATAACATGATGCTCGTACCAACGTACAACATAATCTAACTCAGGAAACACGTACCCGGATATACGAGAACATCAGTATCGTACTGGGACCAACGCACCCACAAGTGAACGAATGCGAGGTGCGACCTGCACTACTGCTTTGCGAAGTCTACACCAGCAGCAGCAGCAGCAGCAGCAGCAACAGCTGCAGCAGCGGTACTTCCAGTAGTGCAGAGTAGTGTTCGTCGTCTAGTCTTCCAGCCGACACTAACCTGCACTCTGCCGACCGAGTGCATACGTGCAAGCGTGGACACTTCATGTTTCGATATTTCTTCGGGACAGTTTGTACTGCTGCTGCCCTTTGACCACCCAACTGCCGCGAATTTTGGGTCGGTGAAGCGTACCGCCGTTAGTGTCGGATTTCAACCGACACCACTCTGGGTGTGTGTCAATATAAGGACCGTTTAATCTGCATATTACTGTCTAAACGTTTCTTATATTTACGCCCAGTGTAGTCGAGTTCGATACGATACCGATAAAAACGAAAAAAAATCGATATACCTGATACCAGGTATGCCGCTTCGCTATTTTGATTGGTATCGTAGGAGCTTTCGTTCAGTTTATATCTGCATGAAAATCACGGGAATGCCGGGGGATGAAGGGCAAACGCGTTCGACACGATGTATCAAAAGCTCGATGTTTCGATATGTCGAAACTTTCGAGGCGATATCCGACACTAGCCGCCGCGTACTTCTTGGATTCTTGAATGTCTCCCTTACTGCAGTCCCCCGTTTTATCGTCCACCGCGATAACACCACGGGAAGGGGGTGTGTTTGTTGACCAGGCTGTCTGCGGCGCCTCCACCCTGATTGGTGTCCGCCCTCTGCCCTGTTATCGAAATGCCTTTTTTATTTCGCTTCTCGCGCAAACCAACACGCCCCGCCCCGCCCCGCCCCGCCCCGCCCAGCAGCAAAGACCGACGCCAAGCCCGACAAGCCTCAGGATAGCAACAGACAGCAAGGCTCCCGCCGTCGACCGAGTCGCACTTTTTCTCGGTCGGACAGCAGACTAGCCGCGGCAGACACCAGCGCGGCAACCGTACAGCTGGCCGCGAAGAGCGCGTCTACTACAGCAGCAGTAACAACAAATACGACAGCAGCACCAATGGCAACAGCAGCAACGACAGCAACAACAGTGCCGACCGGGGCGGCGGCGAAAGTCACTGGCACAAGCACAGACACCAACGCCAAAGGAAAACGCCTGCTCCCAACAGGAGGACCAGGGAACGGCGCCGTCACGCCGCGCGACACCAAGCAGGCGTTCACTCCATCCGGCGGGGGGGACGGAGCGCCCGATACACCTTCCCCGGAAACAGACCGCGAACAAAGCCCAGCGGTGCGCGCAGGAGGCCTGGGATGCTCGCAAGCCACCTTCGAGGGTGGGAAACTCGTCATTGACGTCGATGTCGAAGGTTGCTCAGGGTGCGCGGGAGCGACCAACGAAGACGAACGCTTGGGCAAGGGTAGCGGCGACGGTGGCGGCGGTGGTAGGACGATCGGGGGGGGGGGTCGAGCTGACGAGGAAGGGAAGATGGGGGTTTCGCTTCCAAACCGGGGGCGTTGTCGTTCCAAGAGGGGGACGGGCAAAGAGTGTGAAGAGCTTGAAGCAGAAGCGGCGGGGGACGTAAGGGGAGGTCAACGCGCTGCCAAAATAGGGGGGGTCAGGGCTGGTTGCTCTGGAGGTGTAGAGGAAGGGCTGAGGGTGGACGGGAGCAGCGAGGGGACCGATCAGGAAGGCGCTGACAATGACGAAAACGACGGCGACGACGACAACGACAAGGATGCTGCCAACGGCGGCGACAGCGACAACCCCAGCGACAGCGACATTAAATACAGTCACAACCGCGACGACGACTGCTGCGATGGCAGCGACAAGGACGCCACCGTCAAAGAGGTCACCGTTAAGGAAGACCGAAGCACTCGCCGGAAGGGAACAGCGTCGGGGCAGACCGCTACCGCGAGCCCGCAAGGCGGAGAAGGCAGCCGTCGCAACCGCGTGGCCAGACCGGAGGACAAGAAGGACGTGAGCGATGAGGAGGACTGCGACGAGGCCAAAGAAGACAAAGAAGAGGGCGACAACGAGGAACAACAAGACGAGGCGGAGGAAGATGGGGACGCAGTAGAAGAAGGAGGAGGAGATCATGAACAAGACGGGCAGGAGGAGCAGGACGGAGAGGAGGAGGAGGAGGAAGAGGAAGATGCGATGCAGCAAAACGGGGGCATCTCTGAGTACGAGCTGCAGCGCCTCGAGCGCATCAAGAAGAACCAGGCCTTCATGGCCACCCTCGGCCTCGGCGCCGCCCGCCCCGTCGCGCCCCTCTCGGCTACGTCATCTGCCCAGGGCGGCGCCGCCTCCAAGAGCCGCAAGAGGAAGAGCAAGCCCGTCAGCCGGGCTCGAGAGCGCTCCCCGGCCGTGCCTGTTCGCCGGTCGGCTAGGGCTAGGGGAGCCGAGGCTGTAGACTACAGTGAGGTACGGGGTGGGAGGGGAGGGGAGGGGGAAGGAGAGGGACGGGGAGATAAGGGGAGAAGTCCTAGTGCAAGGTCTGGATAGTGTTGAGGTCACATCACGATATTTGGTTATCGAAGCTTCCGCGACGGACGATATGAAACGATGGTAATCATCCAGCGGCAGATAGATACGCATATATGCACGGTTTGTAGCGTGAGCTTTCATTTCTTGCTTCTGTCAGAAGCCACGGGGCTAAAATTGTTCTACAAATTATACCCGCACACGTATCCCGATGATACCTCCCTCGCCTACTCCTCCCATCCCTCGCCACCGCCGCTCCTAAAATTCCTGGTGTTTACACGACAAGCGGGCGATCACCACCCCTCTGACTCAGTCAGAAGCGGGTTAAGCTCGCTTACCTTATCACTTACCCCTCCCCTAGTCAAATGAGCAAGCAACAAATGAGTACGCCCCCCCACCCCCGCCCTCGCAAAATTCATTATTCAGGACAAACAAGCCATCTTCGCCGCCTCGCTGCCGCCCGCCCGCAAGCCCGAGCCGGAGCCCGAGCCGGAGCTCGAAGAGACGGACTTTGATGACTCAACCGTCCTCACGTATCTCTGCGGTCAAATCGGTGGTGCCGCTAGCGGTAGCAGTGGCGGCGGCGGTGAAGGCAGTGAGTCGGAAAATAGTTTCCCTTGCCCCGGGAGCGCTCCGGCGGCGTCGACCGAGGAAGCGGCAGAAGGGGCGCGGCGGGTGGCGAGCTTGAGCATGCTCAATCCCCGCCGCCCGCTGTCCGCGTCCGGGCTTTCCACGATTTACACCATGCATTTCTGTCGCACGGGTGCGGAGGGGGGTGGCCGCGGAGGGCGGAGCGCCGCGCCGCCGTCGCTGCTGGCGGCGGGGGGGAAGGGCGGGGTGGTGGCCCTGTTCTCCACACAGCGGTCGCAGGTGTGTTTGCTTGCCTGCCGGCGTCTGATGGGTGAGGTCTTTGAAGGTTGGGGGGGGCTGCGGGGGGTGGGGGTGGTTCAACCTTGTTCTTGGTTTGTTCCAACTGCTATTTTGTTCCTACTTTGTATCTAGGTAGTTTGTGTCCGAAACGCAGCCGCACTTCTGAAGGAGTTATAACCCCTTTGGAACTGAGATTGGCACGCATACCAGGATGTTGGAAATCTCAAGCCCCAGCTACCGTAGAGGTCCGGTTACTAAATCCGTCGCTGATTCCGAAGCAGTTTTTTTCCCGGACCGCGGGCGCAGTTGCGGAGGGGTTGTAGTTCCTATGTGAATCGCACCTGCGTTTCGGGTCAAAACTATTTGAAATCTGAGTAAAGTACTTGGGCTATAGAGGTGGCGTATTGTATGCAGCGAAAAACGGGATAGCAAAGCACTCCACCGACCGACCGACATGCACTCGACCGACCGACTCGTATCCAACCGACCACCCGACATGCGCTCGACCTTCGGCCAATCCTTGAAGGTTCTGCTGTCGCGGCCAGTCGTCCCTCTGGCCTCCCCTCGAATGCGCTTCCTCACGGCTTCCTCCCCCCGGCACTCTCACGACTGCCTCCTTCCTGCTTTCCATTGCTGCGCAAACAGGACGACGAAGCAGACGAGAAAGCCGAGCTCGAAGAAGAGGAGGAGGATGAGCGAACCCTGATGAACTTTAAGGCCCACAAGGGATGGGTTTCCGCCGTGCGTTTCCTGAATGGGGAAAGGGGGGGTGGGGGCGGCGGCGGCGGCGGCGGTGCTGGCGTCGCGGGCTGTCGCCTGCTGTCGTCGGCGAACGACTCCGTCGTGAAGCTGTGGGACACGTCCAAGCAACATCGCGGGTCGCCCAGGTCCGTTTGCAAAAAACAGTTCCCGCTCGCGGATGGGCCTGTCGATAGGCCGGCACCATGGGACTGAAATTCAGACGTTTCAAGTGCGTGTCGAAAATACCACTAATGTAAATGTAAATAAGAGCACGGCAACCAATTCTGCGGAAGGATAACCTTTCTTCCCACCCCCCCCCAACACCCCCACATGAAACATCGACGCTGTCATTCATACGCAAGAAAGTCCGCCTCACAAGCGATTTTTAGTAGGATGCAAGTCACCGTTCATGCGGCTCGCCCTACCCCTCACGGCGCTTCGCGCTTGGTGCAAGCAATGTCTGCCTGGTCGGTGGAACCCCGATGTGCTCCTTGCCGGCATTGTAGGGGTGCGAGGGTCTATGGCCATGCGACTATAGCCATGCATGACATGAGTACCCCCGCCCCCCCCCGATAGGACTACGCATAAGCACACCCCCCACTGGCCCGGTACTCGAAACCTCGTGTACAAAATCAACCCGTTGCTAACCAGCCGCAGCGGCATACGTCATGGCCCCTCCTGTTCATCGCCCGCCCGAACCTGCGTGTCCTCTGTGGTACCCCCCCCCCCCCCCCCGCCAGGCTGCTGTGCACCGCCGATGACCTCCACCCCACGCGCAAGGGTATATTCTCCATGGACTCCCACGGCACGCGAGTGGCGACGGGCTCGAAGGACACGACCGTGGCCATCGCCTCCGTGACGCCGACGGGGCTCACGTTCGACAGGGTGTTGGGGGACTGCGGGGGAAGCCAGGCATTCCACGAGAAGGTCGTCAAGGGGGTCAGCCTGAGAGACGAGAGCACGGTGAGGGAAGGGAGGGAGGGAGGAGAAGGAGACACTTGTGTGCGAGGATGGGTAATTCTTGTGTGATGAATGTGTTTCCTATCGCGGCGGAGAGAGCTGTCACGGACGAGAGCGGGAGGCTTGGTTGTTTTTCCCGGTTTTGTGTTTTGTTTCCTTCTTGTCTCGTAGGTATCTCTGTCTTCTGTACCTCTTGTCTCTATGTGTGTGTGTGTTTTTTCCTCTCACAAGTCGCTCTCTTGTACACCTCTCTCTCTTGTGTCTCTCTTTCTCGTTTGCGTTTCCCTCTTACGCCTCTATCTCATCTTGCAGAGTTCACATCTCCCATTTCTTCCAAACGTGTTATTTTTTTGTTTGTTTTTTACTGCTTATTGTCTATACTCCGTAAGTGTTTTTCTCACGCACGGTATCGACCGGCAACGATCGTGTCAGCCCCTCCATATCTCCCCCTTACCACCACTCTTCTTGCGATAATTACGCGCAACAGGTGGCTTCGTGCGGAGACGATTCCAACGTGCGGGTCTCCGACCTGCGATCCCCTTCCTTCTTCGGGGTTTCCCATCGTCTAGACGGCGTGCACTCCGGGCCGTGTCACTCGGTGCGCTGGCACCCTCGCGACGCGAACCTCCTGCTGACCGCTGGGCTGGACTCGACCGTGAAGCTCCACGACCTCAGACGGCTCGACGCCCCCCTGCACGTGTTCCGAGGGCACTGTCCGTACGCGCTCCCGAGGTGACCGAAGCGACGACCATTGCTTGCGGAGGCGTCATGTTGCGTACAACTTGTTAAAATTGGCACACGCACAAGTATTCTGAACGTGGAAGTGCGGTGGTCTTAGAGCTTCTGTTTTACCAACCCCCCGGAGGATGAAAACAAAAAAATCATACGGAGGGGACAGGGGACGGGGATGGAAAACGGTCCAGGGTTTATTTTTGCGTTGTTCATATGAGGGGTCGGGGACGGACGGGCGGGGGGAGCGACTCAGAGGGAACGGCCCACAGCAAAAGCCGGCTCACAGGCAGGCAGGCAGGCAGGCAGGCAGGCACGCACGCCAAGAGCGACCCCAGAATATGCTAGCGCCTCGCCCGCGCGCACCCTCACCCCTTCTCGGGAGGTCCTGTAATACCGGCCAGTGTCAACGCCGCCCGAGACTCTCGTGTCAGTGTGTATCTACAGAACTACTGCTGTAGGTCGAAGATGTCAGTTTTCCCGCGAGAAATGGCGTTGCTGACTGCTGGACGTAACTTCCTGCTTTTTTGCTTTGCCCGTGCTGTACCCCCCCCCCTGCCTTTGTGTGTGCGTGTGCGAGTGTGCGGGCGTGTGTTTGATCATTTCCCGTGTGCGGTCTGTGCTCCCTCGCTTTTGCGTTGCCGCGCCAGGCCGAGAGCCATCCACCGACCCGAGTTCCTGCCGGCTGGGCGAGGGAGTTTCAACGTCATCACTTGCGGCGAGCGCTCGGAAAGGTTGTCCATGTACGATGCCGCCAACGGTGCCACCATCAGCAGGGGCGTCATAGGGGACGAGGTGAGCGTCCTGTGGCGTTTTACCGCCTCCACCACCACCCACCACCACCACCACCACCTCGCTTCCTTCGCTGAATCGTCATTTTTCTGGAGCGAAAACTGTGCTTTGAGGGGTAGGGTTAGATTCATCGTGCCCGTGGTGGTGGTGCCAAAACGGCCTCGTTCGCCTCCTAGCTTGGTTATTTTTGTTGAAGCTAGCGCGAAGGCGGTGCGGCGTGTTTGCTGTCGGCAGGGAGTAGCTGCATACCGTCGAGGAAGGGGGAGCGGAAGGAGAAGGGAGGTGTGGGAGGGGGGATATCGGCTGATCGTTTTCTTGCGCGATTTTACCCGTGTTGTGGCGAAGCATGTAGTCGCGCGCGCGACACAGCCAAGCTTGGTGGGCGCTTTTTGTTCGCATGGCCGTTTTGCCGGTCTAGTCGACGAAACCGTGCCATACTGTCGCCTCTCATGTATTTTGTCTCTCATTCAGCCCAATACCGTTCAACCAATACCTACTCGTACGAGGAATTTCATTATTTTGTTCGTGTTGAACAGGCGCCCTCCACTTTCTTCTTAATCTTGGCAGGCACCACTAATGTGTTGCCTTGGTCCTTCAAGCCGCACCCGAGGCGAGGTTCCAATATAGGTTGACCGCGGATTCCGATCGTATTTGAAAACACGTTGTTTTTTATGCCGCCCCGGCGCGATTCTCCAGCCTTCTAGTTTCCATTTTGGAAGCGTGCTACGCTAGGAGTTGCATCTATATTTTCTAGGGTCCTTCACCTGCGGAGATCCATACCCGCGCAAAACTGACTTTTTTTCAGAAAATATGTCGGCTTAACACTTTTGGGACTGCAATCCCGTTTTGGGGACACACCACTCAAATTCTAAGTAGTTTGTCCCCGAAACGGGGCCGCAGTACTAAAGAGGATTAAACCCAATGAAAAAACCCCAATGGCCTAGGCGCCAACGAAAAGTATTGTGCAAAGCACACGGGATACCGGGGAAGACCTTCGGTCGAGTAGCTCCGTCACTCATAAACTTGTTTCGGCCGAAAAGCGCAACCTCTATCATCGCAGTACGCGTCTTCGATCCCTCCCCCATTCGTGCCTGCGCTTCAATCCGCAAGTTTTTCTCCCGCTCTGCTGTGTACCGTTTGATCGCCAGGCGTCTGCCCTGGCGGTTGGTGGAGGTGATTGGTCAAGGTCATCATCACCCCTCATAGCCGCAGCCTTGCCCGGGGGCAGCGTGGCACTGCTGGCTCCGATTTGGGGAAGCGCATGAACGGCCAACGTTTTATAGCCGAACAAGGTCTGCTTGATCAGTAACGTTCAGAGCTTGCTTGCGACACACACGTGTTTCCTGGACCCGGTTCTCCCACCAACCTTTCTGGGGCTTTTAGAGAGAGAAAAACGGCGAACACGAATGGCGAGTGGGCATCGGCCACGTAAATGGCTACTGGGTCAGTGTGCTTGTTGTAATGACGTTCGCGGTAAATGACGTGAGCGATGATTGGGATCGTGGCGGCTTTCGGCAAACACTATTTCTGAAGGATGGGGGGATTCTCAACGGAAGCAATATCGTTTTGTATTCGTGCAAGATTTTTCGTTGTATATAGACCTAGGCCAAGGGGATTGCCCATCGGGTTAGGCGTATACTTCGTACCAGGCTCGAAGAACAGTTGTTTCTTGAATGCAGTTTTTGGGCGAGATACAGAGCTGTATCAAGTGAGGAGCGTCAGGAGATTAATTGCAGGTGCACCACCCTGCCGTTCGTAGAATGCGTCAAATCTGGTACCCGAACTGCAACCAAGGAGTTGCACAACGCGCCCTCAAAATGCGATTCTCCCCTGAAAAAAAAACTGTCACGAGCTCGCACTATTAGACTGTCGGTGTTGCTGGACTTCTACTTTTCGTGGTAGCAATGCCCTGGCCCCACTGGGATTAAGCAAGTTCCGCGTTGTCACCCTCGTGTGCCTGGTACTTCGTTAGGAGAGCAGCGTTACAATGTATAGCTAGGGCTCCCCTAATAAAGGTCTGAATAGGTGGGGCCCGTCTGTGCCTCGCCCCGCACCCTTGCTGCAGGCCTTCTAGGGGTCGTGCCGTAACAGCAGCAGTTGGCGGCTGCTTTCGAGGGCTGGGCTGCGGCGCGGCATGTGTGCTGCGGCATGTACGTGCCATGTAAGCCGTTTATTGAGTTCGCCATGGATAGGACAGTGTACATAGCAGAGTGCTTAAAAATAGCCTTTAAGTTAGTCTAGGGTAGCTCTCTCTAGGAACTCGCGCTGGTGGGTATTTGTACCTGCCGCCAACTACTGCTGTGCACGCTGGTGGAAGGCATTTACGCAGTTTGTCGTGATGGGTAAAGAAAATAAAAGGAAGAGGTTTTCGGTCGGGCGGCGGGAAGATTCGGCTTCAGGTCCTCGATTTCACCCGGGTGGAAAGCTGACAAAGGGCCTCTCTATTTTGTAGTTACCTTGTAAATTAGCGACCCGTTTCGCTCGCAATATATGTATGTGTTGGCGACATATATAGCTATACCTCGTATGGCCGACAAAAAGTCATGGTGGTTGATTGACCTCACACCAAGAGGTTATGAGCCTGGAATCCTCATAGTACATGGCAAACACTATGTACGTATTCGTTTTGTGGTGCTCCCAGCACCTGGCCAAAGTATACCTGTATGGCCCCATACAGAAGCCGATCAGGACTATCGCACCGCAACAATAATGTACCTGTCGCGCGAAAAAAAGCTATTGAGCGCGATACGTACACAATCCTGTCCATGGGTTAGGTATCTACGAACGATCAACGTTGTTAGCTGTTTCCACATCGTGTCCAAAATATCACGTATGGGTGAGCTCCTCGCTGTCGCAATGGTTGAGCCTCAGTAGCAGTAATAGTTTAGGAGTCTCGTCCATCACAAAACGTTTGGACTCTGTGGTCCTTACCGTAGCGGGGCTGATCCGGAGAAGGGAATTATGTGTTTGGCACACCCGTACGACCAGTCAAAAGGCCTGCTCTCGTTGTACCAACATATGAAGGCATCTCCAGGAGGAGAGTCGGTATCTGGTATCTTCTCCTATCCAAGTCGTACGTCAGCCTCGTACCAGGAGACGAACATATGGGTACATGCTGTACATGGGTACACATACGTACAACGAATGGCTACTGTACCTCTTACGCGCACGAGTACAACGAACGACTACCACCCCTCGACACCACCGGGACGACGTCATGCGAATCCCAAGGGCAGTTTGGGGCATGCAGTATGCCCACGATGCAGGTTTTGAATCAAAGTCAGTGAAAACCCTTACGAAGATAACGCCAGCCATTGTTGCCGTTTTCGAGGCAGCAGTAGCAGTGTAGGTCTGACGGTCTCGTAGAAGAAGGGGGATACCATGGTGCTGCCCATACCGTACCAGATGACCCGGACCTCACATATTGTCGTCATCGAGACAGCAGGTCAGGGATGGATGCCGGCAGGTGACGCATTTCAGGTTTTGTACCTGGGCGGCCTCGTCAATGAATGCGCCGGCAATATGCCTGTGAGGTCAATCGACGAGCCCGACTCGCGCGGCTTGCCACAGACGGTTCAAGCGGGAGCTGCATGATACGGCGACCGCTCCGTTCGCACTGGAGGCGCGCATGCCTTCAAGGCCGGTCGAGAGGGTTGAAATTCTGCGGTATGGATGCGTGAAGTGGGCTGACGACCAGGAACGCTCCCTCTGCTCCGAACGGAATGCCTCCACCCCCTCCTCTTGGGCATGATTGAAGTCCAGCGCCGACAACACACCGACCGCTTCATTCACAATGTTGTACCGTATACGCCGAGACGCCCAAGACCGCACACCGGCCTCGAGACGGCCACCCGAACACGGCGTCTCCTCTTTGCGGGGGGCGTGCAGCAGATGACCAACGGGTCTAGGTAACTCACCGGGTGATGTTCTGGACGATGGCTGATGGTGGGGAGAATCCAGGGTCAGGTCAGCCGAGAAATAACTGGGTCCAATAGCGGACGACCTCAGGGTGCTCCGAGCCACCTAGGGATCCGCGGGAAGCACCCTTCTGTTGTTCGAGGAGCTGATGTGGTGTTGTTGTAGCCCGTGACGTCTAGGAAGGGAGAAGGGAGTTTGTGTAGGGTGGGAGTGGAGGAAGGAGGAGGGGGGGGGGTGTACTCGATAGGAGAGATCTACTCGATCTCATGCATGGCCGTAGTCGTATGACCATAGACCTTCACATCCCAACAATGCCGGGACGGAGCATGTCGGGTTTTCACCGACGGCGCAGACATTGCTTGCACCCGTGAGGTGTCTCTGGCGAGTCGCGTGAAGGGTGAGTTGCATCCTACTAAGAATCGCTTGTGAGGCGGACTTGTATATGGATGACAGCTTCAGCGAGTTAATTAATTTCCGGTTTAGGCACTTCCAGAGACAGCAACTGGACTACTATGAAGCTACCTCTTGGGTGTCTTACGATAAACACCACGTGATACGATTATTCCCACTTGTGCGGAGTAAAGGTTGTTCACCTCAAACGATCTAACTCGACAACCAGCTGTGACCGACAGCCAAAAAAGAAAAAAGAAGAAGAAAAAAGCTGTACCCTGGTTGTCTAGCTCACGTAGCGAGCGGCATGTTTCACATTGTAGTTGCCAACCGACGTCAACCCAACCTAAGCCGGTCGCCCCGGTGGTTCAAGTGGTTAACCTCGAATTCTACTTGTTTGAGTCCTGGGTTCGAGCCCCAGGTGGGTCGGACCTTTGACTTTATTTGCAAAATAAAATAAAAAATGATTCAATTGTTGAGAGCGCCTTGCAGCGTGGGTAGGCACAATTCGATGCGAGTCGACGAGGGAAGAAAAGGCCGAAATCTTCTCGCGATAAAACTGAAGGCACGTACCGTAGCGGGAAGGGGGTAGAAGAGCCTGCTATGTGACCCCGGATCTGAGTTACGAGTTGGAAGGAGAGAGAAAAGAAGATGTGCGAAGATAATACATGGGATGAGCAATATATATATATATATAATAAGGGGAAGGGGGGGGGGGGGGGGGGGGGCTCATTATCATGCATGACCGAAGTCGTAGGGCCATAGACCCTTCCATCCCTACAATGCCGGGACGGAGCACATCGGGTTTTCACCAACAGGGCAGACATTGGTTGCCCCAAGCGCGAAGCGCCGTGGGGTGTTGGGCGAGCCGCATGAGGGGTGATCTGTACCCTACTAAGAACCGCTTTTGAGGCGGGGGGAAGCTGTCCTGCTACTGCCTCGTGTCGGCTCAATGAAAAAGGAATGGCACATCGTGTGGCACGGTTCCAGTTCGACTATAATATGTGGAACCTATTCCACAAATGGTACAATAAGTGGAACCCATATCACAAGTAAGTGGTACACTTGTGGTCTCTCAAACGGATTCAGAAAACTTGCCTGTCTGTCTCTTTTGACTGTCTGCCCTATGAGAGCCATTCGATGGTGGCCTACGGACAATTGTTTTTCGAAACGGCTACGCCCACGCCGCACGCATCAGGTCGAAGCCCTCGCGGAGGCGATCGTCATGGTACAAACCACACCTCATCGGGTGCCCAGTGTGTCGAGTCATCAGAGTTGACTGCCAGCATCCCAAGCGGGGTGACAGAACGAGCAGTAGCAATCGCTCGCCCCATGTCGATATACATGCAGCGATTGTCGTTTGGCAGCAGACGGGTGATCGTAAGATGCGGAGCATTCGCATATTCTTTGATAGGCTGGTGATCGTTGCAACGTTGCCTCTCTTTTGTGCGTTGGTGGGGGGACAAAGTACTTGGAATTTGACTGGTTCATCCCCCAAAATGGGACTGCAGTCCTAAAAGTGCGGTTCCAGCAGCAATCGCTCGCCGTAGACCGGCGGAAAAACTCTTCAAGCCTATTTTCAAGCGGGAGGTTATTTCGGTATGAACACCATTTCGAAACTCATCGGGTGCCCTGTCGGTGGAGTTATCAGAGTTGCCTTCCAGCATCCCAGTTGGGGTGACGGGTTGAGACCAGCGGAAAAACTCTTCGTCAAGTCTATTTTCAGGCGGGAAATTCTTGTTTGCCAACTCACAACAATATGCAGCGAGGAAACTTCCTGTTTCTTTTTGGGCTTTATTACATCCCGATTCTTGTTTCTCTCGTGCATTTTGTCTGGGCACAAAATGCTAGGATTTTTGACTGGTTTTGTCCCCAAAATGGGACTGCAGTCCTAGCAGCGCGGTTCCATTGGGTGCGGGGCTCACGTAATAAGCGCAGTGAAACTCTCCAGACACAAATCTATCCAACTGAAGTGCGTATCAGGTACATGCGGTACGCACGCATCTTTGACAAGTAAGTCTGTTTTCAAGTGGGAACCTCTCGTGTGTGAACGCACAACAATATATAGCGTGGGCAGAATAAACTTCCTGTTTCTTGCGCGCTTTATATCCCGATTCTTCTGTTTCTTTTTTTGCGCATTTGTTTGGGGGCAAAGCACTTGGAATTTGAGTGGTTTGTCCCCAAAATGGGACGGCAGTCCTAAAAGTGCAGTTAGTTCCATAGAGTGCGGGGGGGCACGTAATATGTGCGGTGAAAACCTCCAGACACAAATTCATCGTATCAGGTGCATGCGGTACGCACGCCCTGCCGCACGCATCGGGTAAAAGCCCTCGCGGAGGCGATCGTCATGGTGGAAGCCACACCTCATCGGGTCCCATGTGTCTGTGGAGTTATCAGAGTTGACTTCCAGCACCCCAGTCGGGGTGTGGGTCGAGCAGCAGCAATCCCTCGCCCGAGCCCCCCATGCCGCACGCATCAGGTCGAAGCCCTCGGGGAGGCGATCGCCATGGTCCAACAATTGTCATTGCAGAGCCTGTCCTGTGTGTCAAACTCACAACAATATAATATAGCGTGGACAGAATAAACTTTTCCTGTTTTTTTTTAGCTTTATATCCCGATTCTGGTTTATTTAGTGCATTTGTAAGGAGGCGTTTGAAGTTTGTTTTCGGGGGCAGATTTTTCTGTCCAAGTACACACACACACTTGTGGAATAAGCACGCCACACCGCTCTTCGGCCGTGCAATACCAATGTTATCAACGTATGCGTTTCACCACCTTTCGTGGTACTCGAAAACACTTGAAAACCCATCCATGATGAAGGAGCTTCCAACTACTACAATATTGATGTGAGGCAGGGTGCGGTGTACCCTTCGTAGAGGCTCAATATAAGATACCTGGTAATAATGGGTTTCTTGAAATTTCCAGTAGATAGAGCAAACTATTTACGAAGCCTTATCTCCGTTGCTTCCAAATATCATGTATCCTCTCTCGTTCTTCACTGATGCCGCGTATTATGCACATACATACGTATACACCTGGCATTGGATAAATTGGGCATACACGGCACGGCTTCGTACGTAAAGGTCTGATGGTCTCCTCGGCCGGCCTTGGTGTGCAGGAGGACTCGCCGGTCATTTCGCTCCACCTCGGCGGCAAAAAAGCGGCAGCATCTCCGACGAACAGAGGTTATAGCCTATATTCCTCACAGGGGCCCGTGAAGGTCTTGGAGCACAAGACCCGCGACTTCGCCTGCAACAGCGGAGGCGCTAGGCTGACAAATACGAGGACGCCCAAGGGACTGCCCGCAACGACGCCGCCGCGCACACCTGAACTGGACCGTATACGGTCCGTGGTGTCGAAATGCCACCCCCTCTGCTCCGTCTCGAAAGGGATGCGTGGTCGATGGTCAAATGACTAAGGCAAGCAACTAATGAATACCCCCGCCCCCCCCCCCGCTCTGGCACCTTCTTCGCCTCATCTGTGGCAGACTTCCTCATTATTGAACGGTGAGCCACCCTGCTGATGGCCTTTCCTTAACCTGAGGGGTGCTTTTTTTTTGTTGTGTGCTTTTTATCATGCTGGTCCTTTCCTTTTTTCATTTGTTTCTAATACAAGGTAGAAATATGGTGCCAAGCCTTATTAACCCCTTTAGAACCGCAGTCCCGTTTGGGGACAAAACTACTTGAAATTTGAGTGGTTTGTCCCCAGAACGGGACTGCGGTTCTAAAAGGGTTAAGCGTTACGTTCGGGGTCGAGCCTTAAGCGTTACGTGTACGCTGTTTGGTAATATTTCTTGGGGGTTTTCTGCTTCCTGCTGGCTGTATGATTGAGTGATCGACTTTTGAGCTGGATATTGTCGGAAGGCAAAATAGTTTGTTTGTAGGAGGAGTGACTGCAACCCATTTTCTGATGCAACAATGGAAGTTGATACAACTCTAATTCCAAGTAGTTTAGTTATCACGAAAAGGGAGATGCAGTTATTGACGAACCACTCCTACTGCAGCATGCTGCTGTACGATGGTGTTGTTTGTTGTTGTTGTTCTCACATTAACTCTCTGATGAAGGAGTCCGTGGTCACACAAAGGTGCTGGAGCCCTAGGAAGATCCGAAAAACGAAAAAAATCGAAAATTCGGCTGCCTCAAAATACACGAGACGAAAAAAGCGCACACAAGATAAAACCAATGTGCAAAACTGAACTAACATGGCCGCGGGTATATCCTCTCAACTATAACATAGAAGAGTACCCCCGTTCCCACCACTAACCAACTCGTGGCTGCTGACTACAGCGGATGCTGTCTGAAGTGCTGCCTGCACCGTACGAAACGCACGGTAGTCGTGAAAACGAAAGAGGAACACACCTGCCTGCTATCTGGAGTGAGTGCTGTCAGAGTGAAGACTCGCGGATATGCAGTGAAAAAAGGAGCAAAATCGAACCTTACTGCCACACGAATATCAACGATCGCCATCTCTTCCTGGACTGTCTGACACAAAAAGGTGCAGCACAGTTATGATACCACGTCCCTGATAATTGCGTAGGTTATTCCCCATGAAGGGTATACAACTCGTTAAACTACAAAAACCAGTGACGAGTACCGGTAGATACTATTCTGCCTCGTGAAAAACAAAACCAGGAAAAAACAAACTATGACTGCTTCTCTCGTGATGATAGTGTGCGCGCAAATCATGGGTCTCCATGCACCGTCTTCCTGCCGCTCTTCATGGCCGCCTCATCGCCTTGGCCCAATCCACCCGCTCCTTTGCGCGTGAACTCGTTGCCATTCCCTTCCAGTCGTTTCCCTTTCTCCGTCATCCTGAAAAACAAAATGCTCCTCGCACTTGCGGTTCTGATCTGGGAAATAAAAATTCTCGCGCAGGGGGAGGTCAATCCGTCTCTTCCCCGCACGTCGACGCTCAGTCTCCCTCCTCCCTCGTCGTCGAATCCAGCCTCCTACCGGCGCAATAGACTGTGCCGTAGTGTGGCCTGTGGTGGCGCCTGCCTCCGCGCATGGACACCCCGATTGAGCATTGCTGCTCTGCCGCAGCTGCCTAAAAAGACGCGCGAATCGTAGGTCTCCGTGCCTGACGCACCACGTACGACCCAACTCTACTGCCGCCTGAGCCTCGCGGCCACAGGCAGCAGCAAGAAGGTATCACTCCTTGAGGGTGAGTCCGGCCTTACACCCGCCAGAAAGACCTACCCCACTCGCTATTAGCCTGATAGGGCATGCCTCGCAGCATTCCTTGCCGAGGCAGCGAGGGGAACGGAGTATATATGACTTCGAGCTGTTTGGCGCTTTGAAGGTACAAGATGATAAACTCTCGTCAAACACACATATACATTAATAGCCTTTTTTCAACTGATCGGCCAGGGAATACACATAATAAGAGTAGTCGGGCCGAAGAGGCTGTGGCATATATGCTACCTGGTACATGGCTGTATTGTTTAACAGACCGAACAGAATCACTGGGTGACCGGACCCATCGATCTGAAGTGTTTCCCTTCAATTTGGCTATCAACACGAGTAATTAATTGTTGAGTACCACTCTGTATACCAGGTATCTAAATAAAAGAGCCACTCTGTATAATATCTAAATAAAAGAGCCGTTTGGACTACCAGGTACATGTTATTGATAGTATACAAACAATCCTTACACTTCGGTACACAAGTGGCATTGATTGGTTTCGTCTCGTCTGGCATCCGTTAAAAAAGTAGAACGCATAGTCCAATCGATATACAATCGAACGCTCGGGCCGTATTTTAGTACGGAAACCCACCGAAGGCGTTCCGGGAAAAGGTGCACAGCATGATCTCTTTTCGGACGGAAGTACGAAGAAGTTGTTTTGCCCTCCGACAACCTATCGTATATATGCGTGTTCCAGTCCGGCATGAAACGAACGTCCTGGTTGTAGTATCGCAGTAGTAATAGTATAGCCTCTCTTCTATCACCCTGATGAACTAAAATATACATATATACCTGGTACATACATATTCCCTGAACTAACTATTAATAAAATACACATATATATTTTATTTCTGTTCTTTTCGTAAAAAAATCCGTCAGGTTCTCTCTCAGGTTCTCTGACGCCGGCAGCGCACAGTTATGCTCACCAGAGGTCATTATGCGTGAATAATGATGAGGTATGCGCGCGGTGCGGTTTTCTATATATGCCGTACAGGACTTGCCGGTTGGGCGAGAGTGAGAGAGCACACCATATTAAACAAGGGGGTCACGATATATCACGGAGTATCAGGTCTCGCAGGATAATAGATACCAAGGTATAGTGTACACACCACAGAGAAAACAGACAGCGTCACCGGGGGTGTGTACTCATTATCATGCATGGCCGTAGTCGTTTGCCCATAGACCCTCGTACCCCTACAATGCCGGGACGGAGCACGTCGGGTTTTCACCGTCCAGGTAGACATTGCTGATGTCAGATGGGGAGGAGATAGAGCAACAACATATCTCCCACCACGCGCGCAGCTACGCCAAAGCCGTATAATAATTCGAACCTCAGCGAGCAGCAATTTATACGAGCGAGAGAACTATTTTTGGGACCCGCAGTGATCGCTACCCAAAACAAAATGAAAGGTTTGGTCTGAATAATACTACAGGGAAAATATATACCTGGTACTGCAGGGCGTATATATGCGTGTGCTCATTTAACTTTACCTGGTATATTGTATCGCAATGATTGTAGTGTATGGTGTGGCTGCACTCACGTCAGAGAAAAAGGTGGGGGGGAAAAATATTCGAAAATGTATCAGGCGAAAAACTTCGGTGAAGAGGAGAAATGAAAAAAAAGGAGAAAAAATCCATGCCGGGGCTCGAACCCGGAATCTTCTGCTTCGTAGGCAGACGCCTTATCCATTGGGCCACACGGACTTGTTGACGGGCCAGAAATATTGAATTATAAAGTAGTTGTTTTTAACGGATAAAAATCAGCTCGGGTTCGTTCGATATTAATAGGTACACATATACGAGTACTATTAATATTACTACTGCGTAAAAGTATGTGGGTTTGTGCGTGTGTCGATGTCCTCGGCCCGTCAGGGCGAAGATGGGCGTACTGTTTAAGCATGTGGGTCTGTGCGTGACTCTGTCACAGGCAGCGAAAAAAGAGGCGTCATATTTTACAGTAAGAAAGAGGAGCACCGGTGATCTTTTGCTATTTTGCTATTTTGCTATTTTGCTATTTTGCTGTGTGCGGTACATATGTCATGTGTTGATACGTCCCACATGCGCACGCTCTGTACCGCCCAAAGTATGTGACGATGAGTTAGCCCCCCTTGGAGCTCCAAGGCGGAACAACATCGAAAGTAAATGGCGATTACAGCGTCGCCCACACCAAGCGGGCCGGCATGATGGGCTACAACACCATGGGGCTACAACAGCATGGGGGTATATGGGGGGGGGGGGGGTGTACTCGATAGGAGAGATGCACTCGATCACATGCATGCTCGTAGTCGTATGACCATATATAGTGCCCGAACTGCACGGCACGTTGTGAAGCACAGCGATACCTCGCATTGTGCTGCTGCACGCTCGTCGTACCTGCATTGTGCTGCTGCACGCTCGTCCTACATACATTGTGCTGCTGCACGCTCGTCCTACATACTATAGGAGACTGATGGTGATGATGACGATCTCACATTTGAGCTCATTTCCCTGACATCTATGACGTAGCCGTAGAGAGAAAGAGACTTCGTGCCCACTGATGGTTTTTGATTGGTCAAGAATGAGCAAACCCAACGCCCGGATTGGTCAAGCGCGCCCATCACCCGGAATCCATCTCTGCACCACGCTCGCTCTGCTGCGGCCGCGCGGGACGCTACGGGCGATCCAACTACACGCAGCAGAGGCCCAGGCAGGTTCGCCCACTATTGCTCGGCGTGATCGATGAAAATCTGAGTCTAAACAATATTTGCCGGCTGAGGAACTTCCACTTTTGTTTTCAAAATCGTTCATGGGTAGCAGAGGTTTGTTACGAGTAGTTATAATAGGAGGACCTTTAACAATCTGGGAGAAGGGATCTTTAGGTTGGAAGGCTGTTCAGGTGTTTTGGTTTCTGTTGGGATCAAGGTACGGGCGAAGACCCAACCCAACCCCTGACTCTAACCCTAACCCTAACCCTAACCCTGACCCCAAGCCGCACCCAAAACGGGCCAAACCTCTCCATAAACGCGGCTGCGCCGCGTTCGCATCGAACCAGGAATTTTTTCAGTTGCGGACGACGATTCCGAAGTGCAGACAACGCTACGCACATTTCAAGTTAAAAAGATCCCTAAAGATCCCTTCTCCCAGATTGCTAAACCTACTCTATAATAGTCAGTTGCTTTTCGTGATGAAAGAGGCGTTGGATTTATCCGGCGCCCGACACAAAAATATTGCATATTGCTTACTCTCTCTTGAAACTGCGGCGAGGCAGGGTCCGAGCCTTGGGACCGGAGAGCAGTCGTTTTCGGTAGGGAGGCTTGAACGGTTGGAACTAAACCAGGAATAGCTATAGTATTGCAACTGAAAAAATAAACGGATTTGATTTTCAGAAAGGCCGCAGTGCTCTTTACATTGTTCGCCCGAAGGGGCTCCTTGAATGATTACGTTGCCTCATCTACTTGGTGCCGTGGTACCAGGTAAATGGTTAATGGGTTCTCCGTGTCTCGTGTGGTTGTAAACGAGGCCCACGTTTGGTATATCTACGCCCCATATTCCATATACTCTCTTGCATCGAGATTTTCGAAAATTACCTACCTCGATGGTCTGCCCAGATGGACTATATATACACGCAATGATAAAAGTGCAAAAACCCTGTCCGCTCAAACTCCGTCCAACAAACATTACCCCTGACGGATGCGGCGAGGTTCTTACGCCCTGAGTATCTCTCGGCGCTTTGCTGCCACCTTGGTGGGCCAAAAAAGTGCCGCAAGAGCCTTCCAAGTGAGAGGCAAGACCTACGAGTAGCGGTGATTTGCTTTAGCTTTCAACCGCGCCTCTCGATCCCTTTCCGTCACGCTCCATTCTTTGGGGTCTCTGCCCAAAGCAAACGAAACACAAAAACGCTACGCATATCAGCAGTAGCACTATACCCCGTATTACAATGTACTCGTACTGCTGTATTAATAATAGTTTTCGCACCCCCCCTTTTTCACCCTCCCCTCCCGCCTCTCGGATCTCACGAGTAAAAACCAAATATGCACTCCGGCATAACGACAATCCTCTACCTCGCAGTCCAAATAACGAAGCCTGTATTCACCCTCGCCTCCAACAATCCGATACCTCCCATCTCGTCGCAAGACCATCGGCGGGTGTGCATACTTCCCTCCGGCCCCGATCCGGGCGTAAACAAAACCAAAAAACTATTTCCCAGCGAGTCATCTTTGCGCCACCTCAAGAAGGGCTCGTGGCGTCTCTAGTGTCATACATGCAAAAGATGTTGCACGGACCCTTTTCAGGGCCACGCCACGGATGGTATCATAAATATGAAAGGTGCTGCAAAACGCGCAACGCTCGTTCCTTCCTTCCTTCCTTCCTTCCTTCCTTCGTTCCGATCCACCGTGGCGTCAATTTGTCGACCTTCCCTGTCGACCTCCCAACCTGCCGTCGGTAACGTCGCCACAAGCGCAAACAAGTCGACCCCGTCAACATATCAACCAACGTATACACGTGCAGTAGCTCCCAGTTCCGTGTAGCTTTTTTTTTTGCGGTGATCGGAGCTCTAGGCTGGAACGGCAAACGCAAGATACTGTAATATCGCGAGGCAATGCAATTTCGGGCAGAGTCGCGTGGGGGGCCCACCCGCCAAGACAACTAACAAGTGAAATTTCAACCGAAAAAATAGCAGTTTCGTACTGTTAATACAGAAGTGCACGACTGGCATCAGAAACGTTTCTCCTCCTCCAATCATATTTCGCAGCTCTCAACAGGAAGGTATCAGATAAGCGCACCTGTTGTATGTCACACCGTTCCGGAATATGAGTACTACGCGTATTTGGATAAAGCATCAATATACGAAATATCAGGACCGTTTGGACAGAATGTAAACATGCAAAAGAGAGCCCTCGATTTTCGAGACGGAGTAGCCGGCGCTCCCGGTGGCTTGGTAGGTGGTCCGCGTGCCTATCAATATCAATTTCGTGGGTTCAAGTATCACAGAGTGCATGCTCGTAGGGCCTTTTTCTTGCATAAAAAAAATGTTTTGCGGAAAGCGCGAGAGCGTGAGTTAGCTACATTCGATGAAAATCGACGAGCAGTGGGAGTGCTGAACCCTATGTGCGACAAAATATAAAGGCACGTACCGGGGGGAGAAGGGTAGACACCTGTGTCCACGGCTTGTCTAGAAGCTCGTTGAGGGTAAAACCTCCTACAAGTTAGGCTGGAAAGTAAAAGTGATGATAAAAAAAAAAGAAGGTGGTGTACAGGTGAAATAACAGCTGCTGGTGGTCCGGGTAGCGCACGGTGCAGCCATGGCGTTTCTTATCGCCTCGAGCTCTGGGCCGTTGCCTTAAGAGCGTCAGCTGAGAACGTCAGTTTCTCGGAGACCGCGAGACCGCAGACGCTAGCTTGCACACATACAAAATCCCTGTCCGCAGCTTACCTTTGGCTGGGGGGAGATACGGCGTCTAAGACGTCCGCGAGGGCAGGAAACGCCTGACCAACGTTGAGCAAACCGAACCCGCCACGGACGACGTTCGTCGCCTGTCGCTCTACGATTCGTGCAAAAACCTGATGAAACATCACACAATCGGACACAAACATACAATCCCATGAGTGTAGACCACCCCGGGAGGGCGGGTAAGAGAGGGGAAGGGAGAGCGGAGAGGAAGTAATGAGGCGTTTCGAGGGTGAACTGTAGACGGATCGAGTCGAGGTGGGTTTTGTTAACAGGGATTCGTGTGCGATGAAAAACGGTTCAAGCCTCCCATTTTCGGGGGAAAACTACTGTAAAACCACCATCGTCAGCATCACTATCATCATCATCATCCGCCCAAACGGTTACCACGGAGGAAATTGGGTACAACGCTTATCGCGACTCAACCACGTTGGTGATATACCATTGTACACGACACCGGCTATCCTACTCTGTGGCACTCGCAGGTAGCTCGGGGTTCCTTGCCATCCTCCTCGACACGAGACGGTATGCACACTCTGTCACCCTCTTGTGTGACGCGCGCTATTTGCTCGATACACACACACCATTAAAACTGAACTGCACGGTGTTTCATGCGTTGTTTCGTGTTTCATCCCCTAAAACACAAACCATGGCTCGAAAACATGAATATTTCTAGGGGTTTTTCCGCAGCAGGAGCAAACCAAAAATACGTATACCAGGTCACCATCTATTGATGCCAAACATATATTTCAACGAGATGGACATGGGCGAGTAAAAAGGTTGGTAGATGGAACATTCGGTTGATTGGCTGCTGGAGTTGCCCTGTTATTTAGCGATTGATTGATTGATTGATTGATTGATGGATTGAGTGAAGCGTGTAACATGTCCATGGCCCCTCGATAATGCCGCGGCAACACAAATCTGAGCAGTTTTCTACAAGGAAGAGATGGGACACGGCTGAATGGCATGACTTACACGAATATCCCCCCCCCCAGCTGGCTTACCTCTCGGCCAAATTCCCCTAGCTGGTCGAGGACGGGCCCGAGCTGCTGCCTCGTCTTCGGGTCGCTCAGCACCTACACCGCCCAAAGCAATAGAGATGGTTAATCGGGGCGATGTAGAGTTGAAACTATATTGCTTTTCGTTTAGATCACGACTGATAATATTGCTGTTCCTTCCCTTTCCTCAGCGTTCCATTTGCGCTGTTCGTGTTTTCATGCTTCCCTTCTATGGTTTCATTTGGTTGATTTATTGGCCTATATCAAAACGCAGACGTGGCGCAAAGCACCCTGGTCTGAAGCATGCATCGGGGTACGAAAAAAATAGGAAATACGAAGAAAAAACTATGCTCAATTCTTGAGTGTGTGCAGAATGGAGGCGTTTGCCAATTTCTCAGGGTGGGATGCTTGTCTCCAAGGCCCAGGATAAGAACACCAACCAACCAACTCCAACCAACAACCCCGCACAGCACGAGAGACGAACAAACCAACAAACGAAACGCACGGTCAAACAGGTCGCAGAAGTATCACGTATCCATGCGCACCCGGCAGCGGCATCTGCGCCAGCGAGCGAGAGCGCACCGCCGCCGCTCTTTAAATCAGAGGCACCACCTTTCCCCACCGCCCGCACGCACCGCCATCAGAATCTCTTTACCGTAACCGCGGCGAAACCACCACCCACAAAAGCCGCGAGACTCCACGGCGGGCAATAAGCTCTCTAGGATGACACCGCCGTTACGGGGGCAAGCGACTCGGGAATTAGGAATTAGACTTACTGTACGCACGTCCCTACGTATACAATCCAGCAGTCGTAAAACGGCATAGCGTCACACACCGTCGCCGGAGGGGGCGCTCTCGCCATCGACCGGCCAAACGGCGTCCCTTCTCTCGGGGAAAAAAACGTCACGTCACATAAAATCTGCAGTGTCCCAGCAGACACCAACCCTCGCCAAAAAAATATCGGACCGCTCGGAAAAACAATACCAGGTACAAGACAGGTGATGGATACACTTCATGAAAAAAAAAAACATTCTGACCAAAAAGAAATAGAAACAACAGCAGCGGGGTTGACGACGTAAAATAAGCTCAAGCCGACCGAGTGTGTGAGAAAATCTCTGTGTTGGGCTTTATTTAGCCTATCGCTCGCAAAAAAACACCCAGTGTCTGGTGATAAGTAGGAAACAAAAAAACAAGGGTCCTCCACACCTCGGACACAAAAGTGAACAGGCTTCGAAGCTGGGGGTACCCCGGGGCCATCCCGCCTCTGCCACCCCCTTGCTGCTCCTTCGCAGCGTTGCTCTGAGGCGGATGAGGGACGGCACGCGGGCGGCGGGGGCGGGTAAGCAGGGAGGGGCAGGGGTGGTCAGTGCCGCCCTAATATCCCCAACTACAGCAGTACACACCCTGATGCTACAACAGTACGAGTACGTAGTACCATACAGCCCATGGCGATCAACACGGTAGCGTGTGCCTCGGTCCGCAGTCTGTCTCGGCGCAACGAGACTTGGCGCGAGGCCTAATTTCACCGCGCGTCGGCTACCCGCGTTGGTTACCGTTCCTTGACCGTGCGTGTGGGAGAACGTGACCGTTCCTCGATCATCGTTACCGTGCAATCGGGAACCGTTACTGTAGTACCATGCACCGGATGCCGCTGTCGCTCGTCGGTTATCCTTGCCGTGCATACTGCACACCTTTTCGGTGATTCCTGCACCTGTCGGCTTATCCGATCTTGCCCTCCTTCCCCCTTTCACCCCCAGTCACCGGCCATACATGCATCTCCTGCTAGTAATACTATGATGAAGTTTAACGCCAGTGCTACCTGGTACATGTTTTATATACCTGGTAACTGTTGCAGGATTTACCACTCTGCCGAACGCCAGGACACACCAGGTGCTCTACGCCATGCTATGCCAGTCGGAACGTCGTCCGCACGCCCGAATCAACAACGCAGCGCGCTAGGAGGAACCGCGCGGCAAGACACGAAAAACAAATACAGGAAAACATGCCCGTATGTGTCACTCCACACAAAACATTGGGTTGGCAGCCTTATTGTAGCCCCCTTTCCCCACCGCAAACATGCCTCAATCTCGAAATCCCAACCGAATCCTACCCACAACGGGTCATGGCGGCGGCGGCGGCGGCGGCGCACGGGAGACTCTTCACACCAATCGCTACCAATCGTCGCCGTCGAGGAAACGGCAAAACGCGCGAGAGAGGGCAGTAGTAACACAGCAAGGGAGAAAGGAAGCTCGGCGGGTTTCGTGATATATCATCTATCACCTGCCGGGTCAGTCAGCTTCTTAAAAACCACCCACCCACGCACCGATCTGCGTACCGGTCCGCGTACCTCAACCACCTGCTGGACCACGCCCCATACAGCGTCGAGCTTCTTCTGGGTAGACTCTTCCTTGCTTTTAGGCAGGAGACCCCTCGTCGCCGCCGACGCGAAGTTGTACGAGGCGGCGCTCAACTGTGCCCCCCCCGGCAACAGGGGATAGGGGATCGGGGACACGGGGTTAGAGATAGGGGACAGGGGACATGGCTACGGGATAGGTGATCGAGGGGACCGGGGACATGGGGTTAGGGATGGGGGAGAGGGGACATGGCTAAGGGATAGGGGATCGGGGACATGGGGTTAGGGATGGGGGAGAGGGGACATGACTAAGGGATAGGGGATCGGGGACATGGGGTTAGGGATAGGGGAGAGGGGACATGGCTAAGGGAGAGATCGAGGGGATCGGGGACAGGAGGTACCTAGGGGATAGGGGACAAGGGCGCAATATATACCATACCAGTATGTAATAGGGATGTCTGCCAGGGGGTATGGGATTTGGGAAAGGGGAAAGGGGACAGGCAGGCAATAAGGGGGCAGGGGACATGGGACAGGGAACATGGGCAGAGGGAACAGGAGACAGGGGATATCGGGTGGTGGATGCAGGACGAGGTGGTAGCCAAAACAAAGAGAGGTTCGATAGAGGTACTCGTGGAGGTAGGGGTGGGTACACATATATGCGACAGCACAGAAAACAAGGGAGGGAGGGAGGAACGGAAGGGGGGACAAAGAGAGAGTCTGAGACTGGGACAGAGAAAATCAGAGAGAGCTTCAGCCGGTTACAGAGCGACAGCTGGAGAAAGACACAGAGCGAGCAACACAGGCCTCGCCCCGCATCACGAATGTAAAACCTCGGGCCTCGCCTCGTCCATGGTGTCGAGGAGCTCGTTGATGAGCGGCTCTCTCAAGAAGAGCGCGTTGTCCGAAAGCAAAAAGGTCAGCACCGAGATCGTCAGATCGAGATCCACCTGCGAAAAAGGAAATCCACAAGAAACATGTAGATGAACATTTGAATTGCGCTCGTATAACAGACTCCTGACAATTTCTCGTACAACCTTCGTAAGATGCACGAGCGGGGCGGGGACCAAAAAACGGCCAATCAATAGACATAAAATAGCTACACCAAAAAAAAAGCATCGGGTGCTCAAAAATCCATCCCCCGACGCAACCGCGGGGAGGCGACGGTACGCATGGTGAAGGGGGGGGGTGGGGTGGATGCTGCGCGCGGGGTGGCTCGAGTCTCGAGAAACGAAACACGGGACACCCAAAAAAACGTAAACGAAGATATTCATCAAGATATACAGCATTCGGATAGGGCGGGCCACAAAGAGAGTGCATCCAATGGATGAAAACATCAACGGACCTCACAACAGTTGAAAAAAAAAAGAAAAAAACGGATTTTACGACAGATAAAAAAAAGGCAACGGAAAAATCCCACAGGAGGAAAAAACCCAACTAAACTTCCCCCAACGGGTGACATGGAATCCTAAACCCAACAGACTTCCAACGGATGACAACAAAAGCCAACGGAATCCTCCGATATGTAGATGAAAAAAAAAAACGGAGTTCGCCCAACAGACGAAAAGCCCAATGTGGTTCCGTAAAGGATGAAAATCCAGACGTTCGGACGGAAAAACGAGACCCACCTCCGGATCGACCTCGCCCAAGCCGCCGGCAAATTTCTCTCTGATGTCGGACTTGGCCTGGGCCGCCTTCAACTCTGCGAACTCCTGTTTTGTCGTGGCCACCTTTGCAGCCCCCGATATGGTCACCTGCAGACAACACGGTGTCAGCAGGGTTTCAGACACCAAGCGCATGTTGTGTTTTTTTGAACGCTGTCATGTGGCTGCGGCGGAACCTTTTAAACCCTTTTCAGGCCCTGGGCCTCCGTTTTCCCGAGGTACAGCAGTGTCGGTAAAAACATTATTGAAGCACCTCCGACAAACATTTCTCCTGCTGCAAACTAAACGACCCAGTTCTTAAACCAAGTGCAGTGGGGAAGGGGTGGCCGAAAATAAAAAATAAGTGCTGTGCTGAAAAAAGGTCGACCCACCAAGATGTTTTTACTCCATGCACCCACCAACCACGTTTAAATGTGTCTTCCTCGATTTCCGAAATGAAGCACCTGCTAACCAACCCTCCTCACTCTGCCCTCTCCGAACACAACAACGTCAACAAATTTCACCAAAAAATAATCTACAATCAATAACCACAATTCAATATCTACGCAGTTCACGTTTCCGAGCTGCTGCTCCAATCGACCCCCCGCAATATTTCTCTACATACGGCACACACAAAGCCACGTAGGCTTTAAGCTTTATAGGTGACACTCACGAGCTGCTGCAGTCACCCCCGTATCATATTCCTCTACACCCACTCTACGCAACCCAACTGTACTTCCACAAAAAGTATTTCTCGTACGTAGTTCATCCGCATGTCACGAGCTGTTCCAGTCGAAGCTGAACCCACTAAAAAAGAATCTACATACACTCACCAACAACATTTTCATACGCACAACATACCCCCCTCCCCTCCTCCCAATTGTTGAGGGATGCGAGGGTCTAAAGCCATACGACTACGGCCATGCATGACAATGAGTACCCCCCCCCCCCTTCGCCCCCCCCTCGCCCCCGCCCCGCCACCCCCCCTCGCGAAAAAACAGGGAGAGGACGCTACTACCATCCGCCGCTGCCTCCGCCCTCGCACCAACCGGCCGACACGACCGAACTCGTCATTGTTTTTTTTTTCGGGTCGCTGTGAAGCATCATAGCCGCCACTCACGAGCTGCTCCAGTCGACGCCACGCGATGTTTCCCTCCGGCGTTATAAGCGTCGCCTTCATCAACCCCACCATCTCCGGCTTGTCTTCGTTCAGGATCTGCTTCGCCACGTAAGGATAAGCGCCCTTTTTTTTCCCACGCCGTTCAGTTTCAGCAATGAAGCGCGGTCACGGCGGGGGCCCGCGGGTGGGGGGTGGGGATGGGGCGGAGGAGGGGAGGGGAGGGGAGGGGTGGGGTGGGGTGAGGAGGGGTGAAGATGAAGATGGAGGAGTGGGGTGCTGGGGGGGTGGGATGGGGTAGGATGAGGAGGGGGGGGGGTAACGTCGGGTTGGGGGGAGGGAGGAAGAGGGGAGGGGTTGGGGTCTACCACTAGCAAATCGGAACGGGAAACCCACCCGAGAATTCAAATCGGGAGGCGCACAAGTACACGCCAATGGGTGCCGGTCCGGCCAAGTTCTTGGCGGTTCTCTCGTCGGTGTTGCGGCGCTCGAAGGGGCCTACCCGCCGGCCCGCACGCGCCCCCCCTCCCGATCGACGAGCAGCAAAACCTCTCGCTTTACTATTACCCGCGGCTCATGTGCGGCGTCGTGAGCGAACACACACGAGCATTCGGTCCTGAGCTTTTGGCGCCCACGAAGGTCGGGTTACTCCCAACTTTCCTCACCGTAGACTATCCTCGTCGACAACACCCGGGCAAACACACACAACCATCTGCCTACCGAGAGGGCTCGAGATCGTGCGTGCCGTATTGTGTCGTGTATTGTCTTGTGGCATCGCAAGTACGTGTCGTGTTGTCTTCCATCGTGTTGTATCGCCATCCCATCGTATCGCATCGTGTGGTATCGTGTCGTGTCGCATCATACCGTGTGTCATCGAATCGTACCGTGTGGTGTCGTGTGGCATCTTGCAATATCGTACCGTCTTACGTATCGCATAGTATCGTGTGTTAACGTATCATATCATACCGTATCGCATCGCATCGAAACTTATCAGATCGAATCCTGTCATACCGTTATCGTATCGAAACTTATCAGATCGAATCCTATCATAGCGTTATCGCATCGAAACTTATCACATCGAATCCTATCATATCAATATCGCATCGAGTCGCGCAGATGTGTGTGCTGTTCACATCAAAACCGTTCTTTCTGCCAGTCGGCATCCTGCACACCCAGTGTCCGTGCTGCTATTTCGTCCTACTGTAGAGAGGCACAAGCTCATACACAATGTAATATCGCGGCCAGAAAAAACAGCCCCCAAATACTAATGCGATGGTTGACGGGAAATGTTTTTTTCTTGGCCGACAGCCCGCCAAATAATTCCCCACTCTAAAACTGGTATACCCCGTTTAAAGAGGCGATGACGGGTCAACACTACAGTAAACCGTCGGTCGACATGTTTTTTTTACCGCAACGCACATCCACTTTTCGAGTACAGCGGGCTGGGAGTACCCTCACCTTGATCAGGCGGAAGTCCGGGTCAACGAAGAGCGCCAACCCTTCCAGAATAGTCAAGGTCCTCACGATCAGCGAGTAGAACGGTGGCACTCGAAAGGTCAGCACCTGCGGCACGCCGGGTCACGCGGCAGACAAAGCGCCCACGCCAAGGTCCGCGACACGAAGAAGACTAAAAAACAAAATACCAATAAGGGTAAGACTAACAACAACAACGATTTCCTGAAATCGGCAGGCAAACCGTAGCTTGCTTCAACTCTCCCGGCATCGTAGGGATGCGAGGATCTTTGTTGTTGTTGTTGTTGTTGTTGTTGTTGTTGTTGTTGTTGTTGTTGTTCTCAGATTAACTCACAACACAATGCAGCCCGTGGTCGCAGGACAGGCTCCAATAACTCTGGAGTGGAAGAAATACCTCGGTAGTAAAAACAGAGGCAAAAACGAAAAACAAGCATACGCACTCCCACCACTGCGGACACCAGGTAAGCAAAAAGGAGACTATTAATAGCAGACAAAAACCTAAAGAAAGAAGATGAAGCTAAGCAAAAAACAAAAACAAAACAAAAAACAGAAGCAGGTAGCAAAACGCAAAAAGGGCAAAAACGGACCATACTAACAGAGACCCAAAGAGGTACAAACGGGAATGAAAGAAAGATGAAAAAATCTATGGTCATACGACTACGGCCGCGTATGACAATGAGCACAAACACCCCCTACCCTCCTCTCCCCCCCCCCCCCCCCACCGACCCCCAGTCCCTCTGCTCCCTCGTGGCCCCTGCCCCCCCCTCAGCTTCCAATGGAAAACTCACCTCCGAAAGAGCCCCGATGTTCTCGTTTAGCCTAGTGAAGTTGAGCTTGCTGGCACCCTCTCCGTCTGAAGCGTCGATTATCGCGTTCTCCAGGGCCGGCGCAAGGGTGCCCACATCCGTTTCATCGGGCAAAAACCTTGTCGGTCGGGTTTGGTTGACCACAGAGGCGGGAGAGGAAAGCGGGGGGGGGAGGGAGGGGGGGAGGAGAGAGAGAGACGGAAGGGGAGAGGGAGGGAGAGACGGAGGGAGCGAGGGACGAATAGGGGGGAGGAAGGGAGAGACGGACGGAAGGAGGGACGGAGGGAGTGAGGGAGGGAGTGAGGGAGGGAGGGAGGGAGGGAGAGACGGACGGACAGAGGGTAAGGTCAGGCGGACAACCGCAAAAACCACACGGCTGGCATAGAGAAGGGCTTGGCTGAGTCCAGACGGACCAACCGACTACCTCCAATCGGCGACGTTCATCCCTCAAGTCGTAAATGTCATCACCGATGCCGCTCCATATTTCAACACTCACTGCTCGGCGTTCCGCGTTTTTTTTTCCCACCATAGACACAAAAGCACGGTGCCGAACGCAGAAGTACGTGGGGTGGATGGCGGATGGCGCGGAGGTGATGAAAGCGGTAAGCCTCGATTGTACAGCCGCGTCACTCGATATGTCATAATGGGGATGAGCGCAACAAGAGCGAGGGGGCAACCCCCATGCTCACCCCATGGCGACAAGGTTGCTGGCGATGAGGCGCATGTCTCGGTTCTGCAGCCCCATCGTCGCCCCGATCAGGGCGTACCTTCGACAGCGGTAGCGCAACGCCGGCGGCAGGAAGAACGCAAGCAAGAACAACGAACGGGGAAAGGGGATGGGGGGGGGGGGGGGGTTGCGGTATCGGTACCATCATGAACCTCATCAGCCAGCATCCATCAAGACTACCAGCCACAATAGCAACAACCATGGAGCGATGCTCAAAATCTGAACGAAAAAAAAGTTATCGTTTCGTCGCGGTGGCGGCAACGGCGGCACCGACAGCAGCGGCATCAGCTCCAGCAATCGAAGAATGAGCGGTGGCGGCGGCAGACCGGACGGCCCCGCCTCTTTCCCTAAGCAAAGTCTTGGAAATGTTCCACGACTACAGTAGCTATAAAAACACTTAAGCCGTTCGAGACCGATTGTTTCGCGTGCCACGGTGTCTCTTAAAAACTCAACCAGGATACATAGCACATCACGATAGCAGCTCACAGCCACGCAGCATGGTGTTGGTGCTGGCATTGGTGTAGGCGTTAATGTTACCGGTCGGGGTTGGGGGGTTGGGGGTCAGGACATACAATGTCCCGCTCCCAGCTAGCTCGCCTGGTCCAGCAGGGTCAACAAAATCGTAACATATTTTCCGACTATTTTCTGGTATGCTATTACGGGGGACCATAGTTAATAGGACCAAATATTGTTACTAAAAATGGTTAAATATATAGGTTTTTATGTATACCATAGGTCCTATTAATAGGACCAAATATTGTTACTAAAAATGGTTAAATATATAGGTTTTTATGTATACCATAGGTCCTATTAACTATGGTCCCCCGTAATAGTATGCCAAGGCTAGCGAGCCGGGCCTGATAAATAAAAGAAGGGTGTTCTCTTCCACCTCTTTTCGGACGTAACGTTCGCCATCATCCCGAAGTCCAGGTAGGCCAGGTTTCCCTCCGGGGTGCGCAGCAAATTACCACGGTGAGGGTCCGCGTGAAAAAAGCCTTCCAAGGTCATGCCGCCGGCCGCGCACAGTCAGAATGGGAGGGGAAAACCGAGAGAGTGCGCACGGCGGGGGAGGGGAGGAGGGAGGGAGGGAGGCAGGGGGGGGAGGGGGAAGGGAGGGAGGCAGGGGGGGAGGGGGGAAGTAAGGGAGGGAAGGAGGGAGGGGGGCAGGCAGGGAGGAAGGGAGGGAGGGAGGGAGGCAGAGCGGGGAAGGGAGGGAGGGAAGGAGGGAAGGGGGGGTTACGGTCTTATTTCGTCTTATACCTGCGGACACTACACATTCGAGAAGCGAGCGGCAGGCGCGAGAGAAGAATCGAGCACGGGGGAGAAACCGCGTAGGAATAAGTACGAGGGTCTTTCGACAAAACGCGCCAGCAAAGCGCCAGTCCGTGGTGCGGGGGAAGAGGGGGGGGGGGGGGGTGGGCGGGGGGCGGTCGGAGGGAACACGCTTTCGCTCCGATTCCTGTCCTTCACAGCGAAACGCCTCCTCGTGAGAGTAACGCTGGCTTCAAAAACAAATGACACGGGTGCACGGCTATTCATAGACGAAACCGCCCAGGCGTCCACCGTGGGGTGGGGGCATTAACAACACAGAGTCCAGTTGGCCCCTTGCTACTGCAGTTGGTGAGCAAGAAGAGCGTGTGCGACAGTTCCGTCCGTGCCATTCTCCGTCTGTCGGTGTGCACCTGCCTCACATGCCTCTCTGCCTTCCGCGTTCCCTGTCTTACGCGTGCCTGTCTATCTCCCACCTTCTCCCCCTGCCGCTCTCTCGCCTTCTCTTGTCTATATCTCGGCAGGGGGTGCGTGGTCAATGGTCAAACTACAAGAGAAAAAAAAACGAAATGAGTACCGCCCTCCCCCCCCGTCGCATCCTCACGTGCGGCGCCACAAGGCAAGAGCACAACAGCGCGTTCCATTCCCCTCTGGGTGCCTTGTCCAGCAGGATAAGCACAACGCGACACAGCGACAAAGCCTACCATGAATACCTGAGTCCAAGACCTGGAGCACCGAGCACTGCAGGCCTATCGTCAGCAGCTTCTCTCCGTCCTCCTTCCAGGGCCCCTTCTCCCCTTCCACCCACTCCTGGACGAGCACCCGCCTGAACGAGCAGAGCGAAAGGGGGCAACACTTGGTTCATAACGCAACAGCAGAGTAACATACCGAGAACGACCACGACAACAAGAACAACGACAGCAGCAGCAAGCAACACCATCAAGCTACAGCAACAGCGGCAGTGAACACCAGCAGCAACCACAGCAACAGACGAGCAACAAAGACCCGTTTATACGTGTAGGCGTAGACGCGTCGAGTGCGTCGGGTGAACGCGGAAGGGACGAGTGAAGCACCATCCACGAAACAAATGACCGAACCGACCGACCTGTGACACCCGCAGCAACAGAAAACAAGACGTACAGAAGAACCTTAAAAAAAAAACAGGACAACGTGCTTACACCCGCTAACAGCCAACCGACGACTAAACGCTACAACGCTACAGGGGTAGTGGCATCGGCGCCCGTGCTCCAAATCCCGCCGGCGCGCTCCTCGCCGAGGGAAGCTTCTCTCCGGAAAGCGTCGTTCGGCATGCCATGAAATATTCCCGTTGAAAAAGCCGTTGAGAATGCCGTTGAAAATCCGGCGAGCCGTATGTTCAACTCCTACACCCAACACCATTCGAGTGGAAAGGCGTTATTTTCGGCCCAAAGTCGCCACTACTACTAACAAAGGAGAAGGAAGTAAGAGAACGAACACAAACGAAGCGAAACGAATGCTCCAATAACTGAACCAACCAACCGAACGCGCAACACGCGAAACAAACAAAATGAGTACGCTACACAAAAATAACAAACAATCCCACCAATTGACCAACATGACGGCAATACAACCGAGCGTGCAAATGAGTACGCACGAACACAGGCGAACAAACAAGCCCGAAGACGTAGGCGTTTTTATCATGTTACTCTGCTCACTCAGCCCGCAAGAGGCCAGCCTACTACAATAGCGAGAGCCGAAAAGACCTTGTCCCAGCTTCGGCAAGATGGTGAAGCATGCCTCAACAGGCAGACACTAACTTCAACCCTAACCTAGCCCCGGCTCCCGGGTAAATTCTCGGAAACGACGACGTCATGCCGCGTTCGCGCGCGGACAAACAACTATTTCGTCTCCTCAAAAACAAACAATACCTACTCGCACGCTAACTCACGTCATTAGTGAATACAGTGTCATCCACCCACACCGCCCATACTGAAGTATAGCACTTACTTGCACACTGATTCAAGTCATTAACGAATACAGTTTCATACACCCGCAATACCCATGCTCAAGTATAGGTTTTATACAGTGCTTAACGTTTCGTAGTGGACTAGAGGTGTGTTATCGAATCAGCACCAAGCCGCACTTGAACATCACTGACAACAGCAGCAGCTCTCGATCGCTCCATCGACTTCACCTGGTGGTAAGCGAAAGGTCCACTCCCGGCACGTAAATTCCCGGAATGTCCCCGTACAGCTCCTGCTCGAACGTTCAAACGTTCGGACCGGCCGGCCGTTTCGTGCCCGCCGAGGAAGGAGTCGTGTGCGCGCGGGGGGGGAGGGGGTGGTAGGCAGGGCGTTCCAGCGGTGCAATGTGGGGAGTCAAGGGTCTCGGACGTTAATGGTAGATCCAAAACTGACCGTGACCCTAACGCGGTGGCATCTTTCACCCAACGTAACCCCACTGGTGAAGCACAAGCCTCTATCTTCCCCAAAAAAGTGATAACCCCACCCTGACCGCGCAACAATACGAAACAATGGGTGTCGGGGGAATATCTGGGCCACTGCAGCTACTGGACAACTTCTACCCCGGCACCGAACGTAAAACAAAGTGACTACCGGGCAATTCCTGTCCCGCCACCGCCGCTCCCCACCTCTCTCCCCCCTCACCCCTCCGCACCGCTCTCCCTCAACCCCAGCCATCACCATCTTGATCCCTACCACCAACAAAAAGGTGGCCGTGAGCAATCTCACGCGCTAAAACGCTGCATCTTCTAAAAGTACCTCGAAGCGGACGCAGGCGTGCGTTCCCTCGACCTACTGAAAGCTGCATGTGTTTACCTTGAACCTGATGCAGTTGTACGCCTCTTTGACGTAGTCGAGCTCGTTGAACAGCTGCTTGCCGAACTCGTCCGCCACCCCAACCATGTCCGAGCGAAGCTTTTTTGCCTTCTTGAACCATCGGGCTCCCTGCCTATTACCCCGCCGCGCATTTATTTGTTTGACCGAGTTCGGCACACGTACGGAGGCGGACCGGGAAGGGGGGGGGGGGGGTGTACTCGATAGGAGAGATGCACTCGATCTCATGCATGGCCGTAGTCGTATGACCGGAGGAGGGGGGGGGGGGGGGGGGGCAGACGCAGTCGGTCAAAATACGAAGTAGAAGGTATACACTATTCTACAGTGGACGTAAATATAAGGAACGTTGGGTATTCATACTTATACCCCAGTGGTTCTTATATTTCCGTTCAGAGTTGTGTGGGTGGGAATAGTACACCGCGGGAAGAGCGTGCAAACAGCAGCAGGCAAAGCGTGGACGTAGTGTACCAATCCACCGCCTCTATGCGTGGGTGAGAGGGCGGGGGGGGGTACTCATTTGTTGCTTGCTTAGTCATTTTACCATTTACCACGCATCCCTTTCGAGACGGAGCACCTAGGGAGGGGGGGCGGGGGATGTACTCGATGTCATGCATGGCCGTAGTCGTATGACCGTAGACCCTCGCATCCCTACAATGATGGGACGGAGCACGTCGGGTGTTCACCGACCTGGCAGACATTGTTTGCACCAGGCGCGAAGCGCCGTGAGGTGTTGGGCGAGTTGCGTGAAGGGTGAGCTGCATCCTTCTAAGAACCGTGAGGCGGACTTGCATGTGGAGGACAAATTCAAAGAGATAATTTAATTTCCGGTGTGGCCACTTCCAGAGACAGCAGTGGGAGTACTATGTAACTGCCTCTTGGGTGCCATATCATATATACTACGTGATACGATCATTCAACTTGTGCGGAGAAAATATATCCACCCCCCACGAATGCTGTAACACGACCACCGCCGCAGAAAAGAAAAGGTGCAATGGTTGTCTAGCTCAAGTAGTCAGCGGCATATTTTACAGTGTCGTTGCCAACCGACACCAACCGAACCATACATAATATATAGCCGGGGGGGGGGTTGGGTACCTCGAAAGTAGCACCCAAAACTACCATACGCAGAACCGTAAGGCACCCAAGCGAAGCCGAGCACCACAAGAACAGGAGTCAAGCTGCATGGTAAAATATTATGTACATCACGTGCCTACCCGCGCTGACTCGAAGGTTTCGATAGGGCGCCAGCTGTAGGGCGCCCCTACTAACGTCACCCATGCGGTGCAAAACGTGACACAGCCAACAATCGCACCAGCCCCAACAACCAACGCCGAGCTACAAAAGCCTTCAACAACAACCACACGGCATCCGGCTCGACACCAACATCAGGCATACCCTTAATGGCACCACCTGCAGCAACACCACCAGCAGCACGATCAACAGCACCAGCAACAACAACATCACCAGCAACACCAACCCCAAAACCACCATCAACAACAACGCCGACGCCAGCAACACCGACACCAACAACACCAACACCATCACCATCAACGCCTCCAACAACATCGACACCATCAACACCACCACCCACAACAACAACCACACCAACAATAACACCAGCAACAGCGCACGACGACCACCGCCCCCCCCGCCTCCCCCCCGACTCCAACAGCAACAGCAGCGCGTGTGACTCACCGCAGCAAGTACATATCTACCGCCGCTGATCGGAAGGCGTCCGGTCGCTGGACCTTGACGGCCACCACCGCCCCCGTCTTTCGCACTCGCGCCTTATACACCTGTCGGGGATGAAGACCGAGAAATTTCGTCGGTCATTCGTGTGGTCGGAAGGTCCGTCCGTCGGTCGGTCAATCGATTGGTCGGTCGTTTGGTCGGTCAGTCAATCAGCCGATCAGTTGTTTGGCCCGTCAGTCGACTGGTAGGTCAGTCGATCAACCCGCCCGTTGATTGGTAGGTCGATCGACCGGTCGGCAAAGCTAGTGGATCAGTCATGAATTCAGTAACACGTTGTCAATCGGCCAGTCGATTGATCACTCAAGCTAGCCGACTGGTCAGTCATTCAGCCATTCAGTCAGTCAGGCAGTCGGTCGGTCAGTTGGTTGGTCTGCCAGTAAGTCGGTCGTTCGGTCGTCTACGCCACCATCGGGGTCGATCACCTATGGCGGTGTTCTTGACGGCTTCACGCTTCCGCCAAGCGAAGCACATTCACGTCTACCTATACGCCACCAAAGCACTGCCGTCACGAAGCGCGCACATACACGCACACCAACACAGTTCGTACACACACGCGCGCGCGCGCTTGCCGCACCCCCTCTCCGGCCAACCAGAGGCCCTTGGAAACAAATCCGCAGTGAAGTTGTCGGCGGTGGTAAACAGTCAACACTTCCACTACTGCAAAGAGTATCCCACTCTAATTTCAAGTAGTTTGCCCCCGAAAGGTGCTTACAGCGCTACAGCGAAAGGGGCTAAGGGCCCCTTGCAGCCAAAGGCCAAAACAAACAAGTAGTTGCATGCAAAAAATTACACCGCCGTGCCTACTTGTATTTCGACGCCTACACCAGGTGTGTCCATACGAAGCAAGCCTAGCATCTATTTCCCTTGAGAAAAGAAAGGCGTGCTCCTAACGACCCCCTGACACGTGCCACGATAGACGCAGCAAATATTTTGCAATAAATGTTTTCTGAACGACAGGACTCCTTAACCCAAAATCGTTGGAATATTATCCATTACGCGCAAAATTCCATTCCATCGGGTTACACTCTCCTCTTCTTGAAAGCCCGTTTTTTAGGTACTACTGACAGTGAGGTCTATAGCTCCCTAACTGAGGAGGCTCATAAAAACCATCGTGCACCTCCGCTGCAGCATGCCCCTCCCGTCGGTAACCCCTTTCCCGACCTACTGCACGCACCACAATATGTGCCGCGTCTACTGTCTGTCTACAATTCATGCGTATAGTCTACACTACACGCCCCTTTTTCTATTCTCCAGCAGAAAAAAAGGCGTGTTTTTGACTACAACTAGGCCTTCCGATAGTATAACGCAAGCCCTTTCAGCTACCTCTCACCTGGCCGATCGATGCGGAGGCGACCGGGTCGGGGAAAACGAACTCGAAGACTTCCTGCGCGGGTACCCCTAGGTCCTCCTCCATGATCTGGAAGGCGACCGAGTTCGGGAAGGTGCCGACCTCGTCCTGGCGAGGCGACGCGCGAAGCAAAACCGAGCAGGGCGGAGAAGACGGGAGAGAGGGGGATAGGCGAACCAAAAGCGTGGCAAAAGATGAAAGCGATTGAGAAACGTCAAACGAAAACGAAGCGGGAAGCAACCAGAACGAAGGCGGAGAAGCAACACGAACCAAATACCAGGGGGGGGCAAGTTTGAAAGCGTTATTCGCATTTTATGTTCTTTAGGACGGAGCCGGAAAGCAAAAGTTGAGGTAATGAAAAGGTCAAACATAGATGCAAAAAAATCAAAGCAAATATCGAAGGATTGCGCGCCAATCGGATTGCATGGCGGGTTGGGTGTGCACATTTATAGCAAAAAACCCCGGGGTTTCGGGTTAAGGCATTAGAGTTTCTCCTCGTAGTACCACGACAGAATAACAAAACAAGGGTGAGCGGCCCGGTCAAAACTCGCGGGTAAGGTCTGGTCGGGTCGGGTCACCCTTACCCGACCCGACCCGTGAGAGTCTGAAAACCTCCGGACCCGCCCGACCTGCGGGTCCAACCGGCCCGGCCCGCGGATCCGACCGGCCCGACCCGCGGGCCGGGTCCTGGCCGGCAAAGAGCCCTGTATGAAAAGGTACGCACTCTACCATAACATCGTAGAGGATGGCTCGTCAATTCTCGTGCACTCAGTGCAGGCTAAAGTCAAGCATGCGCCAGTTCCACCCCATGCCGGTGTTTCTGGCTACGAGCGTATGCATACGCTATATAGCAGTACAGTTAGGGGTGGGACTATAATTTTTTTAGACGTAGAATTTGGAAAAAAAATGTCCCATGTCGTTCTCTGGGGAAAAAAATCTTTAGAAAATCAACCAATCAGCGATGGGGGGAAAGGACCCACGTCATCAACAAAAATCTACTCGTAAAGAAAAAGCTGTGCCGCTGCTGCTGCTGTGCCGCAAAAAAGTAGAAGCGTGGCCAGGTGCTGAGTGTGAAAAAAAGTTTGTGCTGCTGCTGCTGCTGCTGCGTGTTGCTGCTCGAGGTGCTGCTGCACCACACCACGCGCAGAAGCGTACACAGCGGCCAGCTTAAGTGAGTGGGCCACATCGTCTGGTAGGCCCTCCGGCACGATGGCTGACAGCAGACCAATGCATCCCGTGTCGGACACGCTCGAAGGCGGAGGTGCTGACCTCTCTGCTGCTGCTGCTGCTGCTGCTGGAGCTTCTGCTGCTGGAGCTTCTGCTGCTAGAGAGGATACCCCCATCTTCGCCCATCGGATCGGCTGTGTGTTGCACATCTTGCACCTCGCCGTGACTGCGGGGTTGACGAACCCCTTCTTCATGGGCCAAGGCCGCGTCCGACTCGTGCCTGAGGTCCTGCTCCAGGTTGAGTTTGCCCTTCTGCTCGAACAACTGATGGGAGACAGCTTGCAGTGAAGACTTTGCCTCAGCGGTCTCGGCCCGACTCTCGTCGCGCTGCTTCAAGGCCCGGTTACGGATGCCCTCGGCGGCCTCGAGACCGCCGCGCTGGATGGCAAGCGCCCGGCGTGCAGCCACGCCCGCGTCTGCGACTGTAGTCCCGGTACGCGCCAGATAAGCCTCTTGGTTCTTCTGGACAATTTTCTTTTTTTTCCCTTTTCGTCCGGTGCCCTCAGGTTTTTTTGAGTTTCCCATGGCTGATTGATATTTCGCGATCACTGCCAGAATGACTCAATAGGGCCAAGTTTGATCGCGAATTTCTCGTCGGCTATTTACTGGATTCAAGCACGGATTGATTTGTTGTCTCCGCCAAGTCTCGGCGAAGAGGAGGGCACGTATTGTTTTCATACTCAATTGCAGTACTTCTTCCCCATAGAGCAAGAGACGAATATAAGCATAAAACACGAGTTTTCCCGCACATTTCCGGCCAATTAGACGTAAAAATCTAATGGAAAATTCTGAATGATGTGCCTTCCCCTCCGTTTACACTGGTTACACGTGTCTGTTGAATCCCAAGATCCAACTCGTCTCCTATGTCGAGCAATCTGTCATTGCGGGTCAACCAATAATGCAGTCTAAAGCCAAGTAAATATGGTGGCGGTACATTTTTCATCTTCAATCTTTTTTCGGATTTTTTGGCGGTTTTCGTCGAATAGATGCGCCATTTTTTGGGCAATTTTCGTCGTCCAGTCCCAGCCCTAACAGTGGTGTGTGCTGCTTCACGCACGATACCTGCAATTTCGTTAGCTCCCGAACGTACTCCCGGTTCTTCACCAGGTCCCCCCTCAGCGACAGCGCCTGCCCGCTCTTGATGAAAGTTACGCTGCCCGAGCCCGCCAGGACGCCCCGCAGCTCTCGGGCGCGGTCCTCGTTCATCGCCGCCGCCACGTGCTGGTACACCAGAGGAGGACATCAGGATAGACCACAGTGGGGGGAAGACAAATATATCGGCGTGATCGGGAGGGGGGAAGGGGGGTGCAAGCCTTGGGGCGGGGGGGGGGGGAAGCGTAATATGGGGTGCTCCTTGCGTCGTGAATCAGCCTTGAAATCGGGGTGATGTGTACCTAGTAGCGGTGCTTCCTGCGTTGGGATGTTTCTTCACGGAGAGGCGGAGGTGCTCATGTCATGAGCGGCCGTAGTCGTACGACCATGGCATAGACCCTCGCACCCCTGTAATGCCAGGACGGGGCACGTCGGGTTTTCAAGGGCCAGACAGGTCTTGCTCGCACCGAGCGCGAAGCGCCGTGATGATTTAGCTCATGTTTTCTGGGTAGGAATACAAGCGCTAAGGGTTGACGATATTGAGGGTTTCAATGATAAAGCGGCGGGGTGGCCAACGAGATCATCATTATCATCAATACAAGGCACCCTCCGTTCCACAGAAATTACGAAGGTGGGAGTGAGCGAGATTCCGAAAACACAGAAATGCAGAAATGTACTAAAAAAAGAGAAAAATGGTTCTGTCGTGTCTCACCTCCGGCAGGAAAGTCGCCGTCTTCTTGTCCAGCTTCTGCCGCAGGTACCACGCCGCGATCGGCGGCCCAATGCGGAGGAACCGCTCCAACACCTTTTACACAGACGGCGACAAAACCCCCAAAGCGAGGAAAACATCCAATGAGATTGAACGCCAGGCTTACGAAGGGTGGGGAGAAAAAACGAATCTCCCCGCCCCTACCCCCCCCCCCCCCCCTTCCCCGCCCCTGACAGCCCAACCTCTCCCACCCCACCTAAAACGCGCCGTCAGTTTCTTACTAGTAGTGGGATGCGGCCCACTCTTCACCCGACTCGCTGCACGCCTCACGCCGCTTCACGCTTGGTGCAAGCAATGTCTTTCTGGTAGGTGAAAAACCGACGTGCTCCGTCCCGGCATTGTCCATCTGCACAGTAGGTATGCGAGGGTCTATGGCAATACGGCTCCGGCGATGCATGCCATGAGTTCACCCCCCCCCCCCCGTCCCCACCCCCCCTTCCAGCGTGCCATTGTCTTGGGGGAAGGCTCACGCGACCTCCTTACAGGATTTTGTTTTCTCTTGAGTTTTTTTGCATCCGTTTTCCCACCCACCCCGACGTACCCAGGGCGGCAGTTGCTGGATCGTCGCTAGCCACGGCTCAGTCAGGATCCGCTATGTGCACGCAAGATGCGCGATCGCCGCGTCGCTACCGCTGGCAGAACTGCGAAAGTGTCACTGATGTTGAGATGCTACTGCTGTTACCACTATTATATTCCGAGCCTTTGGTTGTGGCCATCACATTGAGGCGTTTTTCGATTCAACAGCACTCATTCAACACACCCTGTGTCCGCGCGGACTCTCGTCTTGCTCCTAGAGAGATACCTTGTTATCTGGCCAAACACTGCGAGACATAGGCGATGGCATGCAGCAGAAAACAACAACACCAACGCCGCCAACACCACCCCCACCACCACCATAAGCAAGACCAATCACAAAAAATTCAGGGTTTTTCGCGGGTCATGACCCGACCCGCGGGTCGGGTCACTTGATGTTCAAAATGTCACGGGTCGGGTCGGGCCGGGTCAGGAAGTGTTCAAAATCTCACGGGTCGGGTCGGGTCGGGACAAGAATTTTTCAAATCTCGCGGGTCGGCTCAGGCCGGGTCAACAGTTTTTCAAATCTCACGGGTCGGGTCGGGTCGGGTCAAGAGGTGATGAAAAGCTCACGGGTCGGGTCAGGTCATGACCCGCGAGAAGCGGGTCACTCGCGGGTCGGGCCAGCATGACCCGCGAGTTTTTTTTTGCTGACCCGCGGGTCGGACCCGCGCATTCGGCTCGCGGATCCGACACTTGAATCACTTCCCGCTCTCTTACCCAAAGGCTTCTCTCGTACCAATACTCAATACCACTCCTTTGGCATCATCTTCAGACATCAAAACACCGCCAAATTCATATACACGCATGCTCGTATCCTTTCATACCCACTACAGCCAGGTCATATATCGCTTCGGGGCACTAAAATGAACATTAAACTGTTTTTGAAGTGCCGACCCAAGGGCCCGATCCGCGGGTCGAGCTTTCGGGTCAAGCTAAATGGTCTCGCGGGTCAAGTTGACCCGACCCGCATGAAACCCGCGTCTCACGGGTCAATCGGAAGGTGTCGGGTCGGGTCGGGTCGGGTCGGGTCGGGTCGGGTCAGGACGTTTTGACATCTCGCGGGTCGGGTCGGGTCGGGTCAAGAGATTTCCAAATCTCACGGGTCGAGTCGGGTCGGGTCAAGAGGCTTTCAAAATCTCGCAGGTCGGGTCGGGTCAAGCCAACATACCTCAACATTTTCGCGGGTCGGGTCGGGTCGGGTCAGCTGACCCGACCCGACCCGACCCGACCCGTGAGGTTTGACCTGACCCGCGAAAAGCACTGAAAAATTTGACGCTGCTAGGGTGAAGCTAAGACACCGTCCGCCGATCTCAATCAGCAAGTCTACGACCAAATGCATTGACGCAGAGTCCTGCTCGATCGGTCGACAGGTCGAGATTGTCTGGGCTTTCGAGGGCGGCTCACCGATAAAGGTTTTCTGCCGTAGTAGTCCTCGATGCGATCGCCGCCGTACGACTTAATTGGCCAGGGTTCCTAACAATAGCGGATAGGACGTCACCGGCCCATTTATATATATATATATATATATATACCAGGTATATATATATATATATATAAAATAGATGGAATAGGAGGGACGGAAGGGGAGGGGGGGCGAGAGGAGGGGAGGAGGGAGGTGGGGGGGGGAGTCACGTTGTCTCTGATCAAATCGCCCTCGGTCGTCGTTGCCCCCGTGCCGCTATGATACTACAATTCCCACGGTACCAAAAGCATTGATGGATAAAGAGGTAAGCAATAAGCTGTTGTGCGTGGACTTCTCAATAGGCGAGTGCTTCAAGAACAGCAAACAACAACAACAACAACAACATCAACAACAACAACAGCAGTAACAACTGCTGCAGCAACACCAACAATGGAGACAGCAGCAGCGGGAGCGGGAGTCGCAAGCTTAACAGGTTGAACAGATCCAGGCTCAGAAACGGCAGCGATGGCGTAGCAGCAGCAGCAGCAGCAGTAGCAGCAGCAACAGCAACAACAGCAACAGCAACAGCAATATCAACAGAGGACATCGCGAGTAAATCGCGCAAGACGACAAGGGCTATACCAGGTACACTCTAACCACGGGTTCAAAACGGCGGCGATGCAACCATCACGCCTATACGTACCAGGTATGATATAGAGCACTCCACACAGAAACCCGCGGCATACCTCTAGCTCCTCGCCGTCATCGGTGGCATCCTCGTACCCCGCCAGCCCCCCCGACCCCCCTGCCCCTGGCTGCACGCGCCGGCCCGCCGCGGCCATCTCCAGCCGCGAGAAGGCGTTGTTGCCTCGGCCTTGCACGCCAGGGCGACATCGTTGTTGAACCCGCTGCTGCTGCTGCTGTTCTTGGCGCCATCCTCCTCCTCCTCCGTCGCCCCCTACTGCTCGCAAGCAAGGCAGGCAAGGCGAGCAAGGCAAGCAAGGCAGGCAAGGCAGGCAAGGCAGGCAAGGCAAGCAAGGCAAGCAAGGCAAGCAAGGCAAGCAAGGCAAGCAAGGCAAGCGAGGCAAGCAAGGCAAGCAAGGCGAGCAAGGCAAGCAAGGCAAGCAAGGCAAGCAAGGCAAGCAAGGCACGCAAAGCGAGCAAGGCAAGCGAGGCAAGCAAGGCAAGCGAGGCAAGCAAGGCAAGCAAGGCAAGCAAGGCAAGCAAGGCAAGCAAGGCAAGCAAGGCGAGCAAGGCGAGCGAGGCAAGCAAGGCAAGCGAGGCAAGCAAGGCGAGCAAGGCGAGCAAGGCAAGCAAGGCAAGCAAGGCAAGCAAGGCAAGCAAGGCGAGCAAGGCAAGCAAGGCAAGCAAGGCAAGCAAGGCAAGCAAGGCAAGCAAGGCAAGCAAGGCAAGCAAGGCAAGCAAGGCAAGCAAGGCAAGCAAGCAAGGCGAGCGAGGCAAGCAAGGCAAGCGAGGCAAGCGAGGCAAGCGAGGCAAGCAAGGCAAGCAAGGCAAGCAAGGCGAGCAAGGCAAGCGAGGCAAGCAAGGCAAGCAAGGCAAGCAAGGCAAGCAAGGCAAGCAAGGCAAGCAAGGCAAGCAAGGCAAGCGAGGCAAGCAAGGCAAGCGAGGCAAGCAAGGCAAGCAAGGCAAGCAAGCAAGGCGAGCGAGGCAAGCAAGGCAAGCGAGGCAAGCGAGGCAAGCGAGGCAAGCAAGGCAAGCAAGGCGAGCAAGGCAAGCGAGGCAAGCAAGGCAAGCAAGGCAAGCAAGGCAAGCAAGGCAAGCAAGGCAAGCAAGGCAAGCAAGGCAAGCAAGGCAAGCAAGGCAAGCAAGGCAAGCAAGGCAAGCAAGGCAAGCAAGGCAAGCAAGGCAAGCAAGGCAAGCAAGGCAAGCAGGCAAGCAGGCAAGCAAGGCAAGCAAGGCAAGCAAGGCAAGCAAGGCAAGCAAGGCAAGCGAGGCAAGCAAGGCAAGCAAGGCAAGCAAGGCAAGCGAGGCAAGCAAGGCAAGCAAGGCGAGCAAGGCAAGCAAGGCAAGCAAGGCAAGCAAGGCAAGCAAGGCGAGCAAGGCAAGCAAGGCAAGCAAGGCAAGCGAGGCAAGCAAGGCAAGCGAGGCAAGCAAGGCAAGCAAGGCAAGCAAGGCAAGCAAGGCAAGCAAGGCGAGCAAGGCGAGCGAGGCAAGCAAGGCAAGCGAGGCGAGCAAGGCAAGCGAGGCAAGCAAGGCAAGCGAGGCAAGCAAGGCAAGCAAGGCAAGCAAGGCAAGCAAGGCAAGCAAGGCAGGCAAGGCGAGCAAGGCAAGCGAGGCAAGCGAGGCAAGCAAGGCAAGCAAGGCAAGCGAGGCAAGCAAGGCCGAAGAGAGAGAGGGAATGAGTGGGTGTTCGGTAGTTTGATTGTTCGCTCGCTTGGTGTGATCGGTCGTCTGCCTGCCTGTCTGCATGTCCGAGTGGCCTGCCTATCTGCCTAGCTGTCTGTCTGTCTGTCTGTCTGTCTACGAGTTATTTAGTCTGTCTGCACGTTTCTCTTATCGTCTCTCTGTCTGTCTGTCCGCCTGTCTGATGTATCAAAACAGTTTAGATACAAAAAAAATGATGTGGCTGCGAATACTCGTATCATATCTACAGCAGTAGCTGCAACATGTATGACTGTGAGATACCGCTGTACCAGGTACAGTACTGGTATAATCGTGTACTCTGTATTCATAATCTCACGATACCGAGATAAAGAGCAGCAGTCATGTGATCAGCGATGTGATTTTTGGTGTACGTACTCATAAGCAAACGGGCAGGTGACGAAGAATGAAGGCAAAGAACCCTCCCTCTCATTATCACATGTGTTGGTTGGGTTGCCTTGCCACTACTCCTGTGATTATCAGTTGACTGCATCACTTGGTGCCGCTAGAAACAAAGCTGCTGCTGCGGAGTGGCCTCGCGACATGCCAAGTTCAACCAAGCATGCTTTTCCCTCTGCAATGCGCATGGTATCAAAGGAACCGGGCGCACGCAGTCGGGTGTCCACTGCGAAGCAGGGACCTTCCTTACACCCGGAGCAAATCAGTACTCGTACTGCTCTCGTGTTACAACACATATTACGAGCATACATACCTGACAAAGACGAGAAAGCCCCACTCCAGGATGACCCACTGGGAAAGCTGAAAGGCACACCCCAAGACTTTGCCTGATGCAGGCATCCGACCGATAACAGGGCAAGAAACGCCAAAGGTACAGCCGTTCGTGTTGGTCCGCGCGCCATCGGGCGTGCACGCGGCGAAGCAGAGGAAGGTACGTGCAGCAGCAGCACGAAGTGGATGTTCATTTCATGAGGGGACACATTAATAGTTTTCCCGCTTGAAGATAGCCTCCTACGTTTACGGAAACCCAGCGCGGCGAGATTATTACCGCTTCAGATAACCCACGTCAAAGCCGAAAAAAAGCCGCATGCAGGCAAGCGCTGAGCTCAAAACGCAGAGTCCGCCGTGCAATGACCGCTGCGGGCCTCGCCCGCCCGAACGATGAACGAAACGAGTTCAACTGTATTCCTGGGTCCCCTCCGCTCACGCCGATTGGGGTGAATTCGCGAAAGAGACCGAGAACTTCGGCGTTATCGTCGTCAACATCACGGTCGCTCACAGCTGCGAGATTTTTTCTCCCGCCATACCCTCCACACAGGAAAAATAGGGGTGGCAACGACAGCGGCAATGACGACGACTCGGGGAGCGCAGCCGCTGTGGGGCTCGGTCTAACTCGGCCACAAACCGCACTCCAGCCCAGAAAATCTGGTACGTCCCGTAGTACCCAGCTACCATACATTCATGGTGGAGAGAAAGGATCATCACATTTGGGAGACGCGATGGTTGCGACGCAGAGATCCGGCGGAAAACAGGTCGAGGGTAGACTCGCGTGGGCTGGAGACTTTAGCAGCTCGGAAGAAGAGGGCAAGGCCGGAGGTTCAGACGGAATTCAGCTGAGCAAATCGGCGAAGCTTATGGAGGAGGATAGGAAGAAGGTGGCCTCGATCCGGTCGTTCTTGCTGAACTTCCTCGAGGAGAGAGATTGCTCCATCAAGAAGCGCTTGGTGCGTTTTTTCGTGAACATGAATACGATACTCGTCGTATATGGGGTGAACTTGCTCCCCATGTTGTCGTCAAGCCCGCATGTGCGAGTAGAACATGCGCGGCCCACGTATCACGCGATGCTGAGTGTGTCAAGCGGTGTATTGTATTGTTGTACTTTAAATACCTCATCAGGTGATCGCCTTGCAAGGAGATACTATTTCAATGTATGTACCCCGAAGTATGCCGGCACTCCGTTCTTTAGCACAGAGCGGCAACACTCCTGCGTATGCTACGATTTCAAATACGGATCAAAGCACCACAAACCTGGCGGTTATTTCGCCAGCAACGCCAACCCCGAACGCCTTGAAGGCGGTGCGATATACAGACATACGCGTAATTGTCGGTGTGTGCGGAGCAGTTGACGCCTGCGGCGCATGGTCTCCCCTCCGTACGAACAAACACGCCGATCCGCGAGCAGAAACGTCCACGAGAACAGGTCTTCAAACCCAACATATAACGCATGTATGTATTCATCTGCCGTCGATACGCAGGACCTATGTGTACACCAGACCGAGACGGGGCGGCCTGTGACAGACGCTGTGGTGCAGGAAGTTTGCAAGCTCAGGCCTGACATGATCGGACTCAGCCTGCGTGATTGTGTCGAGGTGGGTCCACATCGTCGGTAACTGGTCAGCAATCTGCGCATCACAGAGATATATCGGGGAGGCGGGGGGGGGCATCATGGACGGAACATCGATTACTACCATTGATAGTATAGCTGCGCCTTGCGGGCGGCAGTGCGATGACTGACCACGATGGAGTCGCGAGCGAAACGCCTTCAGATTCCTTGTCTGAAAGTCCCCGCACGTATCATCCTAACACTTGCTGGGCATCATCACAAACACAATATGGATCGTCTTTTGTATTTGCTATTTCTGTAGGTCACAGACGTGGGGTTATGGTGTGTGGCGAGACACACAACGGCCCTGCGCGAGCTCAACGTGAGCGGGTGCAACGGCATCACGAACATCGGGCTGAGATCGCTGGCCATCTGCTGCGACAAAATGGAGCAGCTTGACTTCACCGGTTGCCACCGCCTGACCGATGTCGGCCTTCGAGTCATCGGCGGAGGCTGTTGGTAAGACGTCACCACCTCCGGGAAATAGCAACAAGGAACGCCTGAATTCAGTGGAGCCACCCCTGTACAATAGCAACAGGAACGCCTGAAATTAGGGGAAACCGTTGCTTCGTGCGCAAGCGCATCCAACAGCGCGCCCCCTTTTTTCCTACTATCACAGCCCATTGGTGTCCGTGCTACCGATTGACCCACGGAGGGCGTGTGGGTGTCGTGATCATCACGGCTACATCGCAACCCGAAAACTGCGATCGGTGCCGAAGGTCATTCGGCTCTCACATGAGTACATCCCTTCCCCCCTCTCCTCAATGCCACCTGTTCGTTTTGCAAACCCTCTTAGGGACCTCAAATCACTGTCCCTGGAGAGCTGTCCGCATGTGAGCGACACCGGGGTGGCCGAGCTGGCAAAAATGTGCACTGGGCTGACGTACCTGAACATCAGCCGCTGCGAACGAGTGGGAGAGTACGGCGATCGAGCCTTAATCCAGCTGGGCCGGAGCTGCCACCAGCTGAAGGGGCTCGATGCCTTCGGCTGCTCCCACGCACAGGTGCGACGGGATAGGGGGAGCTACTGGGGTGTCATGCTAGTAGCCGGTTGATATGAAATTCGGCTACGCGCACCGTGCTTAGCACTTCGTGTCGTGTGCCATGTCAGTGAAAGTTGTAGATGTTATCGGGCATCGAGTGTTGCTGCAAAGGGGGCGTTGCATACGCACGACTTGTTCTTGTGTTGTGCATCCCGCCACCACTGCTACGTTGTCCATAAATACTCTGATTTACTCCCCACTCTTGTCACGGAATAACCTTGGACTGGTGGCAACTCACAATTGTTCTGATTTCTCCCGTTTACTTCCGCGTGCTTGCTCGTCGAAGGATCCTGGGTTGCTGGCAGTGGCGCGGGGCTGCCCCAAGCTGGAAAAACTGATGTTAACGGGGTGCGGCTCTATTACCGGCAAGAGCGTTCGCGCGTTGGCTCGTGGGTGTGTGTCGTTGCGGGACCTCAGTCTCTCGGGCTGCGGCGGGGTAGGGAACGGCGACCTTAGGGAGCTGGCCGAGGGCTGCAAAGGACTGCGGCACCTGAACATTGCAGAGTGTGCTCAGGTGCGTGTGGTAGGATTACCAAACCTAAGGGGTATACGGCAGGTGAAAATGGCCACCGGGATGCTTCATTCGACTCTCTGGCTGACACGTACTTTAAGCAGTAGCTCACACAGGCCATACACGTCTTGATAAGGCCCGTCATAGCCGCCACGAAGAAGTGTAAATGATGGCGTGATTTGCGCCGATCGTTTTTTATCAGAAGTAAGCACGGGGAGGCTGTCTCAAGCACCGCAACACGACGACGACAGCGGCCGCACCTTCAAGCGACCCGACAAAGAAACCTCACACAAGTGGTGATCGCGAAGAAATGCGCAAGACTTCGGTCGGCGACTCCAAATATCTAAATAGGAATGCTGTCCCGTTTCGTGCAAACCCCTGAAAAATGCTCTGCATACAGGTTAACGCACACGGGCTTGCAGGACTTGCGAGCGGGCTGAAAAATTTGACCGAGCTCGACGTGGGCGGGTGCGAGCGTGTCGACGATTCGGCTCTGCGTGCTCTCTGCAGCATGAACGCCCAGTTTCTGAACCTGTCCGGGTGCGCGGCGATCACGGAGATCGGGGTGGCCGGCATCGCGATGAACTGCACAGCGTTATCTAGCCTGAACGTTACGGGGTGCCCAGGTATAGGGAGGCGTTTCATGGCGGAGCTTTGCCACAGCATGCAGCTGTCCGAGCCAGCGCAGGCCTATTTTGGTTTTCAGGTTCGTCTTGCGGAAGCTTTAGCGGTAATGTATCCATAAACTGAACTGTTGTGACGCTCGCTGCAAGAGCCAAATGGACGGAGGAAAACACTGACGTACAGATGGAAAACGCTTTTTTTTATGTTCGTCCTGACTCTATTTCTGAGCGGTTCGGCCTCAAAACTTACGTGCAGCCGTTTAAGGGGATAATATCCCCGCTTCAAACTGCCTTGTATACTTGCCATACTCGACACTGGGGGCTCAAGAGCTTTATGTGTACTCAACTCAGAAAAACCTTACACCCCAAGGCCTCTCTCTCCCCTCGTTTGGCGGAAACCCGGCTGACTCGGCGGGCAGCCGCGAAAAAATGCGAAGGAGCTGCTTGCCAAGGCCGACGAGAGGAAGCGACGTATGTACGCTGCGGTACGCGTCCAGGCTCACATGCGCGGGTGCTTGGCGCGTGGACGCACCACCATCGTGCGGAGGTATCGTAAAAGTAGTGCCACTTTAATCACTCCATCCACTTTTTTCGGAGGATAAACTACGTAGAGCTCTTGATTTCAGGTCCGTGTGATTGTCACAGAGGGGGGAAGGGGTTAAACGAGCGTACTAAACCCTTATTCTGTTGCAAACTGCAAAACGTTACCTCGCTCTCACCCTCCAGGATTTTTTTATGAAAAAAATGGTGCAGTTTGTCCAAGGGTTACATTTTTTAATATATTAGCCCGCCTTTTTGGGAGCACACTATTACGGGGGACCATAGTAAATAGGACCTATGGCACACACAAAAACCTATATATTTACACTTTTTACTAACATTATTGGTCCTATTAACTATGGCCCCCCGTAATAGTGTAAGTTGAAAGTAGAGTTGATCCGTAAGAGTGTCGGCGTCCCCGGTGGCTTGGTAGGTGGTCCGCGTGCCTATCAACATCAATTTCGTGGGTTCAAGTATCACCGAGCGCATGCTCGTAGGGACTTTTTCTTGCTTAAAAAAAAAGAAATAGCGGAAAGCGTGAGTTGGCTACATTCGATGAAAATCGACGAGCAATGGGAATGCTGAACCCTATGCGCGACAAAAAATAAAGGCACGTACCGGGGGGGAGAAGGGACGACACCACCTGTGACCACGGCTTGTTCATAATATCGCCGAGGGTAAAACCTCCGACGAGCTAGGCTGGAAAGTAAAAAGGACGTTGAAAAAAAAAAGTGGTGGTAAAATTGAGAATGCTCACCTTTGCTGGACATGGGACATAGGCAATGGCTCCACTCGGGAGGACGGTGCACACAACTAATGCCATCCCAGGGTGTAAAAGCAGCACGTCTTCTGCTTTATCGTTGTGCTCCGTGTGAGGCTCGAAGAGACCCAACGTTTCTGATGCGACTACTATCAGGGTACATTGTATCCGACGCACGCCGAGATCGTAAAGCGAGACGGAGCAACCTATTCTGTACCGACATACAGATCACCCATTGAACGACGTAGAAGCAACCCTGTAGCAGGAGGGGCACTATCGCCCCCACCGCGTACTCTTCGCCCCCCCCCCCCCCCCCCCCCCCCCCCCCCCCCTCCCCCCCCGCCGTTTTTCCAGGAACTGGATAGTCAAAACACGCCTGTCACGCGCGCAGGCCATAGTTCGAGGCTACTTCGCTCGGAAGTGGTATCACGCATGGCGAGCTCAGGTGCGTTCCGTTTACATTGGTCAGGCATCGAGTAGCCCAGCCGCCCCGCACGTCTAGCCATGGGCCACCCACAAAAATGCTCGCCTACCGCGGGTGTCGTCCGAACTGTGCGCTGTCGTCGGGGAAAAACCGTTGTGTACACAGACAGTGGAACGCGTTGCGAACGGAAGGCACTGGCGTCTAATTTCGCCTGTGTCCCCTCGTATCGTCTGTTAACGAAGGTGCGGGAGCAGAGAGCGGCCGCAGCCATCCAAGCGACGTGGCGCATGCTGGGCGATCGGCGCACGGTGGAGCGCCGGAGGGCGGACAAACTCTTTCGGGAGAAGGGGCACGCTCTGGCGACGCACATTCAAGCCGGGTGGTGGGGATACAGGTGATTGGGGGCTACAGTTTTTTTCTGGCGAGACCGTGGCGGTTATCAGCCGTTCCTCGAACAACTCTCAAGTTGACAATTAACGACGCGTGGTTGCCTTATAGCGATAGCACCTTAGTTCCCAGAGGCTCCTGACTTTCGCAGCTCTACCCCCCCCATCGAAACAACCGACTTTTGGGACAAATAAAGTACGCTAAGCCTGATACACAATGTTACGAGCTAGGTGCAGTATCGAACGAAACATGGACGTGTGTTGTAGTGGTAGGGCACCTCATTTTTTTTCATGAGGCTTCTCTCGTGTTTTAGGAGCTCTCTACCTCTCACCGATAACGTCCTCACTCACCCAAAAAAACGGCTTTGGATACAAGCGCAAGCTTCACTTGATGGACAATCAATCCCGTGGAAGGCGCTAAGGTAACCGCACGCTTCCGTCTGGAACCATTCGTTTCCCGAAGCAGCCCCTGCCGCTTGCGGCGCCGAAGTCGGTATCCCAAACACACCTCCTGCTTCGTTTTATCGGTGAGTACATCCGATCTCCCAAACAGCCCTGTCGTTCGCTGCGTCGGATTTGGTATTCGAAAAAAACAGCTCTTATTTTGACGGGCGGCGTTTGACGGCCGGCGCACGCATGCTTCCAACCGTCGGTTTCGTCCCGAACATGTCGTATGGGCGTAAACCCCACATGCAGAGGCCGAGTCCGGATGAAGGAGATCAGAGCCGTGCGAGCCAGGCGTCTATTGCTGGAGGCTCGTGTTCAGGTGAGCACGTCCTCGGAAGATGGCCACCTATTTTTTTCTTGCCTACTTGCCGTCTTTTTTGTTTTTTGGTTGTGAACCCGATCGGAACCGTTTCGGTTAACCTACGATTTACGTTACCATGAGCAGCAATGGTATGAAAGAGACACTCATCGACCGCCATAAGGTTGTGGTGCTAAGCCACACCCTGAGGGGCAATACTGTGCTCGGCCCCCTCCGTCCGCTTTTCCGTTGCCCTGCTCTTGCCTGAAAGCGGCTTTCAGGAGCGCTGCGAGCCCCCAGTCCCTCCGCAGCCGCCTTTCGGGATATGGAAGCGTGAGATGATCGTGAACTCTATGATTCGCTGGGTTTAACGATAGAACACTTGACAACTCTCCTTCGAGTGAAGCAGTGGGGATATTCAGGGTTTATGAGTGAGGCATGATCACGAGAGTACCACCCAGGCTTACGAACAAGCGGCGTACTTCGCAGGAACAGAGGCCACCCCCTCCCCACCCTTCGGCCGACTCTCCAGCCCTACGACCCGTACCTGACACCTTCATAAAAACAATACCCTCGGGAGGGACTGGAGACTGAGCACGTCGAGGGAAAGCATTTCGACGACCCTCTCTGTTAAAGAACAATGTTTTAGTTTGTTTTTCGTGTGTTTCTGTTCGTGTTTACCAGGCCAGACGGGAGTTGAGCTCGATCGCGATCCAGAGCAACACGCGGCGCTTTTTCGCGCAAAACGAGCTACGCAGACTGAAAGAAATACGAGACAAGGCGCTGGAGCGAGAGGCGAAGAGGCAGGCCGCGGCAGTGCTCATTCAGAGCGTCGCGAGGATGCAAACGGGGCGGTGAGAAGGGACTACTTTTGAACATGGACGTGGAGAGACTTCGTGGTGGTGGCGATACCGTCGGGGTCAATCGCTTCAGAACCGCACCCACTGCGTGAGACTGGCTTCTCAGGAATGTAGACTGATGTTGTTTTTTCAACGGTACGAGGGTTGACATCGACGTTCCTGCTTAGGCAGCATGTAGCGATCGAAGGTAGAAGCTCTTCGACGCCCCTCAAGAGGCACCCAATGCCGCCCTCATCATTGGCGCATTGGTGCGCGACGGAGGCTTGCTATGCCGCGTTTGTTGTTCGGCACGGCAGTGGTGCACGGCAGCGTCGGTTGATGGAACCCAGCCCTTGTACTACTGCAGCACCACAGCAGTAGTGTTCATAATTTTGGAGACCTTGCGCTACAAGACCGCCCGGAGACAAACCAGTAGCCACTATCCCTGAAATGAAGTGTACGCGCTTTTCGATTCTCTGCCCCAGAGCTGCCTTGAAGGCTTTGAAAGCGGCAAGAGACAGGAAGATACTGGAGTGGGAGATGGCGCTGAGAGTGCAAGCGGCCTGGAGAGGCAAGACGGCCAAGATGATCGTCTCGGCACTACGTATTGTGCGGGTGAGTGACACTTTCTAACCCCTTCCCCCCCCGCCTCCGACTTGGCACGGAAGTCCTGACCTACCATTTTTGGGACCCGAACACTGCGCGAATCACGATGGGGCGTTGGTTCTTTGTCCCGCGCCATGACATGTTTCTCAAAGCTTTCCATTACAGACACAGAGATCGGCGTAGGTAAAAGGCGGGATATAATCTTCGGACGTATCCACCCAACTTGACGCGTCCCCCCTCCACGGTAAAGACAAACGGAACGCGCGGGGAAGGCCACACGGGAAGGTAGACGGTGAAGGACCCGTTAACCCCCGTACTTCTTCTTCTGCAAAAATAAAACGAGTCGAAGAAGTAACGCCCCCGACAGCGTGGGCGCAGTTCTTGGTCTTGCTGGGATAAGCGTTGGCGGCACAGTTCTGTGTCTTGGCTGGGCTAAGCGTTGGCACCCGCACGTTTGCCCCTGGCACCAGCCAGACGGGGGTCCCCCCGGAGGTAGAAACGGCAAGAAACCATCTTTTTCAGGAGAATCTCCAACACCAGTCGAAATACTGACTGACCTCCGTGTGGCGCACCCAAAGCTACCCTGCGACTCACACCATTACCCAACAATCTACGGCAGAACGTGGCTGAAACGTACCGTGCATTCTCGCGCATTCTCGATAGCTACGGTAAAATATTGTACCAGCTACTCGTAGCCCGTACGGCTTACTTTGGAAAAAAAAATGTTTTCTCGGTTGTTTTGGGCAGGTTGTGGGGCTTAACCAACCCCCTTTTTTGCACATCTTTGTTCCGCGCGGTTCAGGAAATTGAACTGCAAAGATTGGCGGCAACCACGATCCAGTCCTTCTGGCGCGCGACACGCGCCGTGCACTTGACAAAAATCCAGCGGGCGATGTTCAAGGTCCGGCAGATGCAGGCTGGGGCATCGAAACGTGAGCACTCGGAGAATCTGAACGAGCTGTACGACACTTTTTGTCCTGGAGGCTCCTGACATGAGGAGCGCTAATTTTCTTCACCCCAGGGGGGGGAACAAGTCACGAAGCATAATCAAAGCCACAAACAACTCTGTGGGCTTTTGATACCAATTTAGACTGAAAATGAAAAAACACATACGCGATATTCCATTGATGATGATGATGATGATGATGATGATTTAGCCAGTTCCTCAGTTAAGGGAGGCTCCGCGGGTCAGAAAGGCTAAAAAAGGGCCAAAACTTACCCCCCACTCATTGTTCGCAGCCCGGCCCAAGCGCAAGACCCGCTGCAGCAAGTTAAAAACTAACGCGGGGTGTCTTGCAACAAGAATTTTCAGGGTAATCCTGTCGTGGCCGGTTTATCGCCCCTGCAGTGTAGCGGTGATGGAAGCCGAACCGATTTCGGGTGCAGAAAGCGTATAAAGCATGGCCATGCGGTCACAAGTACGTTGACACCGGGTGGTGTTCACCATCTACACGTAGGCGCACCGCCAGGCCGGTCAAAACGCCGAATCACCGTCTGCTCACGGCGGTCATATATTTGATCTCCCATAGATGTTCGGGCAGGCAAGTTTTTTTTGTCGCCACAAATCAGGCACGCGCTATATAGATTACATGTCTTCATTTTACAAGGAGCGCATTCCACACGCCGCTGGAACAGAAATTCAACGCGTGTACCGCGGGTTCAAGGGGAGGCTGCGCGCCAAGGCTCGTAGGAACGTTTTCAAGTCGGACCTGGGGAGAGAAGCGGCGGCCATGACAATCGAGAGAATCTTCCGGGGACACAAGGTAAGCCTAGCCAAGCCAAGCCAAGCCCGACGCTGCTTTTATCTGAAGCACGTTTTCGACGCACGAGCGGTGTCCTAGCGGGGTTTCAACGCTTGTTCGTCTTTGGTCGATGAGATACGCGCCTCTCCCCACTTGCACGAGTCGAAGAATCTGATCGGTAGTTTACTGCCAGGGTTTCTTGTTTGTACACGAACGATATTGTATGCCATGCCGTGCATGTGGTCGAAGTGGCTCACGTTGCCATTATCGAGTCGAACCTTGCTTGAATTCTTGGGCGAAAGGACTCGGACGGTGTGTCTGCGCATCATCTGCCTCCATTTTATGAGGCGTGGTGAATGATGGAGAGGCAAGCCGGACGCTCTAGTTGAATCATTGTCGGCTTGTGTTCTACCCTTAGTAGACTTGCTCAAATGAAATGATCGCCAGGGTAGCGCTTGAAGCGTTATTGGAAGATGCGTGCATCTCAGACCACCTTCGCTCTTGCAAGGCTTGCCCATAACACCGAATCCTAAAAAATAGGATTTGTGCCAGCACATTCCAGTTTACGTCCCGCGGATACGATCGAAATCAGCCAACGACTTGATCGGGCAACTCTGAAAGTGTCGTTTTGTCCGCTGACTGCTAGGGGAGGGAGAGGTTCGAGTGCAAGCAGCACCTGCGAGCGCTGGAGGATCAAGCGCGCCCGCTCTTGGTGAGGCTATTGGATCCCACCCGTGTAATTTCCCTTTTGTTCAAAAGTTTGTACATAGCAGCAGCATGGGTGACAGATTTGTTGGTCGTTGGTCGGAGGTGAGCAGTGAGATTTCTCCCTGCCTACGCCGACCGTGAACTCATACCCATATCCTCTCGCCGTTACGGCAGGCATATCGTCAGCATGTGCGCCGATGTCGGCATCAGGCGTGTGATAGCCGCACCCGTGTCTGCCAAGGCATCAGTAAAATACCAGATCGCATCCGCTCGATAATCGTATTCTCTCTCCCATTTATATTCATGTATTTATGTGTTACTTGTTTACACCAAGGGCTGCCTGAAAAACGCCGCCCACGCAACCCACCCATACTGCCAGGCAAGCACCGCATAAATATTCTCAAACTTCGTTGTCCAAACCACCCCCACTGCACCTTGTAATTTCTGCGGCTTTGTCTCTGTCTGTGTTCCCCAAAGATCAAGCTAGACGAGCTGTCCGAGAGAGCGGAAAGGCTTTCCAAGCGCTTGCGTCACGTTTCGCAAGCCGTGGGCCCGCTGCGAGCGGAGCACACGTCCCTGAGGGAAGAACTGTTCCACATCCGACACACGAAGAACAAGTACACCGACAGCGACAAGGCGAGCCCACCCTTTCTCCGTCCCACCGGGGCGTATTTTTTAATACTTTTTCAGCTTTTGTTTTTTGCTTTTTCGTCCCTGTTTATCTATCTACTATCTCCGCCCTTCTTCATTTTCTCTCCATCCTTGTCGGAACTCAGGCCCGGGATCACATAGCAGGGTCTTCCCAACCCGCACCGCTACGATACTTGCCTTGCATTTTGTATCGCGAGAAGGCTTCAGCACCTTCTTTCCTCGTCGACTCACGTCGGACTGAGCGTAGTCACCAAGACGTTACGTGCATAGCGTGTACCGGCCAACCGGTGCGGAAACTCTGAGGGGGGAACTTCAGTTGCCTCTTGGCCGGACTGGGAGGGGGGTGTACTCGATTGCATGGCCGTAGTCGTACGACCATAGACCCTCGCACCCTTGCAATGCCGGGACGGGCGTATTCAGGCACGATGCCCTCGTATCCTGAGGGCTGCAGGTAAGCGTCGTGGAAGAGTTGCGCCAAAAACGCTCGGCTAGAGCAGGAAAAACTCGACGAAGGCCCGTGTCCGATCAGACCCGTGAGGGAGAAGTTGAGAGAGACCGTGGGATAAGAAAACACGCGTTTCCGTCTGTGAGGTTAGAGGCGTTGACGATCTGAAGCGGCCGCTGATCCAAAGCGAACTCAATGCCCGAGCGGGCCACAAACAGCACTGGGAAAAACGAAATCTGCTGTGAAATTGTTGTTGTCGAAGAGGCCACAAACATAATGTTCCACCTGAATCACACGACGTTCAAGATGGGTATAGCATTTGGAAAAAAGAGGCAGAAGTGAAACGGGGAAGAAGCAGCTTGCATTCGTTCGGGGTGTGCCCGACTCCAGGGGCAGGGTAGCAAGTAAGGCACCGCCCTTTTTTTTTCAGAAAACCGTTACGAACTGGTTTCGCGCCTTGTCGTCGGCACGCTGGTCCTTCCCTGTAGCGCACCATACATCGTAACACGTGTGAGCGTGTAGCGCTCGGCCTTACTGGGGCGTGAGATTCCACGATATCGAGTACCCCCCCCCCCCCCCCACACACCCCCTGGTCGGTGAAAACCCGACATGCTCCGTCCCGGCATTGTAGGGGTGCGAGGGTCTATGGTCATACGACTACGGCATGAGATCGAGTACATATCTCCTATCGAGTGCACCTCCCCCCCCGCACCCCCCCTTCTCCCCGCCAATAAATGCTATTTAAATTCAACCTCCGCTGCTCCCACAGGAGTGCCCTCGAAGGCCGCTGTGACAACGTGTTCTGCAGTAGCCGTCATTGTTCATTTTCCGCTCTTTTTTTTTACACAAATGTGCTTCATCCGAGTGCTACCCCCAACCTTGCGGCGGTTCACCCTCGTTCCGACGCAGATCAATGGCTGCCGGCAGCGGTTCCTGACAAAGTTCCTGCAGGTGCGCCTGGTAGAAGCGCAAGACATCGTGGAAAAACGAGTGAAGGCGCTTGAGGCCGAAGCGATCGAGCTGGAGGTACGATATCGGTTTTGCGGGGGTGGGGGGGGGGGGGGGCGGACGGTTCGTTGCGAGAAGCGCGCAGTTCACGGGAGTTTGTAGCACTTTTTTGTTTCGGGAGAGAAGGTCGCAGTCGTGAGCACATCTTACCCTTGCAACATGTTCGGTTTCGTTATGCGCTTTGGATAACATATTTTCCGCGAGAAAAACACACTGATTATCGTATCACACGTGTGATATGATACCGCACTTCCTGCGAATAACTTTCGCCGTCGATTTTCTCCATAGTCGGGAGAGAGAGCACACTCAGCGAATACTGGCGATTTTCGGCAAACAGGTCGTCGGGATATTTTGAAGTCGACGCATCGCTCAGCGTTTGCAGTCTCCCCATCGCCTAGAAAATCAGACTGGAAATTCTCCCGGGGGGGGAGTCTTATCTTGTCACGCGAGTGATACGCTAGTGTGTTATCGTACCACACGTTGTCCTACGGTGTTATCTTATCGCACGCTGTTATGTGCAGACTACTCATGTAGATGATAGTTTTTTTTTTATATTATATATATATACCGTTGCTCTCAGGGTGTTCTCTGTCTTGGCCTGGGGTGGGTTCCGAAAGACGTCGCGGGCAGAAATTGCTACGCTCCAATCGACGGCCGCCTTCCTACCCCCAGCGCGTGCACGCCGCCCAACCCTTCGACCTTGTGACCCTTACCATCATACGGTAGGTGAAGGAGAGATACACCACTCGCCTCCTGCGCCAAGTTGAGAGGGAGCTCATACCGCTGGGCACGGGCACGGTTGAGAAAGTCAAGCTTCTACGCACTGCAAGGCTTAGGAAAAAGGTACGGCGAGAGCTCTCTCGGAGCTGAAACATGAAAAAAAAGTCTTCTGCTGCTTGGCGACGCAGCTATTTGTCGCTCGACATACTTGAACGCCGTTTCTGAGGCGTGGCATATCCCAATCCTAACAAAAACAAACGGAACCCTTGAAAGTGCCTCAAAAAAATACGGAGCCTTGGGAAGTTTTGAAAGTTACGCTTGATTCGCTCAAAGTTAAATTTTACGTGTCCCTCTGGATGCGAGAAAGTAAGCAACCAAACGTTCACCAAATATCAAAGCTGAATGACCCTTGGGGGGACTACTGCTGTAAGCCCCCTCGTGTGCCCTCGCGGTGCTTTCGAAACGCCTCTCTACTGCAGCTACGGCACTTTCGCACGATCGTCGAGGAACTCGCACGCGAGAACAGCGCGTCCTTCGTTCGGCATTTTTCACGCTCGTACCGATCGGGTGTTCTGTTCCAAAAGGGGGGGGGTTGAAACGATATGCTTCGATATGTTCCCCTTCTTCTTTCGGTCGATGATGTCACTTTGAACCAACCTGTGTTCGTCTGCCCGACCGTTCGGTCCCAGCTGCGCTTATGAGGCGATTACAACCTCTCGATCAGCCTGAGGTTTCACCAACTGAAGAACGCTAACATAATAGACCCCTTCGAAGCACAGGGGGGAATATCAAGGCCCTGAGGCCTTCATCGATGAGTCTTGTTCAAGGGACGACAGATCTGAGGCATTTGCTGACCGTACGGTGCTGATAAGATATACAAAAAACGCTGACAGCAGGCCCCTTTCCCTGTGGTTGCGCCGCGATTGGTGCCTCAAGGTGCGCGCTGAGAGGCGCGGGGCAACGACCATCCAAACAAACTTCAGAGGGTGGAGAGTGAGGAAAGCGATTAATTCGTGGTATCGGGACTACTGGATCGAGTCCGAGGTGAGGTCGAGTCCATCTTATGGCCGATAAGGTGGCACACGTCTCGAACAGGATAGATCATCGGTTCCCACAGTTCATGATCTAGATCTGTCAAGGCGGACGCATTCCTCATCTTGTACGGCATACTGTAGCTCATGTTTCCGGCAGGGACCCTGGGTAGTCCACATGAATCTACAGTAGCACATGTTTTCTTGGGTTGGGGGGTCTATACCATGCAAACCCCGCACAGCCTCTCGCAATGGCAGGCCGGGAACTAGACCATGACCTATCTGATCTATCTGTAGAATATCAATCTGTTTGTCCGAAGTGCGTGAGCAAGCTGCTTTAAGGAGCCGGGGGCGGCATGCGCCCGCGCGATTCACACCGGGTGAAACCGCTGTGCTCCCGGATGGGCGCAACATTTTTAAGTTCGATGCATAGGGGCGTTTTGATCTCCAAGCTTCCCCTGCCATAGTAATCAGAACCACACGTGGCGTGTTAACATGGGGAGAGGCATAGTATTTTAGGGTCCATCGTGGGTTTTGGTTATTGTGCCCCCCCGAAACAGAGGTTGCTCTGAGCGCGTAACTTTTCTCGTGGACATATCGGACATCCACTTATTGATTTCCTCGGCTAATTCGACAGCCCCCCTCCCCCCCCCCTCCCTCCCGCCCTTTCCCCCTTGAATGTATGAAACTGTTGCTGTCGGTGGATCGACGCAGGACAAAGCCACAGGCGACGTCTACTACGTCAACACCTGGAATCAAGAGATCCGTTGGGCGAAGCCGCTCGAAATGTCCCTCTTCGAAGACCAAGAAAAAGGCGACGCCCGTCCGGGGACGCCCAGCACCTCTGCTCGAAGCGGGCTCGACGCCGATACTTTCGACGACGGCGTCGACAGCATTGGTAGCAGGTTCACGCGACTCCACAGCCAGCTCACCGATAAGGCGACGCAAGCTGCCGAAGAAGAGGCGAGGATGCTGCGCTACGTGGAGGCTACTCAGGGCGGCGGTATGCTTGCCGCGGCCAGCGAGTGGACGTTCGTGAGCACCGACAGCAGGCTATCGCGCGCGAGGTGTTGGTACCGCGCGAGGACCTCGGAGTACTTCTGGGGCAAGATTCCGCCGCTGGGCTCCTTCTTCCAAGCGGCAGCTGCTGCAAGCGGTAAGGATAGCGACGGCAACGCCGGATGCAGCGCTGTTGTTGGCGGGAAGGTCGGAGGTGTCGGTCCTGGCGGCCAAGCCGTGACCTTCACCGACCGTGCGGCGGGAGAAACCTGGCTGAAAACGCGGGACATACCCTCTCTGTTGGAAACGTCAGAGGTGGTTTGCGGCATTGGACCGGCGGGCTGGCGTCAACTCCAAGCCACCCTTCTGCCTGACAACGACCTCGCGTCCCAGTTGACGACCGGTTCGCCGGAAGACCACAACTCCAATGCAGTACCGAACACGGCTTCAAACAGCGCCACCGGGGAAAAAATGGATGCTCTCGGGGGCTCGGATAGCGCAGGGCAAGAAAGTAGCCCCCATCACCGGCTGGGCGGGGTTGCACCAACGGACGTGACGAGCGTGGAAAATGTGGCGAATGTGCCGAATGCGGCGAGCGTGGCGAGCGCGACGAGCGTGAGAGTGGCGAGCGTAACCCTTGCCTCGTGCAGCGTTCCCTCTTTTACGTTCTTCCACCACGCTGAAATGGGACAGGTGAGGTGGTGCTTGTCCCCGAGGTCCGCGCTGGCGACCCCCCGCACCCCGCGGAGGGAAGCCTCCCTTCTCGGGCTCGCCGCGCTCGACAACCAAGGGAAAGGAGAAGACGGCGACGGCGAGGAGAACTTGAGAAGTTCTGAAGCGGCGTTGGGGGCGGCAGGAACTTCGTGGGACAATCATTCGGGGGACAATGAGTGGGAGGTGGTGGAGGATGGCGACATGATTTTCTACTACAACAGGTTGTCGGGGACTAGTACGTGGGACCCCCCTCCGGGATGGGAACAGAGCGGCCGAGGCGCCGACGATGCAGCTTTGTAGCGAGCAGGGGAGGGGGCGGGGGGGGAGTGCCTATGTCTCTTTGGTGACCTTGCTCGACAAAATATTGCGAATGTAGAATACGTTCGCGGCAACCGCAGGCATCTGCAACATTGTTTGGGTAAAATATACCAGATACCCACCAAACGGTTTGCTCTTATTGTTCCATTGGCTGAAGCACGGACAAATCTCCGGATGGTTCATCCATATTGCTATTTGTTGGCGCGCGTGTCTTTGCGGTCGCTGGTGTAATCTGGCTGAGCGATGTTTAGACGTAGAGACGTACTGACCAAGTAAGTGACCCCGCGTTCGAGAAAGGCGCAGTCTCAGCGCCTCAAAATGGAACTGTGAGCGGCTGGATAGGGCATGCGTGAACGCTGCACAGCTGCATTTGCGTTTGTGTCGCCAACTGCGCCCCAAACCAGGCGCCCCATTCTGCAGGAAACGATACTATACATTTCAAACTTATTTCGGTGTTGCTGTACATTATGTATTGTATGATATGTCCGGTGAAGTACGATCGAAGCCTTCGAACCACGACCACCTCTAAGCTTTGTATGAAAACATGAGCCACAATACCCGCTGCTGCCCTATACGTATGGACATCTCGCATGTTCGAACGGAAAACCGATTCGAGGACAGCACTAACTTTGCACTCAACGCTCAAGATCGCCCGAGACTCAACATTTTTGCTCTTCTCGAGCAGAGCTTCATTGTGGCATAGTCCCTACTCCCACCTGCCCTGCCCCCCCCCCCCCCCCGACTGCCCCCACTCTCCCCCCATCCCCCCACCCCCACCCGACTGAAACAGGTTTTATACACGACGTACGACCCCGCATGCGGTACTGTGAACCTGAAACGTTTTTCATTTCGACCGCAGCCAGCCACAATGAATTTTGTCCCGAATTAGCGATACGGCCGCGGCTCCGCCCGTGGAGCTACGAGGTATTTCTGGATATATAAACAAAGAATGGCCGCACTACTCGGGCGTAGCCTGCCTCGCGTCAAGCACCGCCATGGTTGTCGTCTCCATTCGAAGAGGCTGCCGCGTCATCACCGTCATCCTCGACGCCCTCCGCTACAGACGACCACGTGAAGCCCTTCTTCCTGGGAAAGTCGCTAGGAACAGGCGTAGGCGTGGTGGCAAACATGGACGTGATTATCGGCCTGCCACTGCCGCCGCCGCTTCCGCCTCCCCCCGTTCGTCTCAGGCGCAGATCTACTTTTTCTTCTTCCTCCTCGTCCCCGCGGCCGAAGTCCTTTTTTCTAGGAAAGTCGCTAGGAACAGGGGTGGTGGCAAAAATAGACGTGCTTATTGACCTCCCGCTGCTTCCGCCCCCTGGCCGTCTTAGGTGCAGATATGCTTCTTCTTCGCCGCTGCCGCCGCCGCCACCGCCACCGGTGTAGTAGCTGCCACTGCTTCGTCCGGTGTTACACACGCTTTCCACTACCGTCGTCTCGGATGCGGCGCTCCCCCCACGTCCATGGCGGTGTTGATATCGCCCGCCGCTAGAGTGGCCGTCTGTGGCCGACAGCTTCAGCGTGCTACTGCTGCCGATCTCGGCCCCCCACGCCCCGGCCCCCTCCCCGGCCGCCCGAAGCTTCGGCGGTAAGGTCCACCCTTTTCTTCGCCGATCCGTTTCATTTTCTTTGTTCGGGTCGAACCCACCAGAGGGAAGGTTACGGCTTGCGGGCGTCGCGGGCACTGGTACGGTCGCCGCTGCGCTCCCGCGGCGGCGGGCTCGGAGCCGGGGGCAAGGGCATGGGCAAAGCAGGCACCGGCATCCGACTGCTCTGCGAGTGGGCGTTCCTTTTCGTCGACGGAGAACGCTGGGGGCTCTTATTCCTTCGAGGACGTCGGTGACGCAGGCGATGAGGTTGTGGCGCACCATAGAGCACCAAAATCGAGGCCAGGAGCGACGCGCGTAGCGTCGGATGTACTTGCGTTCTTCTTGCTTCTCGACTTCTTCGGCCTGCGGGAGAGGGAGACGGGGGGGGGGGGTGATATAAAAACATGTGCAAAGCGTGTCGCAATCTTCCGGTAGCTCAATTGAGAAAAATGTGATATGTGCTTTCAATGGTTTGGGTCATTGAAATGTGAAAGAGGGGTGGGGAGTAGGTGGTCGCGGTACGGCGCTAGAAAAAACTTCCACGCTTCGCTCGCCCTAGAAGCGGGTAGGAAAGGGCGCAAGTAGCGTCATGTACGCGATAGAAGGGTGGACCGCTTTCGGGTGTCGCAGGCATCGTGTTTGCTGCGCGCGGAAGGCGGAGCGATGCGGCGAAGAGCGCATTCAGATATTTTGCACTTTTGCCGCAAACTCCGAGAGTTAAATTTTACTCCTGACTAACTTTCCAGCTGCGCTTTTTAGCAGCCAAAAATGAGGAGGAGGAGGAGAAGGAGGAAATATATGGTCAAATACTCGGGATGGGACGCGCTGCGAACGTTCTATGGGTAGACCCCTAGGTTATCACAGGAGCGTCCAGGGGGTACATATCCCGTCGTTCGTTGCGGCACCGACCCTTCCCGACTGTAGCCCATTGCTCTTCGTTCAGTGTCTTTCTCGTTCGGCATGATAACGCCTTCTCCTGTTGCACTCACACTAAGGGTTGCGGGGGAGTCGGGTTCGCCGTTCACGGCCGCCTTTACGCCCAGCTTGCTAGCCACCGACACAACAACAGAGGCCCCGGTGTCCACGTACACCGGAACCATCAGAGCTGTTCAAGCGAGGAAGAAAGATGCCGCGCGTTAGTTTTGCGCAGGACTCGACGACGACGATGACAAGCAGTTCGAAAAATCTCGCTGCAGCATTATGTGCGTGTATTGTGTACGTATGAGTTTGGTGAGAAGCGGGGGGGGGGGGGTATGAAGGCGATACCATTGGGGCATCACGACTATGTTTTTTTTTTTTTTTTTTTTTTTTTTTTCCATCCCATTCATTATCTTCGCACATCTTCTTCTCTCTCTCCTTCCAACTCGTAACTCAGATCCGGGGTCACATAGCAGGCTCTTCTACCCCCTTCCCGCTACGGTACGTGCCTTCATTTTTATCGCGAGAAGATTTCAGCCTTTTCTTCCCTCGTCGACTCGCATCGAATTGTGCACAAAAATTTGTCGCAGGCTACCAGTTGTATAGTGTGGAAACCTTCCTGTTCTCGCGCGTCACACAATTTCAAGTTTTTGTGCACTGTGCCTGCGTAAGACGCTGTCGTTCAAATTACACCTGCATGTAGCGCCAACGGTGAAGATGGTTGGCCGTGCAATCGTGTGCCTGCTTGGGCGTTGCGATCGCGTTCTGGCCTAATAACGCCCCACCGTCCCCGCGACACGCAATCATTCGTACCTAGGCCCACCAGGCCCGAAAACGGCGTTTTGCGTACCGCGCTAATACGTTGGATATATGACCGTTTGAGCAGAACTCGGCACCGTATACATATATATATATATATATATATATATATCGTATACATTTCTGCCAACATAGGCAATATACACACACGGCGAGATTTTGACGCTGGAGGTACAGTATACGCAATCAACAAGACGAGGCAACCGACATGAATCGGCAGTCTCACTCGCGCCTGTTAATGAGCGGTGAAGTGGTAGAGGTTGCGCCTTTCAGGCCAAGCACTACGCGACACTTAACTCTTCGATCCCCGGTGTGCATCTGTTCGTTTTTTGGTACCTAAATAGGTATTATGTATCGGGAGCGATAGCATAGTTTTTGTTCACAGCCGGGTGTTTGGGCAGGAGGGGGTCTGGCATAGAATTTCTCAAGCGAGGACCTTCGGGGGAAAAAAATGGGTTACATGCAATGCGCGGCAGCAGTTAGGAAAGTCCAATTTTGGCTAAGGCTCGGGGTTTGCTGTGATGTCATCGTTGAGCACAGGTTCTCGAAGGCTATTTTACAGGGTTTTGAGTGGGGTACCCGCCGAGCACGATTGCTCAGCTGTAAAAGTCTTGCGTAAAAATGTTTTTCAGCTTGAAGTTCTTACCTACCAAGGTCTTAACACAGTGTCGCGTACCGTAGCTGCGTACCCCCACCGCAGCACGGTAGGTGGCATACGCTAGACGTACTGCAGGCCTATCTCACCGACGAGAGCCCCGAGCTGCAGATAGAAGACGATGTCGTTCCAGGCTGAGGCGTCCGAGTCGTCCTCGTCACGAGTTGCCGCCGCCGCCATCAGAGCCGCGCTAGCGCAGTCGACCGCCGTGAGCAGCGTGTCCATCAGATTCACCACACTGGCAACGGCAACGACAACAACAACAACACCACCAACAACAACACCACCACCACCACCACCAACCCCATGAGAAGTGCGGCGAGTGTTCACCATGACACCCGTCAGGTCGTGAACATAAGGGAGGGACATTTAGATGGCCGAAACATGTTCAAACGAACCTTAGGTGTTGCGGCTACACTGGTGTCAAGGTTTGTACGCATGTAAGGGTTGACGGGTTAAGCTTCACCAGTCAACCAGAATACAATGTTCGCAGGCCACGGTAGCGAGCCGCACCTGCACAGATGATAACCCCACACATGTTTGCGAAATATAGCATGTTTTTTGGTAGATGGTCGTACAGCTCGGTGCCATTTATGGTGGGTCGCGGCATGGAGTTGAACCTGCGCATACAGAAATCCTACACTTTGTTCCGAGCGTATGCATAACGGTTTTGGTTAGATGGTCCTAGAGGACGACGCGTCATAACAGCGAGGGCTGCGAGAAAGCGTGAGACCGTTGCTGACCTGTTCGCGAACGGAGAAAACTTGACCAGTACCGCCAGATCCACGGCGTGCAGCCCACCAAAAATTACCAGCTGCCGAAAACTGTCGTCCACGAGGACTCCTGCGCACGCCAAGGCGAACCACTGATGCCCAGCCGCCCCCCAGTAAGAGCATCGCAAAGCAAAGCACCGCCAGGAAAACAAGCAAAACGCGGCAGGGCTGATACCGTTGGAGAGAATCCCAGCAGTTGAAGCGGCGCTTACGTTTCATTACTCGTACGAGAGCTGGGTTTTGGCTTTATGACCATCGCGACAACTGCCGTATCGCGGTACATATGTACGTACCACTCTGTCTGAAAATATAAGGACGGTGTGGGTATTCCTATCAATAGCCCCTAAAGGTCCTTACGTTTACGGACAGAATGGTACCTGTGCACATATTTGACGCTCCTAACTTGCCTTTGTTTTCAGAACAGAGATATATGGTATAAGGCAGTATTCGCGCCGATCTTGCAAAACGTTTTGTCCGGCCTGCTTTATATACACACTTTTCGAGAGAGCCGTATACGCAGCCATGGCAGAAAGCACATAAAGTATGTCGTATCATGGGCGCCGGCCCTCGCCAGTGGGCGATGCCCTCGCTAGTGGGCGGTTCAGCCATGTTTCCTGACAAAGAAAACATTTGTTGTTGCAACGGTACCTTCAGCAGCAAGAAGACCAGATAGGAGCAACCCGACTTGGACAAATCCACGAACAAAGGCTCGAAACCTATGCGGAACCAGTCCGCTTCGCGTTTAGTTTCCTGTAATGAGACACGAAGGATAAGGATTCTTAGAATCTCGATCTGAGCGACGAGGTAGAAGCCCTCCGGACGGCAGCAGCCACAGAGCCACTCCGGGCACACACTGGGAGCTTGGTCTCCGCTTCAGTTTTCACGCATGGTGTGGAAAAAACACATGACATACCGCGGAGGAAATGGTGCCTCACACCGAGCGAATACGGGGCAACTACCGAGAAACACTGTGTTTGCCATACCGTAAAGCACCGACTACCTTCCGTCGCAAGCGTTTGCCGCTATCGAAAGAGTCGACGCGGTGGCGCGGTAGTCTGCGCCAGTCGGCACCACGTTAGCTTTCACCTCGTCTCTCGTAGCCACCGACTCCCATTTCCCGGTGTCTGCCCACGAAAATAGCAATCCTTTTTCGTGCCAGCCACGGGCGAGCTGCGGGCAAGCATGGGGTTAGGGCATTTCGAGAAACATCCGGGGGGTTGGCAGGGCGGCGGAGAGGAACGGTCGAGGGTTGAGGCAAGGCATGAAGCAAGTGTCTGATGAACAGCGAATGGTATTTGTGAGTTGCTTTGGTGCGGCCCATTCGGAAAAATCGGTCTAACGTCGGACTTTCTCCATAACCCCACGGAGCCCAAAACTGCGCGAATCCTATGGTTTCGCTCCTCTGCGCCGGCCGTTTTTGGCGGATTCTGTCGCGGGCGCTCAAAATGACGAAGTGAGGGTGTGTGTCCTCGACGACCCCGTTTCTTACGCTTTTGGGGTAAGACGGCCGGAGTTTGGCGCGTTAATGAGCGCTGGAAATGGCGCTAAAAGATTAAATGACCCAACCAAAAGACGATAACCGTGGTCAAGCACCTATTCGATGACACCAAGTAGCCGGGCGACCGTTTTAATTCCATGACGAGAAGTACATACTTTTGCGTGATATGCAAGATTATGCTCACGCAAAAACAAAACGAAAACGTGACGAGGATTACCTTTGGCCAGAAACCCTGTTGCCGCGGACGTTCTGGGTCGGCTTCCTCCAGCCCCCCGCCGCCAACTTCTGCTCGTCGAGGAGCCGCGGCCGCCGCTACCGCTGGTGCCGCCGCCGCTGCCGACCCTGTGTGTTCTGGTGAGCCTTCCCCATCTTCCGCTCGCATGAGGTGTTGTTCATCATGCCCTTCGCCGGGTTCGGTTTGTCTCTGGCCTTCGTCCTCGGCGGCGCCGTGCAATCTGAAGACCAGGAGCCCGTTGGGACGGACGCGCACCAGTATGGTCCGCCCGACCATAATAACCATGAGCACAGGAAACAGCAGCTGCACATCATACAGAGAGGGGTATGCGGGGGAAGAAGTGGAACGGAAGGGACGGGATGGGTGGGTGGATGGGAAGGATGTTGCTGCCATAGCTTCTACGAATATGTACGGCACTGGCAATGCGAAGACATCGCTCGCCTCTAGTGGTTACTTCCGCCATTACTCGATCACGGCTTGACTATGACCGTGCTTTGTTCGTGTTTTTGGTGGTGGTCCCTGCCGGGCTATGATTTCGGTGCACTCATCCCCCCTCCTCCCCCCGGCAAGAAGGACTCGTCGTCCACGTGGCGGTTCGTGTACGGGTTTCCCTCGTGATGTCGGCGACACAACACAGGAATAATCCTTGCGAAACGACCCTCTCTGCGTGAAGGTTTGCCGCGCGACCGACCAAGCGGCTCAGATGAAGTAAAATGCTGTTTTTCTTGCAATGCGCGGGTGTTGTTGCCCCCGCACCCACCGCAAGATCGAGTGAATGCGTGTCCTCACCAGCGCCGCGAGAGCCAGCCAGAAAACCCACGGGCATTCCGCGGTCCTTATGGCCGACACCTGCGCCGCGACCGCCCCCTCGAAAGCCCAGAAGAGGAACAGGAGCTCGAGGTGCGGGAAGTGCAGCCATATGGAGCGGGACCGCCGACGGCAGGCGAGGATGGGGTTCTGTTCCATCTGCCCTTCCGGCTCGCCGCTGGACATAACGTCAGAGATGCTGAGGCTGCAAAAGAGTGGGGACACACAAAACACGAAAATGCTTTATTAATGTAAATAGTAGAAGACACGAGGGTGTACGTATCTGACGTTTTATTTTGCGGCTTAGGAAACAACGAAACGGGCTTGAGAAGACGAAAGGGGATTTATTTTCCTCCCATTTATTTTGTCCTGGATTTCACGAACACGGAAGGGTTAAGAACGTAACAGTGACCTGGGTCGACTATTTTCTGGCTTGGACGAAATTGGAAGGCTTAAGACGTAAAAGTGGCCTGTCGACTATTTTCTGGCGTTGTGTGTGATGCATACGTGTATTTTGTCTCTGCTTTCATGCGAGAACAGGTGAGTGGATTGGATAGTTCTCAGCGGCTATGTATCGGAACTAATGCATACCCTACAGCATCGAGGCGAGTCCTGGCAAGAAGAGCCGTTATGCGGTAGGGGTTCACGTGACTGCAGTATCTCACAAACATGTGTCTCTGACGAGGGCAAGGCCTCGGTATACAGGGGGGGGTGCCTTATTTTTGTTTGCTCCTCACATGAACAGGAGCTCGATTATTCTCAACCGGTACATGACTTCGAAGGAAGCTTAGTTCGAGCAACCCGGCCGACATTTCTCTCTCTCTGCGATATGCAGTCCGAAAAACGAATACACCTCCAAAACAAATATCGTACAAACAGGTACTGCAGTAGTTGCTCACTAGGTGGGGAGCTCAACCGGCCAGCCGAACCAAACAAAGCCAAAATGTGCAACCCCTCGTGCGAGATAGCCAACAACCCTATCCCCTAAAAATGCGCCAATTTACTACATTGGTCGTCGGACAGGTATACTAATAAAGCTGTACCCCATGTGATTGTGTGTCGGGCTTGGTCTTCTTACCACTGCACGTTTTCTTTTTCTCTTCCTATTTATCACCTCCACCCTTCTTTTTTTTTCTCTCTCTCTCCTGTTAATACTCGAAAACTCAGATCCGGGGTCATATAGCAGCCCCCCCCCCCCCCCCCCCTCCCCACAAAGTATGGTTCGTGCCTTGCGTTCTTACCGCGAGAAGACTTCAGCCCCTTCTTTTCCTCGTCGAAACTCGCGTCGAACTGTACATATATATAACCCTAACCCCACTCTATTTCCAAGTAATTTGTCCCAAAACCGGGAGAGCAGTCAGCCCTAAAAGGAATAAATATGTTTTGGTCTAAGTCCATCGTACCTGATAGTTTTTCTGTGTTTGTCGATGCAAAGCTCCTCAATCTGGGTGCTTAGCCCTTTTATAGCTGCAGTCTCCGGGGACAAATTACATGGAATTTGAGTGGTTTGTCCCAAAAACGGGACTGGAGTTCTAAACGGGTTAAGGCACAAAAACAAATGCTGACGCCCTTACACCGCGTGTAGCGCACGTCTACATGGATCACCTCGCATTCCTATAAGGGTCTTGAAATGACACGCGCTACAGGTACTCATTTGAGCTTTGTTCACTTTCATGAGAGAAGAGGCGATGGAAGGGAGGGAGGGAGGGACCCCTCAATGGCATGCCAGGTATGCTCTACCATGTCGATTCCTGGCAAAGTGGATCACCTCTTTTCTGCCGAAGCTTCCCACTCGAGCTCGTCGACACTCTCGTCCAGGAAAATGTCGCCGCTGTCGCCTTCAAGGGCGCGCCCGTTGGTGCGCGCGTTGAAACTTTCGTCGGTAATCAGCCCCGTGTGACCGCGCAGACCCCCGGCCTCGAAACCAACCGTGGAGCGGTCAATGTAGCTGTCAACGTTGCTGCTGGCCCTAGCTGGTTGCCTAGAGCTCTTTCGCCTGATGGGCGACATTCGTCTGGTGGGACTTCGAGTCACGCTCCAGCAGCTCTGGGACGGGGGAGAGGCCGACCTCAATGATGACACTTCGGACTCGTGAGGGTACTGCATAGCCCACGTTGCGCAACGGTCAAGAGGTGGAGGGGGGGGGCGGGGCGTCGGCGTGGAGGTGGGCTGGGTATTGATGTGTTCCTGTAGGCTGCTGTAGGTATTCGGCGCGCCTAAATTCCTGCGCTCACGAATGCGGGCCCGGTTTCTTCGAGTTTCATTATACGTGAATATACATGAAACGTAGCGATTGCAAAACTTCAGCAGTATTTTCAAAGCGTGAGGGCGGTCAAATCGGTAAGGGCTGTCAGAGCGCAAGGAAGCAAGGTACGCTCTGGGAACCCACGGCCGCTAGCCAAGCCAGATGCCCCTTGAAGAAGGTAGAGGCAAGATTCATCCATTGGGTGTCGCAGTAAGGTAAGGATCGCACGGGCGGAGTACCCCAGGTCTCGAGCTCCTAAATATTAACACCCTGACCCAACTTTTTCCCGTCTCGCTTGCAGTGAGTTCTTGTCATGCATCACTTGCTCTTGCGGTTCGGGATGGTTGTTCTGCACGCACCCTCGAGTCGTTTTATCGTCCGTGGGTAGGAGCTGATAGTACCTTCTACATTTGCCCAGTTGATTGCCTGCGGCAACAACACGGGTATGCTCCATCCTAGGGGGGGGGGGGGGTGCCAACCCGCTTGGACCTGCCACATGCGACGACGCCTAATGACGGTCTACAACAAGAAAAAACGAGCACCGGGTATGGCCGATACCCTTCACACTAACCCCGATACCAGGTAGTAGTCATGCTGAGAGCAGGCGTCCGTCGTGACATTTTCTTCGAGCACTCGCGCGTACGTCATTCGTCTATACGTAACGCCGCCAGCATAACTATTCGGCCCCATGTCACGTGAGCATGTTTCTAACCCCCGGGTGAGCACGCGCACATATCCGACTGCAGCTAAATACTGCACACGTCGGATAGATCATGATCTATCTATCTATCTACAGATAGTTCATCTAGTGCCTCGCCTGCCATTGTGAGAGGTTGTGCAGGGTCTACAATACAGGGCAGATCCAACCCAGGAAAACATGTACTGGGTCATACAAGATCGGGATTAAATCTGTTTCGAAGTATCTGGATAATGAACTGTGGGAAATGGTATTTCGTACGAGGTCTAAAAATACTGGCGCAATGGACTTACCAGCCTCCCAGCCCTTCCGTAGCGACTGCTCTGTGGGGTGGGACTACCGGGCAGCGACATTCCGTTCTCGCTAATCATCGGAGACAGGCTGGCGGGAGCCGGCATCCACGCCCGGACCCTGGGAGACCAGTCTTCTCTGTTCTCCTCAGCCGCAGAGGAGTTGTCGCCGGCAGGGGACGGGGAAGTGAAAAAGTGCGACCTAGGGGACGCCGCGGACGGAGACCCCTGCGGCTGATGCTTGATCAACCCCATGGGGGATTTCTGTCGCGGCAAAAAAGAGGAAATTGTCGCCGGGCCAAAACTGTTGGCACTGAGAAAGTGAGTAAGCCTCGTTTACGCTGAAAACCACGAAACGGTTTAAGTTTTGCTCGAGCTTGGTCGATAACAGTCGATGACCGTTGTTAATCGTCGGTGACCGGCGGTAGCCGTCGGTATCCGTCGATAACCGTCGGTAATCGTAGACAACGGTAACCGTCGGCAACAACTGTCAACCGTCGGTAACAGTCGGTAACTTTCGATAACCGTCGGCAACCTTCGGCGCATTTTTCGATAACCGTCTTCAACCGTCCAAGCAGAACGAACAACACATTTTTCCCAACCTAACGATTTCTATCACTCGTTCGTCGGGGGAAAAGTGCAGCAGTGACGTACTCTACTGCAGTGCGCAAATGTTGGTTGCACCTGACACAGGGAGGCGACAAAAACCTGCGCCTCGGTCCTTCAGCAGGTGCAATTTTTTAAGTTTGTCCAAAGCTAGTTGCGCGAGAAGGGAGCAACTCTCCACTGCCGGCAAGGCAAGAATGGTGTATCAAGCTTATGGTAAACATCACCAAAATGGCCTTTGCTTCTCCCGAGTTGTCTCGAAGACATATGCGACGAGCGCGAACCCACGTTCGTCACCCTTCCTCTGGCATAAGCTGGGCTAGGGCGGGTAGGTAGCACCAACGTTTTCTGAGGCTTTCTGCGTGAGGAGGCTCATGCAGTACCTGGTACCTCACCCATCAGCCGACTTTTGACTAGAAAAAATTCATGTGGGCTGAGATATCTAACGGAGGACAGTGTACCATACCATGCACTCATCGGATGTAGATGGCATTGTGTCACGAGCGGCTCACCCGTTCAGGAGCCCTGTTTTCGGATAGAAGTGGCCTGCCTTAAAAGTGCAGCCCCTACCAACAACCTCTAGTTGTACCGTGCTACTGTAGCACGGCTCCTCCAGCGCTTACCGGCTGTGAGCGAGGAGAAGACCCCGCGCTGGACACCACAGCTGGCAACCGAGACTGCGAACTCACGTCCAGGCAGCCTCTGTCGTTCACTCCTCCAGTGGCCAGCACGGGGCTCTCAACGCTTCCCGGCTGTGAGCGAGGAGACAATCCCGCGCTGGACACCACCCTTGGTGACGGAGACTGTGAAATCACGCCCAGGTGGTCTCTGCCGTCCACTACTCCATTGGCCGCCTCCCCGCCTGGCGAGCCGTCGGCGACATTCGCCACGGTGGAGAAGCGACTGCGCCGCTTGCGGTGGCTTCCGCTGGGTGTGCCGGAGCTAGGGCTCAGGTCCACCGCAGCCACGCCGTAAAGGTCGCGGGCGGCTGCGACGGCGGCCGTGGCGCGGTTCTGTCCATCAGAAAAAAAAAAGAAAGAAATAGGGTTAATATATAGCGTGAACTAGAAGACGTTAAACCGCGACTACGTTTATAATATGTACGTGTGTGCACGTATGTGTTTAAATGGTCAACGGGGGGGGGGTGCCATATGCTCATGGGCCTCCTATATGTGCCCTTTCCGTTCTCTTTGTCGGGGAAGGAAGCGGGTTGGCGAAAGCGGAAGACATCATCTAGCGTAAGCAGGAGGCGGAGGGTGGGACACGAAGTATCGGATGTCAACCGCGGTGATAGGCTTCTCACAAAACAAAGTTGATAATCGCTGGTCCAAGTACGACGCTACGTTGCATTTTCAGATGTTCGCGTTGCGGCGCAAACGGCCTATGATCCGACACATCCTGTGCAGGGAATCTATGCACGGAGCTCGAAGCGTTCGGCGTGCTGAGGACCGTACGTCACCGCAATCCCGTCTACGTCTAGATTAGTCACGCCCGCGCCGCAGACACATGTCCAGCCGATATCTTGGCTAAACAAAGCCAAAAGTCTCTGTTCTTAGACCTAGCTGGCTTTTTGATGGCGGTATGTAGGCTTATTGACTGCGAAACGTTTCAACGGTGTGTTTTGTTGGAAGGTTACTTCGCGGGTATGCTATTGGGGTAAACATCAAGACTACGTTTTACCCGGGATTTCAAGGGGGGTGTTTGCGCGAAGGCGATTTCGCGGGTATGTTATAGGGTAAACATCAGGACAACGGTTTACCCGGGTAAGTTACCCCCAGTTTATTAAGACGAAATATAGAGACGGGCATGGTAGTGATAACACAAGCGACACGGACAACGATAGAGGAAACTCGGCGGATATGTAAAATATACCCGCTGGTTACCCGGGTATCCCAAGGCATATACCCTACAGTACCACAGCACCCTTGTAACATCCGCACCTGAGCAAGCCAGTGCGCCTCCACCGCAGAAATGATTACCACGTGGACAAACAAAACCACCAGGAGTAGACCCAGCACTAGCACGGTGTTGCCCATGAACACGCTGCCGCCAACGCTGCTGCCGTCCAAAGCGTCGCTATCAGCAAAGTCGCACGACTTGGCGAAGGGCTTCGAGAACACTGGTAGCCATAGGTTGACCCACCTGTGCACCAAGGGGGAATCCCCATCATCCGAGAGAGGAATTTGGTGTATCTACGGCGACTGGCGCTATGATAATCGCAAGCTTTCACGCACATCCCGGGTGTTTCTTGAACGGAGTGCATGGTTTTCCGGATCCTCCTGAAAAACACGTTTGAAGTTTTCTTGAACCTGAGATACCCTATATCTGCATGTACCCATCTTTCAAATCTTCAAACCATCTGGGCGAGGTGTTTGGGTTGCCCGAAGGTTATAGCTCTTTACGCATCCCTTGTAGTTACAGCAATTCATTACGTCTGTGCTCATCATCTTCCCGGAGTCTTCTTGTTACACACCTATGGCCCAATATTGTGTGTGGTTCGAATCGATGCTGTATGCTTCCGGGAGTGACCACAGAGCAAGGGCGCGCTACGTTCGGTTCGACACGATACTCTGCTCTCTCCAGAGATGCAAGTCAATATGGTATCTCGCCAAGCGATGCTACTCCCAAAATGTGATAGGCATGGACGGCAGTAGACCCCGTCAAACGTTTCCGGAAAATATATGATTTTCAGCTCGATCGCATGCTTTCACTTGTGCGCTGGGGTCAAGGGACGGGAGCGTCGTGTCCATCCGGCCAGGCTGTCTCAGTGTGCACAACTTGACAGCGTACGGCCTTACCAACCACCATAAGTTGCAGGGAATTTGTTCTGGGAGCCGCGGCCAATCGTTGTGAATAGCGGGAGATTGGCCCTCCGGCGGAACTCACCTGAGATTGTCAACGAACGCGGATAACAAGGACTCGCTGTTCCCTACGCTGGGTACGAGAGAGAGGATTGCCAGAAACTGCAGCTGTGCCATTAGCAAGAAGCCGATGGAGGCCGACGGGCTGCGGAACGTAGAATCTCCTAGCGGCGGCGGGCTTCCGAACTTGTCGGCTCCTTTTCCGGCCTGGGTCAGGTAGAAGAGGCGGCGCCACGCGTGAAGGCAGACGCATTTGTGCAGGTAAAAACCCTAGGGAGAGAAAAGCGGACTGAATGGCGAGAGCGGCTGCATATATGGGCAAATGGACGACGAGATAAGTGTGTACGACCTGCTGCCCCCGACGCACCTGCGTCAAAGGAGTGCACCGTACAGGTGACACACGTACTCCCAGACATTGTGTGCTCCTTGTACTTATGTCCGTTGTGACCCGTCACACTTCACAGATGTGCACGGTTTCCTTCTTTGGCTTGCCACGTAGCCACAATGGACACACTGCGCCTTCATATACCACATGTGCCAGACTATGTGTGATATTGAAAGGGCCGTCTAGGTACTCATATGAACACCCGAAACCTCCTTATATTCCCGGACATACACACTGGCACTACGACAACAAAATAATCCTAACGTCGAGCTCACTGATAGTATCGTGACGAGAGCACCGACGCCTCCAGGGCTGGCTTCTTGCGCCATCGACGCCGTACCGACGCCAGCCCCAGCGACCCCCATTCCAGCGTCAGCAGAAGCGGCGGCAGCAGCAGCGGCGGCCGCGGCGGCGCTGGCCCCACTCGAGGCAATTGCGGCGCTTACCACCGCACCGACAATAGCGACTCCGGTCATGACTGAGGCCGCCCCGGCTGCGAGCGTACCGCGTTGCATCTGGCACGAAACGAGCAGGGGAGCATGGACGGATGGGCTTGCCGCGAAAAACGAAATGGCTCACAAGCGACCGGCGTAAGTTTAACCCTGTGGGATGTAGAGGAACTTTATCGTCTACTACTTCGAATCAGCCGCTGCACTGGGCACTTGGATATGAAGACAGGGGAAACCAGCAACGTCTCACGGTGATGTCGTCCAAGTCGTCTCCAGGATCGTCGCATATCGCGTTCATGTCCAAACCCAGAGCGAAGAGATCGGTTCCACCCGCTGTCGTTACATCCAGGGCAGCGTGGTCCGCACAACGAATGGACCGGAAAAAGGGGAAGTCACGCATTATTGCAAGGCTATGGCTGTTACTTGTCTTGATGCTGCTTGCTGAGGAGGTCAATCGGTATGGCCAATGTGGCGTGTCGGCTCCGATCAGGTGGTGTTTCACCAGTTTGCCGTCTCTACAGCGGAGCTGTTTCACTGCTTCAAAGACTGACCATCCTGCATTGTTTCGTCGGCCTCCATCCATCACCCTACAATAAGTACGTTGTGCAAAGTGTCCGTTGGTGCGAACGTGCTTGTGGTAGCATCAAAGGGAGACCTTGCGTACTTCTCGGCAGTGAGCAAAGACCACGTAAGCATGTTGTCGTTTAAGAGACGTTATCGCTGGGGACTCTCGAGTACGCCCCGAACACTGTGACATAAGTGCCTTTTCATGCCGAGCTACGAGCATGTGTCCCGCCGTATACCGCAGTAGTACTCAAGGTAGCGATGTTACCACGATATTTGAGGGGTAGAGCGCCTTCTCGCATCACACCCCCGCACTCAGGCCTCACTGGCTGGTCTTACAATACCCTAAAAACACATTTTTTCCCATCAATATCGGTGGTTCTGATGCCATTGGGACCCTCCTCACCATTCGGACCGGCTAGCGATCCGTCGGTGTAACCGGCGATGGTTACCCCCGGATACGGCGAGCCTGATTCGGCTTCCTCCACCAACACATCGGTGATGACGTCGGTCGAATCGGTGCCGGTCTGGTAGTAGCACGTCTCCGCGCCGTCAGATGGGTCCAGCAGGAGAGTGAAGGTATCTAGCTCACCGATTTCGGATATTTTGTTAGTAGCGTAGGAGAGAGGGAGGGGTGAGGGGTTCACTTCAGATAGTGGGGCTAATTTTGTTATTTTTCATGACAGACTCGGGAGGGGGGGGGGGGGTAGAGATTACAGCGACGGATCGTGCTCGGGCTTGTTCCTTTTTTATGACAACCTCGCCGATTCAGGTATATACCCGACTTCGAAGGAACTTGGGCGCCGGGAAGAAAGCGCAGGGGGGGAGGGTCGTGGACGGGCTACTAGGACCGAACAGCAAGTTCAGCAACATTAGCCTAGCAGAGCCACCCCCACAAAAAACATTTACTACAAACCTTCACCGCCCTAGACCTTAAGGGCTTTATTCCTGTGGTGGGGACTAGTATTTGGAATTCGTGTATCATTGAGTTAAGTTTGTACACTGCAGTTTTAAAATAGTTAGTTATCGCATGCGAGAAGCAAGTGGAAACAGCGGCGATTCGAGGGAAAAAGTACCCAGCTAAGAGCGAGCCGCACTCGACATGTGATAGCAGCGCGTTTTTTTTTTAGACGGGAACACGCGACGGACAATAAGGCTTCACTGATTGAGCGGTACGTGCTGCTGACAAGTGTCAAGGGCTTCAGTCGACGGTGCACAGCGCCATCGCCCCAACCCATGCCACTTGCTCTAATGGTTCCATACACTGTTGTAGCAGAGTATGGAACCTTGGGTCCAGCTGGTGCGTTTTACCTCTCTGACTGGCGGCGCTACCGCCGGTGAACCCGGCCACAACGATGGTGCTATCCCCAACGAGATCGATAGCCAACGCCCTTCCTTCCGAAACACCATCAGACGTCGCCTCGTAGCTCCAACTAATGTCACCGGTTGCTCCATCAAGCTGGTGGTGCGGGGGTAGTGGTGGCGGGGGTGGCAGCGGGCATGGGCAGCCAGAGAGCACGGGTGGGGTGGGGGGGAAATCGTCGTCAGTCAAAAAAATAAACGAACGGTTCGCTCGTGCGTCGGCCGGGTGTGGTTTCACTGAAAATGGTCATCCGCCTGCTGACATCTACGCTACGTGTAGAGGGACAAACAACGCTGACGCCTACTACAAAGACGTCCCGACGCTCCCTGTCTGGCTCAAACAAACGACGTTTCGTTGCGCAAATGCTCTCCAGAAGATGCTCCCACATGGGTCCCTCTCCAACCTCTGGAGCCTACTTTTGTTGGTGAAAATGGAGTTTTGAGCGGAAAGGAACACCGAAACTGTTTAGGAGGGTACGGTTCGATTCGGGCCCCTCCGGTGGTCGGTTCGAACCGGGACACTTGGCATAGAATAACTTCAGGCCCACGATGTTACTTTGGTGCGCCCCCAAGAGCTAGATGACGGAATCTACACCCGCCCGTCTACGTGCGGTGGGGCATGTGGGCGCCCCCCTTCGATTCAAATTCACGCTACCGGGTACTCTGTTTGGGCGGTGTACGTAGCAAGAAAGCTGTTTGGGATTTCTATATAAAAGCAGGATTTGCTACTACTGTAGCCCCCTGCACGAAATAGATAAGAATGGTTACTGTCAGAGCCCCCGGCAAAGTTCATACATACTTGCTACAACAATCAAAGGACCCATGCCGATATGACACTGCTTCGAAGATCGTCGTAGCTCGTACCTTGTGCACCGCAACCGTGTCAATTCCTTCTCCAGATGAGGCAAAGCCCGCCACGTACACATCGCCGGAGACGGCATCGACTGATATCCCCGTGCCTAAACCGTCTAGGTCGTCAGAACTCCACAGCACCGCGCCTTTTGGTGTAAAGGGGGTGAGGAAGGAGGGTCAAGGAAGGGAAAGGCGAGGTTGCGAATCGAATCCCGGGATCTCATTTCATCCCAGAACTATGTGCACACGGTCTTCTTGGCGGAGCATCGGCCGCGCATCTCTAAATGCAGGCTGGCCTTTGGGGTGAAGTGAGAGGGACACGATCACTCGTGTGGTTTCATAGGTATCTCTGGTCATGTCTGTTTTCATGCCGCTGTGTGGAAGGACCTCAGCAGAACGAAGGCGTTCTGGGGGCTGGCTGTAAAAAAAACGATGTCGATGAAGGGTGCCCTGCCTATGACATGAGGAGATTAGACAATAAACTTTGGTCTGCTGAATGCCGGGCTTCACGCCTCCTTGGGTCCTCGCTCCAACTTCAAGATTTCCGTCAGGTGCACCAGTGCCATCTCCCCCGTAACATGTACTGAGCGTCATGATGGTTGATGTGGCGGGTTGCCACTTTAGTGCCGGAAACATTTTTTATTTTCCCCCTGACGCGGTCCGTTCCAGGTTTTTCCTGTTGCTTTCTCGGGGCTTATAACATGTCAAGACACCGACCAGTTTCGAGTCGATTTCAAACACGCATTATGATTAAACATGTAACAAGTGCAGCTGTCGAGGATCGGGAAAGTAAAATGCTTGATAGGACATAAAATCCAAAACCTGGAACAACAGCCCGGTTCTCTTCTCACCGTCCTCAATATCCAGAGACACCACAAAAGAGGACGAATCTTCACCGTTTTCCGGGACGTACTCGGCACCGCGTGGACTTGACTCCGGCGGCAACCCCCTCACACCGAGGGCGGTTGCGACTCCACTTGCGGAGTCAACCACCAAGGAAACAATCGCCTGCGGATAGGAGAGGGCCAGCATTTTGGTCGATGGTAAAGACCACATCATGTCTCGAGGTTGTCAGCATACAAGGCGTTAGTTACCCTACTGAGGCAGGCCAACGGTCTAGGAGGATGCGACGGGCAAGAAATATCTCTTTTGAGAGGAAAAAAACCCGAGCCATCGCGGGTGCAAGGATGTTGTTTTCTGGATGTACCAGGTACACGATAGCCCAACTTTCTTTTCGAAATCGACAGAACGCAAGCGACCAGCACAACACCCTGGGACACAAAATGCTGCAGCCGCACAGATAAGCACACGACAAGTCTTAAGAATTTCGAAGCCTAGCCGGCAATAAAGTCCCCCATTGTACTGGTACGTCGAAGCCTCTATTCGAATATGGCTACCTCGGGGCTGACGGTTGCGCTGTAGTTTTGCCAACCCCACACCACCGCCCCGCCGGGTTCGCCGGACAGGTCCAAGACCCCAGGGGACAGTAGGAGTTCGGTCCGATTCAATCGCGCCATGACGAACTGAGAAGAAGCACCCTCTACAAAGCACGGGTAGCACGGGTGGAGCGAGAGGAAGCGGTGGCGGAACAAGGGGTGTGTTGGAGTCACCTATCGCCGCATTCGTCGTTCAGAGAGGAAGAGTGGAAGCCCCTTCACGGGAACACGTAATGTGCTGAAGCCGAGGTAAGCTGCGCCTACTGGCCCGTCTCCTACGCAGCGTGCGTGGAAACTGCACAATCGAAGAGCACGTGCATCTCGGGGGAACCCCCAACAAAAATCATTCGAAGATCGGAAGCAGTCGAATTTTCGCAAGGAAGTTTTCTCTCGCGATCGAAAGAGATCAGCAGACGCGGAACACGCCGAATGTGCAAATTTGACAAACTGCGAGCAGAGGCGAGGCGAGGTTTCGTTCGACACGTGCAGCAACTGGGGAGTACCGCGGTCGACGACGAAAGGACGAAGAACCAATCACTCGATAATGTTGTCTCCTGAAGGATGTGTCCGGCTACGTATCGTATTGGAAGCGTATGCATGCAGCACCCACCATTGAGGGCGAACAGGGCGCTAGTGGTGTAGCCCCCGACGATGACATCTCCGCTCCCTTGGTCCACCCGCAGCGAGTACAGACGCTCCGACGTGGTTCCGCCGAACTGCCACCCGCCAATAACTGATCCGCTTCCCGGGTCAACGAAGGCTAAGAAGGCGTCGTCCATCCCCGCTGCGAGTCGCGCGGTTGCCAGGCAGAAACGGAGGTCGGAAGAGACAAGATGCAAAGAGTCCTTGAGATACCGAGGAATTTTGTTCGAGTTATCGCTGCCGGTTCGGAAAGCAGTACGAGATGGGTTCATACTGCTTCATAGCCTCCCCCTGCAATTGGTTACAGAGCAGGCACCACACTTCGATGGCCAGCGAGAGAGTGAAAAGCGAAAGCCCCTCCTGCTCAGATGCGGGGACGACAAACCGCGACAGCCTCTCTGAATATAAACATTTTAACGGGAAGTCGACGGAAAAGGACGCAACAAGAAACGTACGAAGGAGAGTGCTACTGTGTTCAATCACGGTATTACATCGGGCTCGATAAGTATTTTACCGCTGTCCCCGGAGTAGAGTCCGCCTGTCGTGTAGCCGCCGATGACGATCTCGTGTTCGCCAGCCGCGCTGCAGAGCGCGAAGTCGTCCCCGTCCGAGCCGAACGCTTGATCCCAGAGCTGAAAGGAAAGAACCACGCAACAAAACGCACGGGTGGTTTGTTTGGGCACAACAAGTCGCTAAAAAACAAACCAGAAAATCACGGGGCGCCGTCGTGCACTCCGGTCGCCTCTACTCGCGTTTCTTTTGATCATGACTTTCATTTTCGGTATTAACGAGTTTCATTTGTCTAAAAACGACGCGATTCTCTGGAGAGCTCTAGGTATACAAAGCGTTGTAAAACGTGACTGGTGTAAGTAGTACGTGGCGTTTCGGTCCCGTATTTCAGTGGAAGATATATTGAAGCGGGGAAGGGAGGCGGATATCGGAGCGAGGTGACCAGCGCTTGTGATCGCCGCAGGGTGGGCTGAGACCCAGCTCCGCGTTCCCGGCAGCGGCGGACGGACACGTTGTCGTTTGTCTAGCAGCCTACCTTTCTATTGGCCTAGTTCTAGTGCTGTGGTCAACCCCGCAAGGTGCGGGCTTACCGGTATGAATACTGGAAACCCATTTCGTGGTGCCATCCATAGTGGAACACAGCCGCACCACTCCTGCGAGTGCCTATGGACTACGTCCACTGTTTGGACCCAACGGTGGAATATTGATTTCATGCCCGCACGTTTCGAATTGGTCATCGTAAGAAACCCCCTGGATGACCCTCGACGTCGTTCGATGTGGTATCATTTGTTTTGGCCGATGAACTGTATTGCCATTAATTACGTCGCCCATTCCTCTCCCTGCCGCCCCAGCATCGTGTTTCACCTTTTCACCGTCGGCAGAGAAGGAGGCTATGAACACGTCTTGCCCAGATACGGTCTGTAGCCGCCGCCTTTGCCGCCAACGCCGTGTCCCACTACTGTCGGCTGGCAGGGCGGATGGTGGTTGTAGAGGAATCATCGTGTTGGTCAGGGTTTAACGGGGTTAGTCTGCAAGCGGCCACGTCAGAAGTCATGGGCTGGTCGATTCTATGCGTTTGATCCTCGCTCTTGCGAAAGTATCCCGCTTCTGATGGGGTTCCACTGTACGTCTTTTATGGCGTTAATTTGATCAAAGTTTACGAAGTGATGATCCGCGCAAGTTGTCGGGCATTGTATGACGGCAGTACGACTGCCAGCCCCCTCTACTGCCGTGTTCAAGACGCAGGATAGCACACCCCCACGGGCATATTTCAAGGCTGATTTCCTCCTCAGGTCGAAGGCAAACTCTGAGAGAGGCGGGTGTGTTGCTCAAGATTGCGACGACATCGTGTCAAAGACGCAATTTTAGTGTCGAGACTCTCCGTAGTTTCAGAGAAGATCGGCTCCGAAATTTATCATAGAGGGGGTGTGCTCTTGCCTGTTGAACGGCAATCGGACAGTGTCGCCACAAGAAATCCCACTAGAACAAGCAAAAATATTATAGAAGCACACAGTTTTGAACGGTGCTGACTAGACGGAACTCCACGGCGGCGACGGTGGAGGCGACGGACGGTTCTTGAGTCTACCGACCGCTCGAGGTTCCGGAGAAGCAAGAATTCAACCGCATTTCTCGACGCTGGCCACCGCACCCAAACAATACAGGGAAGCGTACAACTCTCTCCCTCTCTCACATGTAGGGTCGACGCTGCTCTCTTCCGCCCCCACCAGATACATGTTGTCAGCGTACTCAGCGACTCCCCGAACGAGCGCGTGTCCGGTATCGGTGCCTCCGCCCCCGAGCTGAGACCACCACACCCATTGGCTTTCTCCGAGCAAAGTAGGGGCAGGAGTCGGTAGGCCCTCATCCCCAGCTGAAGGAAGCTCACGAAGGCTTCCTTGAGTGGGAGAACCAGTCGGGGCGCTGCTTCTGGTACGCGCATTCCCGCTGCCGGTTGTAGGTGATTGAGTCTGGGATACGGCTGGCGGGGACGTTGTAAGCCCTGAGGAAGGAGATGCCCCCGTCGGAGCGTCGCTTTTGAAGAGAGCAGTGGGAGCTGCGGTACGTTTGGTCGATCCGCCTTCTTCACCTTCGTCGGGAGCAAACCCATATCCCTCAAAATCAGACCCCGCGGGGGGTAGAAAGAATGGGGCGCCGGTGTCGCCTCTTGTCCTTGGCCCTGAAGTCGGGGCTGTAGAGTGTATTAACTCTTCATCGACAGTAGGGCCAGAAGAAGGGCCGACGGAAGGAGTCGCTGGTGAAAGTGTCGCAGTGACTGGCGCTGGTCCCAATGCTTGGGGTTGGTCCGTATGACCAGGCGCTTTGTACGCAGGCGATTCGGTGTCCTAAAGTTGTTCACGATTCGGGAGCGCAGGGGCAGCGAAGCGTTGCGAAAAGGACCGGCGGTATGAGAGGGGTTCGTCGTGCCAGGTAGGGGAGGAAAATACCCTTCAAGAAGCCTTTATTCCGCACTTTCCAAGGATGGTTCAATGTGGCATCACGTGGATGTGTCGCCGGGCGAGAAGCTCCGTATTTCTCTAGCAGACGTATGTTCGGCCTATTACCCCCCCCCCCCCCCCCGTCACGCTCAATATCCCGACGACATAACCATCCTCTGGTAATGCAGAAAACAACGAGTGAACAGCTTCAACGTACTACAACAGCCTAAGTCCTAGACCTTAAAAACTGCATCGCTACCCCTCTTGACATGCACAGTGAAGATACAGCCCGACTCACCAGCGAGAAAAAGAACGTTGGTCCAGCCGTCTTAATGCCCCGTTCAGTAGAAGAGGAAGGACTAGACGTCAACGCCTCCCCGTTTGGCGGAAATCCCCTGGACTCGAATGAAGATGTAGGAGCGTCGGTCGCAGTCAAAGGCGAGGAGCTACCTCCTCGCGCGCCCTCGTCTTCCGTTAAACTCGTTGGACTTAACGAGGTCGTTATCGTCACGGGTGAGTCACCACCGCCTTCGAGGTTTTCTTGGCTGGCGGACGGTACCGCCGTCTCGAACGGACCCACACTTGAACTGGGCACAGACGGCGCAAAGGATGGGGAGGTTGAGACCTCTGCTGGAGCCGCACCAGAATGCCCGTTTGTTGGGGCAGGGGGCACAATCTGTTCGTCGGCTGCTTCCTCCAGCGGAAACATGGTTGGAAGCGAAGGCTGGCCAGAGTTTGGCACAGGTACAGAAGGGTATGAAGTACTGCCCTCTCCGATCCTGCTGCTGGTGGTAGATGGTCTTGCCGTGGGGGCTGCCGTAGGAGCAAGCGAACCATTTTCACCCGCCACCCAGATTTCTTCGTTCGGACTGCTGCTAGGAAGTGTCGCCGGGCTACCGCTGGGCGTTGCTGTGGTCTTCATCGTTTCCAGTTCCCTGTCAATACCATTAGATCCTGAAGGGGAAGAAGAAGGGGCGGATGAAGTCGAACCGCCGAACATTCCTCCGGCAGGACTGCTGCTCGGTTGCGCCGTTCGGCCGACAGCCCGAACGGATGTCGGACCTGCCGTGGCCCCTTTTCCGTTGGTATCAGAAGTGGGTGAATGGGGGCCGTCACGAGTGCCCGCAACCGGACTATTTGTCGGTGTGGTTGTCGCCTGGATCGAAACCGTAGCGACTGTCGGGCTTAAGGTGTCCTCTTCGCCAGCCACTCCCGCCTTGGACGGAGTCAGCGTGGGATCAAACGATGGTGCCCCTCCCGGAGTCCCTTCCGCCGGGTTATTACCTGTTGGTGATGTCGTTGGATATGGGCCCTGGATGACGATGGTTGGGCTTGGCGTGACTCTGTTGGCTGCTCCACTCGGCTGAGACGGGGTCGCCGTGGGTGTGGACGAGAACGAGCCTCCCCTAGATTCTTCGATCGGGCTCCGAGTCGGCGGCACCACTGTTCCCCGTGAAGTCGGAGCGATGGTTCGGCTCGGTGCATTTTCCTGGCTGTCGGTATGCGGAAGAGACGGGGTGGCCGTGGGATTGAGTGGAAAATCTACGCCCGATGTCCCCCCCGTCGGCGTGCTAGGTGGTGACGTCGTCGAAACTGACCCAGGATTGGCAGTCGGCCCCGGTGTGTTCCTTTCATCAAACTCATCCTTCACCAGTGGGTCCCATATAGGCGCGGGCGAGATTACGCGGTCAACAGAATGTCCCGTAGGACCACTCGTCGGCGTCATGCTCGCTTGATCAAAGTCGGGCGCGCCTGTCGGTCCTGGTGCTTGCCAGTCGTCGGTGGTGTCCCCGATGAATAGGGGTGGCGCCGGTCTTGCAGCATCCGCCTCATCTCGACTCGATACGGTCGGCGTGCTAGTCGGGGTCGCCGTCGTGGCCATGTCTGGAGCGGTGCCCGGGATCGGTAAGTCTCCTCCTTCAGCTTCGTTCTTGTCAGACGGACTTGACGTAGGTGCAACTGAATGCAGCACGCGTTCGCGTGGCGCGTCCGTTCGACTCTTAGTTGGTACTGCTGTCCAAGCTGCAACAGGAGGGACTGTTGGACTTGCCGTGGCCTCCTTTATGGCGGCATCATAAGTTGGGGAATAGGCGCCACCGCGGGTCCCCAAGATCGGACCCCCCGTCGGTGTGACGGTCGCCTTAACCGAGGCCGGGTGGACTGTCGCGCTCGGTGAGCCCTCTTCGCCAACCACGCTAGACTGAAAAGGAGCTAGCGTGGGTTCGAACGATATTGCCCCCCCCGGAGTCATATCCGCCGGTCTGCTTGTTGGTGATGTCGTTGGATACGGGCCTTGGACGATGATGGCCGGGCTTGGTGTGATGCTCTTGGGTGCTTCACCCACATGAGACGGGGTCGCCGTGGGTGCAGACGAGAACGAACCTCCCCGAGATTCTCCGATGGGGCTGTGAGTCGGCGGCACCACGACTCCAGATGAATTCGGAGCAATCATCCAGCTCGGTGTGGCTTCCTGGCTGTCGGTGCTCAGAAGAGACGGGGTGGCTGTAGGCTCGAGTGAAAACTCTACGCCCGACGACCCCCCCGTCGGCGTGCTAGATGGTGACGCCGTCGAAACAGACCCAGGGTTGGCAGTCGGCCCCGGTGTGTTCCTCTCACCAGATTCATCCTTCGCGAGTGGAGCCCATAGAGGTGCGGGCGAGGCTTCATTGCCAACAGCATGTCCCGTGGGACCACTCGTCGGCATCATGCTCGCTTGATAAAAGTCGGGCGCGCCTGTCGGTGCTGGTGTTTTCCGCTCGTCGATGGCGTGTCTTACAGCATCCACTTCATCTCCACTCGATGCGGTCGGCGTGTTAGTCGGGGTCGCCGTCGCGGCCATGTCTGGAGCGGTACCCGGGATCGGTAAGTCTCCTCCTTCAGCTTCGTTCTTGTCAGACGGACTTGACGTGGGTGCAACTGAACGTAGCACGCGTTCGCGTGGCGCATCCGTTCGACCGCTACTTGGTGATGCTGTCCAAGCTGCGGCCGGAGGGGCTGTTGGACTTGCCGTGGCCTCCATTTCGGCGGCATCATAATTTGGGGAATAGGCGCCACCGCGGGTCCTCGAGATCGGACCCCCCGTCGGTGTGACGGTCGTCTTAATCGAGGCCGGGTGGACTGTCGCGCTCGGTGAGCCGTCTTCGCCAGCCACGTCCGACTGGAATGGAGCTAGCGTGGGTTTGAACGAGAATGCCCCCCCCGGAGGCATATCCGCCGGTCTGCTTGTTGGTAGCATCGTTGAATTTGGGCCCTGGATGACGGCGGTTGGGCTTGGTGTGATGCCCTCGGGTGCTTCACCCACATGAGACGGGGTCGCCGTGGGTGCGGACGAGAACGAACCTCCCCGAGATTCTCCGATGGGGCTGTGAGTCGGCGGCACCACGACTCCAGATGAATTCGGAGCAATCATCCAGCTCGGTGTGGCTTCCTGGCTGTCGGTGTTCAGAAGAGACGGGGTGGCTGTAGGCTCGAGTGAAAACTCTACGCCCGTCGGCGTGCTAGATGGTGACGCCGTCGAAACTGACCCAGGGTTGGCAGTCGGCCCCGGTGTGTTCCTCTCACCAGATTCATCCTTCGCGAGTGGAGCCCATAGAGGTGCGGGCGAGGCTTCATTGCCAACAGCATATCTCGTAGGACCACTCGTCGGCGTCATGCTCGCTTGATAAAAGTCGGGCGCGCCTGTCGGTGCTGGTGTTTTCCGCTCGTCGGTGGTGTGTCTTACAGCATCCACTTCATCTCCACTCGACGCGGCCGGCGTGTTAGTCGGGGTCGCCGTCGCGGCCATGTCTGGAGCGGTACCCGGGATCGGTAAGTCTTCTTCATCAGCTTCGTTCTTGTCAGACGGACTTGACGTGGGTGCAACTGAACGTAGCACCCGTTCGCGTGGCGCATCCGTTCGACCGCTACTTGGTGATGCTGTCCAAGCTGCGGCCGGAGGGGCTGTTGGACTTGCCGTGGCCTCCTTTATGGCGGCATCATAAGTTGGGGAATAGGCGCCACCGCGGGTCCTCGAGATCGGACCCCCCGTCGGTGTGACGGTCGTCTTAATCGAGGCCGGGTGGACTGTCGCGCTCGGTGAGCCCTCTTCGCCAGCCACGTCCGATTGGAATGGAGCTAGCGTGGGTTTGAACGAGAATGCCCCCCCCGGAGTCATATCCGCCGGTCTGCTTGTTGGTAACGTCGTTGGAATAGGACCCTGGATGACGGCGGTTGGGCTTGGTGTGATGCTCTCGGGTGCTTCACCCACATGAGACGGGGTCGCCGTGGGTGCGGACGAGAACGAACCTCCCCGAGATTCTTCGATGGGGCTGTGAGTCGGCGGCACCACGACTCCAGATGAATTCGGAGCAATCATCCAGCTCGGTGTGGCTTCCTGGCTGTCGGTGTTCAGAAGAGACGGGGTGGCTGTAGGCTCGAGTGAAAAATCTACGCCCGTCGGCGTGCTAGATGGTGACGCCGTCGAAACTGACCCAGGGTTGGCAGTCGGCCCCGGTGTGTTCCTCTCACCAGATTCATCCTTCGCGAGTGGAGCCCATATAGGCGCGGGCGAGATGATGCGGCCAACAGAATGTCCCGTAGGACCACTCGTCGGCGTCATGCTCGCTTGATAAAAGGCGGGCGCACCTGTCGGTCCTGGTGTTTGCCACTGGTCGGCGGTGTCCCCAATGTGTGTGGGGGGCGCCGGTCTTGGAGCGTCCACCTCCTCTTGACTCGATACGGTCGGCGTGCTGGTGGGAGCCGCCGTCGTAGTCATGTCTGGAGAAGGGTTCGGGCTCGGAAAGTCTTTTTCAATAGTTTCGTTCTTGTCAGCCGGACTTGATGTCGGTGTAACCGAACGCGGCGCGCCTTGATCGGGCTCCGCAGCTAGACTCTCACTCGGTGGTGCTGTCCCATATCCGGCCGGGACGGTTGTCGGACCTGCCGTGGGCTCCACTTTCTGGCCGTCACGAGTCTCCGCGATCGGACCCTCATTCGGTGTGACTGTCGCCTTAATCGGGACCGGAGCATCTGTGGGACGCGATGAGTCTTCGTCACCAGCCATGTCAAGCTTAGCCGGAGCTAGCGTGGGTTCGAACGATGATGCCTGTGCCGGCGGTCTGCTAGTTGGTGATGCCGTTGGGTATGGGCCGGGGACGACGGCGGTTGGACTTGGTGTCACCCTCCTGACAGTTTCACCCGCGCTAGACGGGGCCGCCGTGGGTGCGGACGAAAATGCGCCTCCCCGAGACCCTTCGACTGGACTTCGAGTCGGCGGCACCACTGCCCCAGGTGAAGTCGGAGAGACTGTGCGGCTTGGTGCGTCTTCTTCTCCTCTAGTGTTCCGACGTGAGGGAGTCGGCGTGGGTCCCGGTGAGAACCCTATTTCCGACGTCTCCCGCGTCGGCGTGCTAGTTGGTGACGCCATGGAATCTCGACCAGGAGTGACAGTCGGTGCCGGCATGCCCCTCTCATCGGACTCATCCTTCGCAAGTGGAGCCAATATAGGTGCGGGTGAGGTCTTATCGGGAACGAAATGTCCCGTTGGACTATCTTTCGGCGTCACGGTTGCCCTAGGCGAACCAGGCACGAAGGTCGGACTTGGTGTTTGCAACTCTCTGGCGGTGTCCCCAGTAGATGAAGGCGGCGCTGGTCCCGCAAACCTCGCTTCGTTTTGACTCGATCCGGTCGGCGTGCTAGTTGGGGTCCCCGTTGTTACCCCGTCTGGGGCGGTGTTTGGGATCGGTGAGTCTCGCTCATCAGCTTCGTGATTGTTTGACGGACTTGATGTGGGTGCACCCGAACGCAGGACCCCCTGATCGAACTCTCCAGCCAGACTTCCACTTGGTGTTGCTGTTCGAGATCCGGCCAGAATGGCCGTTGGGTTTGACGAGGGCTCCGGTTGCGGGCCGCCACGAGTCCCCGCTATAGGACGCCTCGTCGGTGTTTCTGTCAAGTCAATCGAAGACGAAGCTACTGTTGGGCGTGCGGAGCCGTACTCGTCAGGCACGCCCCGCTTTGATGGAGCTAGCGTGGGCTCGAATGACAACGTTCCGCCCCGAGTCCCTTCCGCCAGTCCCCTAGTTGGCGACGTCGTTGTGTATGGGCCTTGGCCAACGGCGGTGGGGTTTGGCGTGACTCTGTTGACAATATCGTCCGCGCGAGACGGGGTCGCTGTGGGTGCGGGCGAGAAGGCGCTTCCCCCAGAAGCTTCGATCGGCATGCCAGTTGGAGGTACCACCGCTCCAGGTGAGATCGGAGCGCTTGTTTGGCTCGGACCGTCTTCTATTCCACCATCCTTCCGAAGGGACGGAATCGGCGTAGGCCTGGGCGGTAGCGCTATACCCGGCGTTCCCCCCGTAGGCGCGCTAGTTGGTGACGCAGTCCGATCATGACCAGGAGCCCATACAGGTGCGGATGAGGCTTCACCGCCAACCGAATGCCCCGTTGGGCCGTCCGTCGATGTGGCGATTGCTCGATCCGAGTCCGGCGCGACAGTCGGGCCTGGAGTTTTCCCCTTACCATTGGTGTCTCCAATGGACGGAGGCAGCCCCGGTCCCCCAAAAACCGCCTCATCTTGATTCGATTCTGTCGGAGTTCTGGTCGGACTCCCAGTTGTGGCCTCGTCTGTCCCGGTGTTAGGTCCCGGAGAGCCTCGTCCGTAATATTCGTTTTTGTTTAATGGGCTCGATGTGGGTGCAAGCGGACGCAGCAAGCCATCATTTGGCTTTGAAACTAGACTGACGCTCGGTCGTGCTGTCCGAGATGCGGCCGGCACGGTCGTCGGACCTGCCGTTGCCTCCATTTTGTTAGTATTAGAAGTGGGCGAGAAGGGGCCATCACGAGTCCCCGCGATCGGACCTCCCGTTGGCGTAACAGTCACCTGAATCGAGACGGGAGAGACTGTCGGGATTGGCCAATCCTCCTCACGACCAACGCCCCGCTTGGATGGAGCCAGCGTGGGTTCGACCGATGATGTCCCGCCCGGAGTCCATTTCGTCGGCTTGTTAGTCGGTGATGTCGTCGGATTTGGTCCCTGGACGACGGCGGTTGGGCTTGGCGTCATTCTCGTCGGAGCTTCACCCGTACGAGGCGGGGTCGCCGTGGGTGCAGACGAAGAGTTGTGTCCTCGAGACCCGTCGATTGGACTACGAGTCGGCTGCACCGCTACTCCAGGTGAGATTGGAGAGGCTCTTTGGCTCGGCGCATCTTCTTGTCCGTCTGCGTTCCGACGAGACGGAGTCGGTGTGGGTTTGTGCGTCATCGCTGCGCCCGATGATCCTCCCGTTGGCGTGCTAGTTGGCGACGACGTCGAAGCTCTACCAGGAGTGACAGTCGGCCTCTGTGTGTCCCTCTCACCAGACTCATCCTTCGCAAGCGGAGCAAGTAAAGGTGCGAGTGAGGTTTCACCGCCAACGGAATATCCCGTTGGGTCACTGGTCGGCGTTACGGTCGCTCGGTATAAGCCGGGGGCGACTGTCGGGCTTGGCGTTTGCCACTCACCAGTGGTGTCCCCGATAGATGGAGGCGGCGCCGGCCCTGCAAAACTCACTTCATCCTGATTCGACCCGGAAGGCGTGCTGGTTGGGGAGGTCCCCGTCGTGGCCATGTCTGGGGCGGCGCCTGGGATCGGCAAGGCTCGCTCATCAGCTTCGCTATTGTTAGACGGACGTGACGTGGGTGCACTCGAAAGCAGCGGGCCTTCATATGACCCTGCAACTAGACTCTCACTCGGTTGCGTCGTTGGAGTTGCGACCGGACCGGCTGCAAGGCTTGGCGTACCCTCCGGCAGAGTCGGAGTAGAAGTAGGCGTGCCTGAATGTGCCTCGCCTTCTTCCCCGCGTATCGACCAGCTAGTTGGTGATTCTGTTAGGTTTGGACCCGGGATCGCGCCTCGCTCCCCATACGCATTGGTGGTAGACGGGGTCGACGTAGGTGCCGACGAGAACCCTCTGCTCCTCGATCCCTCGACCGAGCTTCTCGTTGGAGGGTTCGGTTCAGAATTCGTCGGCATTGATGTTGCACGCGATGAAGGTCCGCTCGAAGGCGCGGCAGTAGACCCCAACCGCCCAGCTCGCCCCCCTCGTACACCCCCCGAGGGGTTTCTCGTTACAGCTCCCGCCGGAAACGGTGCGGGAGTTTCCAGCAGACTGGGAGGTCCCCCGTCTGAAATGTTTGTCGTCGAAGCCAGAGTAGGAGTCGGAGTGAACATTGTAAACCCATCAACTCCTTCAGTTGGGCTACTTGTTGGACTTTCTGACGGGGAACCAGTTAACATTGGCGTTGGGCTCCCCGACGGGCTGCCTGTCGGACTCTCTGTAAATGACCCGGATCCCACGGACGTTGGACCTCCTGTATATTCCGCTGACGGGGCCGGTGTGGAAAAAAACATTCCTTGACCCCATCCTGTCGGAAAGCTCGTCGCAACGCTCGCCTCTGAAGTCGCCACGGCCGGAAGCGCAGTTGGTGACCCCGACGCTCTTGGTGATGGTGATTTGGTCAGGCTTCCCACACGGTTTGTTAATGCGCTAGCCGTTGGGTTAGCCGTAGGGTTTGCCGTAGGGTTTGCCGTAGGGCTTGCCGTAGGTCTACCAGAAACATCCGCAGTAGGGGACGCCGTTTCGGGCTCACTCCACGGATCGCACGGTTCTGGTTCTCCTCCGGAGGGGTCGCCCGCTGTATGTGACGTGGTTGCGGCCATGGTCGATGCCGAAGAAGGTGCCGACGAAGCTTCGGCCTGTCTATCGAACGCCGTATCGACCGTTGCCGGGTATTCGCCTGGTGCTGCCGTGAGGTATTCGCCTGGTGCTGCCGTGAGCCATAGCACATCGCCGCTGGAATATTCGCCTTGGATGGCAGCGGGCACTGGCGAGGGTGAGGGACCAACATTCGACTTCTCGCCGTACTCTTTTTGAGGGAAGAAGCCGAGCATCGCCGTGTGAAGCGGAAGCTGCGGCGAACCCGGCGCTTCTACTTCTTCCTGGCCGTTTCCCCTGCCGCCTGTCTTACTCCCTCCCGAAGTCGCCAAGGCACGGGGTTGAGGAATAGTCGGGGTTGATGCATCCTGTGTGGTCTGACCGCTGCCTCTGGCTGAATAGGCTGGCGCCTTCGTCCGTGCGCCAGCCGTGACGAACCGCCATATACTGCTGTGCGCGTGAGTACGACTTTGAGAATCGCGTTCGCCACTACTCCCTGCTGATACGGAAAACACCGAGCTCCTGAGGAGGGAGAACGCCGAGGTGGCGGGCGATCTCTTTCCGCCTAGGGCACCAACGTAATCTGCCCAGTATCGTGAACGTATCGCACAAGAATCGGCGTTGCGGTAAGAAGGGGGGCGCGGTGAAGGGGGGTGTACAAGGTGCCCTGTAGCCAATGGTTCCTGCCGTGAGATGCTGCGAAGCCACGAAAGTTGAATCGCATTTTCTAGAGGAACACTCGTTTGGTTAAGCTCGTTGAGCTTAGTTTTCACCCGCTGCAGCAACTACTCGCCGCTACACGACCCGTTCTACGATAGAGGTAGCACGTTTCCGCTAAATTTTTTTCCGAAAGACGGGGTTCCTTTGCCCCAATCTTGATTTCGAAAGAAAAACGTTTTGTAGACTCGGGCCATGGGATTATTCGCCGCGATGCATTTTGATTTTTGCTGAAGTCAGTTTTCGGAGGAGGTAAGGAGCTCCTTAAGTGAGGAGCCTCATAATGTTTAGGGTAGAACTTCTATCGTAGAACGCCTCACACATCCCAAAAAGAAACTCGCCGCTTGACTTCCGAAACGCGGAAAGGAAGCGCACCGTAGTACCGGCGCTACGCATGCATGGGCAAGTCAATACCCGCTTCGCAAACAAATAATACCAATGAAACGGACCGTTTGTTTTTCTTTGTATCGACGCCCTTTCTGGGACCGCAAAGGCGTGATACCCACTACAAAGTTCGCCCACACTGTAAAAGGTAGGTCAAAATCTTCACCTGGTAGTGTTTTCGGCGATGCGTCCACCAACTCCTGGCCTTCGAGCCTTCGACGAGCAGGTTCCACCTGGAAATGCCGAAACAACACGCCGTGATTCTGTGATACGCCGCTTTCGGTCAAATAAATCTGCGATTTTTTCGTGTAAGGGGATTGTGTGAAACCTGTGGCAGGCTTTACGCCTTCGCTTGACTGACCACCTTGATACTCTCAGATGCCCTCGACAAAATAAATGAAGTTATTGTATACTGGTCGCTCCGTGGTGCGTACGTTGTTCACCCCCACTACTCAGCTGTTGCACTGTGGAATACCCTCAAGTCCTACACGTACGTCGTGAGAATACGACGTGCGCACACACTTCGTAATTATACTTGCGTACTGCCATAATATCTAGCTGCAACTGTAACCGACAGCGTAGAGTACGTAGGAAGCAAGCTTGGTATACAAGCAACGGGCAAAGTGTGAGCACTACGAACAGGCTTAGAGCAGACCAGAATAATCGGACTGGATTCGGCTGGGGGTGAATACCTTGCGTGCGGTACATGTTGCCAATAATCCCTCCCGGAATTCAGAGAGATAAAATGAAGACAGCACACCGTGACTACCGCATGGTCACTCCTTGATTGAGAGGTGATACATCGGTGTCCGATCGATATCGAAAAAAGGGGTCGTGCAACTCGTGTGCATGCAGTGTGACCTTACGCGTACCGCTACGGACTCACACTGCCGGTAGACGGTCCACTGCTCGATGAGACCCAACTTTCATTTTCTTAGGTCGTTTTTCGTTTTTTCTGGGTCTCAAAAGGGCTAACAAGACAAGCCCACGGTTTCACAGTGCATCGGATACTCACCACTGCTGTATTAGCTCCGACGGAGAGCCTAGGTACATGGATTACTGATTTTTATCGATGTTGGACGATACTTGATGAGGTTATGAGTCATTCTCACGATGCGGAAATTGTAGTGTGATTTCTTTTAGTATCCCTGTAGTACCGCTATGTGGTGATGATGCTGATGGTGCCGTTTCGGATCTTCACAGCTGAGTAAGTTTGTGTTGGTATAACTTCTGAGCACCGGCTGCTCCCGATCGCCCGGCGACCGATCGCGGCCTCGCAACCGTCCCACGCCCCACTCACACAGCAACCCTCGGTGTCCCCAGAAAAAGAAAGGGCGCAGCAGACAAACTCAGCGAGCGGCGAGCGTCGAAAGTTCGTCTCCTGGGTGTCGCAAATGCTCAATATATTTCGTTACGAGCATGGGTCAGCGGTAGAGCACTCGACTCTGGAGTTCAGAAGCGCGGGTTCAAATGCCCGCTCTCTGTTTTATTTTTCGTTTTTTTGTGGGTGGGGTCAGGTGGAGGTGGGTGAATTGATGGGTGGGTGGATAGGTGAGCTGGTCGGTGGGTGGGTGGGTGGGTGGGTGGGTGGGTGGGTGCCCGTATTACGTCACGTAACAACAGTTGTATTCACCCTTTTTTAGCACCGCACTCCCATTGTGGGGACAAACCAGTCACACTCTAAGTAGTTCGTCCTCAAAACGGGACTGCGGTCCTAAAAGCGTTGGTCGCCCTCTTGCGCTGCAGCGTACCACCACGTACCTGGTACAGTAGTAGTTGCGTACCAGTACCAGTATAAAGCTACAGCACGAGCAGCGCATGCTCAAGACTATTCCTTGGTGCATACCACAATATACCCCCCGGCACGGTCCTTTGAGTCAACTTGTAAGCCCTATTGAAGGTAATGGACGTAAAGCGGAGCAGCGAGCCTTTTCGCTATCAAGGGGGATCGACCTGCGAGTATGATAGGCGCACGTAGATAGAGTTTCGTAGGCCTGTAGATAGTCGAATGTCAGGGCAACCTTACGTTGGATGTGAGCCGCGATGCACAAAAGGGGCTTACGAGGCCTTCCTGTCGAGCAGCAGCAACAGCATGTGACAGAGTACACGTCGTCTAGAATGACACAAGAGAGTCAGAACCCCACACCTCATTGGCTTCCTCCGACGCCGGCCTTCTTGTTATCACCGTCGATCGCAAGGGCAGCTGCTGCTCCTGTAATTTTCTCGGCACATCCGTTTCTCCTCGGCTCGTTGTCCTCTCCACGAAAGCGCAAAATACCGTGATCGCGAATCCGCCGGCGGCTCTCATTCTGCGCGATCGATCGTAGTGTGGTTGATTTTTCTGTGCGTGGGCCTTGTATACGCAAGGGGCGCCCAGAGTCACATACCACAGGGGTATGTATTATCAACTGCGAGGGCACATGCTTGAGGGCGCAGCCGTCGTGCATGCTTTAGGATGTCGCCATCGAGCTGAATTGACGTTCGCAATGCTTCGCAAGGACATAACATTTGGTGTGATACGAGGTGACTGTGGTGTTAAATGACTGCATTGGTTCAACAGTGAAGATCGCTACATTACAGCAGTAGTAGTACGTAAATAAAGCGTGACGAGAGTTCCACGCAGTACTCCCGAAGCTCGATACCGACGCATATAACCAGAAAACAACTGTTCCATGATGCGTCGCCCCTCCTGTCACCGCAGGGCGATGAGCGCCCGAAACCAAACACAACGAACTGCTGTGATGCATCTACAGTCAGTAGTATCACAGGTTCTAATCTCGTGTCACCACACGACGTGCTTGTTTTTTTTTATGAGCACGCATGTTCCACCACCCGTATGTATTACTTCCAACGGCCGACGATAGTGCAGCAGCACATGATGGGTGAAAGTAAAGCGCATACAACAAAATGCAGCAGCGGTAGAGGCCCGCGCTCCGATCTCAGAGCTACCTCCTGGTAGTCTACCTAAGTAGTGTATGAGGCACCGTTCCTAACAAGCCTTCGGGCACTCACATGTTCGACGGCCGGCGTGCGGGAAGCCGCCACCGTGCATTTGGTCGGGTAGCGTAAGTAAAGAGTGGGGTGGGTACTCCTCCAGTGGGCAGTGGACCGCAGCGATACGAGCAGCGACAAAATATCACGACAGGTCTCTTCAGATTTTTTTTTTTTCCGTTTCAGATGCGGCGAGATTAACCAAAAAGATACGATACGAAGATATATACCTTGCACCAGGTATACTCTTAACCCCTTTAGAACCGCAGTCCCGTTGTGGGGGCAAACTACTCAGAGTTCAAGTAGTTTGTCCCCAAAACGGGGCTGCAGTCCTGAAAGGGTCGTACTACTGTAAAGATCTACTGGTATATCCACCGTTCACCACGGTCGTTCACCGTTCATCGTTCTCACCGTTCATGGCTCACCCTCGGGTACATCCTATCAGGCACACCCGATATTAGTATTGCACATGATAAACATCATTATTAATACTGCTGTAGTATTAATAGTACCTGTTGTTATGTACTCGTATGTACTCGTATGTACATCATCAGTATGTGTTGCGTGATGAGTACACTATCTATCTGCGTGATGAGTACACAATATCTGCGTGCGTACCGTGTACGACCTGCGCCAGTGCCAGAGGCCACGCCCCGCTCAATTTTACGCATCTGGGCGTGTTTAAGGGCGAACAGCTGGAAAGCCATGGGTCAGTCGACTGACTGCTGTGCCTGTCGGCGGCTGGTGCTGCAACGTTCATTTTGGAAGAAGCAGCATATCTACCTATCATCAATATTTAGCCGTTGGCGGCCAGTCACCTGTTGTTGTTGTTCTTACATGAACTCATCGCCACAACACAATGCGGTCCGTGGTCGTAGGACGGGCTCCTGATGCCTGGCTGACGCCTGAAGGATCTTTCGTGTTCATCGCTCTGGACGGAGACGTAAATACCGTTCGATTATTGCTCAAACGGTTGGTTATTATATTTCCGTTCAGAGGGATTTGCATCCATACGCACCATATATATACGTACATTGTAACAGCAGTTCCCGGGGCACCACGTACGTGCCTGGTACCGGTATACACGTATAGTTAAGATCAAGGTCGGGACACATTGTATCCCTGGTAGTGACATATTCGCCGGTTTTCGAACATATATATCTCTTCGCACGAGAGAGCGCTTTTTGGCGAAACGATAAGTAGCCGACACAGCAAGCCCGCCCGGATACGTTGGTCGAGGTCCGGGCGCGTCCCGTAGCCCTCTCTGGAGCTCGTGGCAAGCCCTCAAACTTCTCTTTCCGGCGGGAGTGGATAAGATGATTTCCCTGGTTGCAGTTCGTAGTTTGGGGTATAGTTGTCTGCACGTACCTGGTATATGTCTGGGCTTTTGTGCTCACAGCTCATGAGAGCCTAGGGAAGAAAACAGAAAACGAGAGGAACAACGAAAACGACAACAACATCAACAAGAAGCAGCAGCAAATAAAATCAGATTTTGAAGCAATATATCGCTTTTACACAAAAAAGCGCTTCGTACGACTAAAATAATCGTACGGTATGGTGTCGGTGTATGAGCAAGGCGGTCAGGCGGTCAACCACTTCATTTCTGCCTCGAGTACGTGCCATACACTACAGTACAGCAGTACCTGTACCCGTGGAAGTACTCTTAACAGAAAAACCAACCAAACCTGGGAGAAAAGTGGCCTCGTGTCTGTTCGCCCACTTGAAAAAAGGTTCAGGTTTAGAAATCGCTCCGGCGCGGGGGGGGGGGGGGTTGGAGTTGGCTGGAGTGCCCATTAGGCCCGCCCGGTGTCACTCTCCTCGGGGTCCAAGCTTCGCAACACGCAAATTCAAACGCTGTCCATCCCACGGGCGATGTACGTGTAAAATGTGCGAGAAAAAAATTGCCACCGACCTCCACCCACCCATACCCGTCGCGCAAAAAAAACGTGCAGCCCTGCTGCTATATCTACAGCCATCGTGTACATGCGGGATGAACACCAGTGGTTTGCTGAATCGAAGCAGCTCTTGGTGGGCAGGCACAATCACAACGGGGTTTCATCCAACTCGAAAGGAGCCCCTTATCTTTAGTCACCGCGCAAGTTAGAAGCTCGCTTTGGCTTGAAACAACCGTCGTGCAAGCAGAGCGGTCTCTGCGCGTCACGTTACGAACATCACGGTTGCGATAGGTAGGTTCATCAGGTCTGGGGCCTCTTGTCTCGTACGCTCGAAACAACGAGGAGGCCTGGAACGGAGAACAAACGAACGCGAACGAAAAATACCATAACACCAGGTTGCGAGAGACCAGCGTTGTCACGCACCTTGCAAAGTGGGGTTTCGACGATATATATTTGTGAGTCTAAAAAAAAGAGAACCTTTAACAATCTGGGAGAAGGGATCTTTAGGTTGGTAGGCTGTTCAGGTGTTTTGGTTGCCGTTGGGATCAAGGCACGGGCGAAGACCCGACCCAACCCCTGACTCTAACCCTAATCCTAACCCTGACCCCAAACCGCAGCCGAAACGGGCCAAAACTCGCCATAAACAAGGCTACGCCGAGTTTGCATCGAACCAGGAAATTTCTCAGACGGACGACGATTCCGAAGTGCAGACCACGCTACACATTTTTCAAGTAAAAAACATCCCTAAAGATCCCTTCTCCTAGACTGCTAAACCTACTACAAAAAAAACTGATCAAGATTTTTCATACGTACCCCACTATTTCCCCTTTTGTTTCCCCGGAGTCGAAAAATAAATTTCCTAGAAGTTTATCCAAGAAACGTTGTTGCAGTTCTTGACCCTTTTGGGAGGACTGCAGTCCCGTTCTGGAGACAAGCCACTCAAATTCTAGGTAATTTGCCCCCAAAACGGGACTGTAGCCCTAGAAAGGGTCACGGGGTTATGCGCCCTTTGCCTCTCTTGGCGTATCTATAGACACGTGTCTTGTCCAAACTTACGAGTATAATATAAATATTTTATTCACAAACGTCGTTTGCAGTGGCAGTCGATGCACCAGTCTACCGCTGTCGACAAACACCCTTTTTCACGCATGGCGCGCCTAACACTTGCAGCTCGGCCGGAAAAAAAGAACACAACGTGGAAGTGTGGTGAGCTTAAGCTTTATTTTTACCAATCCGCCGGAGGATAAAGAAAAACAAAAAAACTCTTGACTCTGAGGGGGGGAAAGCCACAACACTGGTAGTGCTCCATCACCTCATGCCCCCCTCCTCTCGCACACACCTGACCAAGTGCCATCGCGATCATTCCCCATATCGCGTACCAACTATACCCGGTATACCATACTATAACCACAACTAACTGCACCCGGCAAACGTGATCTTGGAACAAGTAGCCAAGCCGACTCGCAGAAAAACAAGAACGCCTGAAACAGGTTTCCAACACACCAAGCTACCCACACCCCAACCTAACCCCCCCCCCCCCCCCCCCCTTGAAATGGTCGTACGACTACGGCCATACAATGACATGAGTACACCCGGCCCCTATTGATCGCCTGTCCGACCTCCCTCGTGGTTCTCTGCAGAAGAGACCCCCCCCCCCCCTCGCATCCCACCCCCGCCCCCCCCGGGGCTGCCGTTGTTGCTGCTGTGGGCTTTCGTCAAGAGAACAGTGGGTTACTCCTTCGTATAGGAAAAAAACGCCTGGAACAAGGTTTCCAACACACACAAATCAAAGCGACACCCCTCCCCCCCCCCCCCCCCCCCCCCCCCCGCGCTACAACGGCCGTCTATCGGACCCTAACTGACGCTTCGCCGAGTGTCCTCCCTCGTGCTGCTCTGCGGAGGGGCGCTTTCCCGATCCCCCGCCCACCCCCGCCGCTGCTGCTGCTGCTGCTGACGGTGTTCGTGATGAATGTGTGTCTCGTATACCGGCGCCGACAACGGCAAAGGGGACAGTCTTTTGGCGAAGCCGGGGAGATTTGAGAAGCTCGGCGAACCGTTCTTGACCCTTCCAGAACAGCAGCAGGCTACAGGAAGGGCGGGGCGCGGGGGGGGGGGCGGGGGGGGGGGAAGGGGGGGGGGCGTTCTCATTTATGGGTTGCCTGTGTTATACGTGTGACCATTGATCACATGTCCGGGGCGGGCGGGGGGGAGGCCGGGGGAGGGGGGGAAGAGGGAGTGGGTCGGCAGCGGAAGCGACCCGGCCACACTATTCACGATTGATGGATTCGTTAAGACGTGCAGGCGTTGCGGGCTATTGGCAGCGTGTTGTTGCGAGGGTAGCGCAGGGCTAATGTTGTAGTTTCAACCGTTGTTAGAGAGAGATAACGATTGCCGACAAAGCGCGCCCGCCTTTTTTTGTCCAAGGCATCCTTTTTTTGCAGGAACACTTGGCTGCCAGCTGTGATTTTTGTTTTCGCTTTTCCGCCCTCAAAGAGCGCTCGCCTCTACTAGAGTCAGAGGCAAGAGCCGGCCTGCGCACCGATCGTGGCTGGCAACAAGCCCAACAAATACCAGCTACCTGGCACACATCAAACATAATATGCAGACAGTAGCACTGCTGGATGCAGAAGCCCTTCCCGACAGCCGCGCAGTACTTTTCGAATCGAAATAGCGCCCACGAGAGGGCGATCGCCCGCTCCACGTGGCCGCCCTTGGAGCAGTCGCACCGAATTTACCCCTACCGAGAGACGTCGAACACTCCCACCCTTCTCCCATTCGCAGACATTACACCCCCCATCTCTACCGCAGCCTTTTGGTCACATACGCCCCGAGACACGCGCACAAGAGAAAGAAAACGTTAGCACGCCGTGCTGGATGCCGACGGGTAGAAAGAGCGGGTCGATGCGAAGCGCGCGCGAGAACAAAAAAAAACCAAAAAACTTACCGGTTAGTCGCCGCGTGTGCCCAGCTTTCTCCCAGGGCCGGGACGAGGGACGACTCTCCCCCGTGCCCAGTCGCGACCTTGGTCGTCATCTGGTTCACCAGGACAACCTGTAAGGGCAGAGGATGCCGTCAGAAAAAATTACAACACCAGCTACTCATCTGGACGGAAATGTAAAGACCGTTTAGTATTGGTTATAATTACTAAACGCCCCTCATATTCCCGTCCACAGTGGCACGATACAGTCGTACCTACAGCAGCGGTGTGTGAGTTTGTATTTAGTGTTCTAGGTTGGGTTGGTGTCTGCCACCGGCGACAGCAGTCGAGCTCTGGGCTTTTGCGAGCGTGGAGGAACGCCGACGGGTCGATGAAATTTCGAGAGAAGAGCATGTGGTACAGCTGTATTTTTAAACCGGCGTCTTGAGTGAGATGTGATGTCTGGCATAGCCGGCGAAAACATATCACGACAGCAATAGCTGCTTACGCAGACAGCAGTGTTATTTAATACCTGGTAAGTGTTTGTAGCTTACTCGTACTGTGGCGATAGCGGTGGTAGTACAGGCAGTAGAAGCAACAGTAGTAGTAGTGGCAGCAGCACCGGTGGCACAAATAGCAGCAGTAGAGTAATTTCTAACAGTAGTAATAGTGGCAGTAGTAGATAGTAGCAGCAGTAACGGCAGCTGTAGTGTTAATATTTTGATAAGTGTTGGCAGTAGTAGTAGTAGTAGTAGTAGTAGTAGTAGTAGTAGCAGTAGTAGTAGTAATAGTACGGGGGGTGACAGTACTAATCAGAACTCGCGATAGAGCCAAAAACACATACCTTCATATTTTTTCACCATCCATATTTGCTGCTAGTTGCTACTAAAACCAGTGTCCCCCCCAAAATAATACCAGGTAGTACCTAGTAGCATGGACGCAGAACTGCCTCAGCTACACGGGTGCGTCGAAAGAAACCTCCCCCGCCGCCTGCATGAACCAGCCCAACCCGCGCTACTTCGGACGTACTCACATACTTATCTAATATATCTTATATAATACATATATATATGTTTTATCTATATATTAATAATACATGTATGCTTCTGTATACGGGCAGTAGTCTTACGCTGTCGCATCACATTCACAACAACCACCACCTGAAAAAAACAGGACACGGGTCCGAGCACGGAACGTTTCCCCTCCATCGATACCGTTTCCAAATGATTTACGATCACATGAAATCAAACTATTCATGTTCACATGAATTCACACCATTAATAACTCAAGTCACCACTTCAGATATATTCACCCACACATACCCTGCGTAACTATACCCCTCTGGTAATAGTAGCATAGTATAGATACACCGGTTCCACTTTAGATACCAACAAACAAAAAACAAATAACGATAGGTGGGAAGGCGAGTCCCGATACGCGCCTCCCCACACGACACACCCAGCGCTCAAGATTTGGAAAACAATGCAGGCGAGGATTATTTTCGGTAGGTACACCAAAATCGACATTGGCATCGACAAACGAGACCGGACACTATTACGGGGGACCATAGTTAATACCAGGGTAGGACCTATGGTATACATAAAAACCCATATATTCGACCATTCTTACTAACAATATTTGGTCCTATTAGCTATGGTCCCCCGTATTCGGAAATCATTCCGGGAAAGGCGGGTGCGGGGCCTTCCAAGCCCGGGCGACTATGCCGACAGAAGCCCTCTTGGCTAAACACTTCTCACCGCGAGGGAGCTTTTCTGTGCGACCTCGTTCAGCTGCTGCGCCATCCTGCTGAGCATTCGCGTGCGCACGCTCATGTCCTGCGCGCGCAAACGACATCGTTTTCGTCTCGTTAGACCTCAGGAGCAAGAGCGACAGGCTAACGATTTTGAACACCGATCGAAGCCCCCTCTACCAGGTGCCGTCTCCAAGACTCGAGGCGCGGGAGGTATACAAAAAAAAAACAAGGCATACCAAAAAACGAAGAAAAATAACGAAGCTTTGTTTGTAATTGGTACCTGGTATACAGGAATCCTCACTCCGCTGGCTTGTTTTTAGGGATGGTCTATACCTGGAAGGAGGGAGTTCGGTGGCGTTTTTCTCTGCTCGTCGTGCCCCTCCCCCCCCCCCCGCCCCCCCCTTTGAGTTGAAGCGTTTTTTGTTTCGAGACTTAGAACGCCCTCTATCGCTTCCAACAAAACACGAGACACGATAAGGCAACACAACTACTGTTGTATCTCGCAACCCTGGTAAGCCTGCGGGAGTACGAGAGTCAAAGTTCGCGGAGGTGTGCGGTCGTTTTTTTGCAGGGCTCGACTTTTCCAGCAGGGGAAGGCTGCCAATACCGCATTCCACCACCGAAAAACAACGCGTCTTCGGAAAGATCTTCTTGTCGAGGGAGGCAGAAAGAGAGAGAGTGTGTGTGTGAGAGAGAGAGAGCCTTCCGAAAAGGTGCACGCGGAAAGATCTTCCGGTCGAGAGAGAGACAGAGTTATTCCGAAAAGGTGTTTTCGGAAAGATTTTTTGGTCGAAAGACGGAGAGAGAAAGAGAAAGAACCTTCCGAAAATTCGTACCGGTATGCGTTTTCCGAAAATACCGCGTTGTGAAGGGAAAAACGAGAGCTCAAGAACGAACGCAGCGCATCACCCCTCCCTTGCGAAATCAACGCTCTGCTTTACGGTCAAGTATTGGGTGGCATGAGGCCTCCTGCCCCGGTCGGTCGGTGGCCCTATCCGAAGTCCCTCGCTTAACTTAGTTTGCCATCTTGACCGCAGAACGCGCTAAAACTAAACACACACGCACGCACACACACACAACACACACACGCGCGCGCGCCTTCGGAGGGATTTTCAAATATAAGAATAAAAATGGCCAAAAATGATGACAATTCTAGGCACTACAGTATATTTCTTAGCTGGGGAATTTAATGTAACGAGAAAAGTCGTTTTTATTTTTTTTAATGAAAGTAACAAATAAATATTATTGTTTTTTGAAAAAAAAAAAAAATGACGTACTGCACGTGCTGCATGTATACTTTAGGCGATATTTATTCTCGCACAAAATCCGAGCAATTTGTCCCCAAAACCGTGGTTGCAACTCTAAACGGGTTTCAACATAGCGGCGTACCCATTTTCAAGACCATCCGGTTTAAGCCCATACCTGGTACCTGGTAGTAAATATCAGAACAGGTGAATCGGTTTATTGCCACGAGAAAAAAAATACTTGGAAATTAGTACGGGGTCAGTTTTTCAGTATTACGGGGGACCATAGTTAATAGGACCAAATATTGATAGTAAAAATGGTTAAAATATAAAGGTTTTATGTATACCATAGATCCTACCAGGTATTAACTATGGTCCCCCGTAATAGTAAAATATAGGGTCTTAGCCAAATTCAGGTATACCTGGCCACTTTCGGGCCTAGATCAGTTAATACAAAAAACAAGTACAAATCACACCCCAGGAGCCCTCCTATTGGCCAGACTGACATCGTACCTGGTTTTGGCTCGGAAGTCCATGGTATACCTGGTTTTGTCCACTCTGTCCAGCTTTCGATTGATTTTGACCAATTTTGAACCAATCAGGCTATGCATACGTGCACTGAGTTTTCCTTTTTTTTTTCTCGGATTATGCAAGCGTCTGCGGCCACTCGGTTGCACAATTATTGTGTATAAACTCTGTCCTCGTACGTACGTACGTACGTACGTACCAGGTACGTATTTATGCATACATACGGGCGTTGATTTCACTATTACGGGGGACCATAGTTAATAGGACCTATGGTGTACATTAAAACCTATATATTAAGCCATTTTTACTAACAATATTTGGTCCTATTAACTATGGTCCCCCGTAATAGTTTTCTTCCTTGGGGTATATGTACGGTGTAACAGCAGTGTTGTGAACCGAAAGTGAAAAGTGGCTCGGTCGGGTTTTCGGTTTTTCCCCAAACGTCGGTCGGTTTCGGTCGGTTTAAACCGAACAAAACCGAAACCGAAACGGAATATTTCTCGGTCGGTTTCTCCGTCGGTTTCTCGTCAAACCAAATTAAAAGGTCAGTGTTTCGAAGGGTTCGATGTGCATGTGTTGGCATAATGTGACATATGATCGCATGGTGTCAAATGGCCCTCCTGCAGTACCTGCGTCTGCTGCGCCAGACGGTACAGGCCGATACAATAAGCTATCATACTGTACTGGTACGCCAGACGGGGCCCGTCAGATGTGCTAATATTTTGCAGCGAACAATAACTACAGACACAGCAGTTAGCTGCTGCAATAAAAACTTTTTAGTAGGATTGTGAAGACACAACTTGTAGCATACAGCTAACGCCATGAGGCATGAGGAAACCTACCTTGCTCAAGGGGCGACTGTGAAGACGAAAAAACATTATTACTATTGTAGGCAGAGGGCGACTGACTGTCGCAGTGCGACAGCAGTGCTGCAAACGAAGAAGCCAGCACTGCCGTCTGCATTCGACATGATTTATCCCTCGCAGTCTCGCGGCGCACATTGCCCTGTGCTCTGTGCGTCCGCTGCAGCCTGCTGCCACTGCTGTGCTTTCGTGTGCCGTGCTGCTAGACGCACTGGTATGCTGTTGCGAGATGTGGGCTGCGTGCTGGCTATGGGCTGTGTGCTGGCTGTGCCGCGTGCGGCGTGTGGCGCATGTCTCCAAGAATTATTAAGGGGTTTCCATACAGATATGAAGGCTTTATTGGGGTAGGGGACAGGGGGATGAAAAACCAACCGAGAAAAAACGAGTCGGTTTTCCGGTTTCGGTTTATTTTTCAACCGAAAAGCCGACAAATAAAAGTCGGTTTTCGGTTGGAAAAACCGACAAAAAACCGACCGAAAAAACTGAGTTTCGGTTTTCGGTTCACAACACTGAGGGTGTATGATGTCAGATGCTATGGAGTGTACTCTGTTGTTTTCTATGGCCTATACCCTATAAAGGACACATAACAGTTCAGACTTTGGAGGCCATGTGACACGCTTACTGTTCAGGCGCAGTTTTTCGAAATTGGATTTCCATGGACAAAACACCACTCGTGGCGCGCGTTTTTTACTTGGCTTTGGTGCATACCTGATTCTCACCTGACTGGATCGGATACGTCTGATTTTGGCCACAACCGTTTTTTCACAATTTGTTTTGGGGCTTTGGGCAAAATCAGGTGTACCCGATCCAGTCGGGTCAAAATCAGGTACACACCAAAGCCAAGTAAAAAACGCGCGCCACGAGCGGTGTTTCGTCCATGAAAATCCAATTTCGATAGACTGCGCCTGAACATTAAGCCTGTCACATGGCCTCCAAAATCAGAATTGTTTTGTCTTCTTTTGCGATAGGTACCACAGGCTCCATCCACTTGGACCCGCAGAGGGTCACTATGAACAGGCTTCGTTAGTTTCGCCACGGCGGGAGCACCCAGAGCATTTACTCTGCCGGCGCCCCCTCCCGGTCGACAGCTTCAAAGTCTCTCGACCACCCTCGCGGAACCGCCTGCTCGGCACGAAACTACCTTGCCGTACCAAACCTGAGACCACCTCGACGCGGGGTGGTGCAGACGAAACGTCGTATGTGTCCATGGTGCTGTAATATGACTGTTGTGACCATGGACAACAACAGAGTACATCGCAACAACAAACTGAAGCACATACGAGTAGCACACCCCAATGGAGAAACAGTCAAATCAGCGTACGCATTCATGTTTAAGTACGTATGTCCGTGCGAGTACAGAGTAGATACACAACAAATTCAAACGAGGGACCGCAGACGCATGCGCATAGAAAGATCGGCGTACGTATGGCCTCTGTGATTGGTTCAAAGTTGGCCAAAGCCAGTTGAACGCTATTAATAGACAGCAGACAAAAGGAGTAGGTTTAGCAGTCTGGGAGAAGGGATCTTTAGGGATGTTTTTTACTTGAAAAATGTGTAGCGTGGTCTACACTTCGGAATCGTCGTCCGCATCTGAGAAATTTCCTGGTTCGATGCAAACTCGGCGTAGCCTCGTTTATGGCGAGTTTTGGCCCGTTTTGGCTGCGGTTTGGGGTCAGGGTTAGGGTTAGGGTTAGAGTTAGGGTTAGAGGTTGGGTTGGGTCTTCGCCCGTACCTTGATCCCAACAGGAACCAAAACATCCGAACAGCCTACCAACCTAAAGATCCCTTCTCCCAGATTTTTAAAGGTCCTCGACAAAAGTCAGGTACGATACCTTGGCCTCTTTCGAGCCAAAAGTCAGTTACGATGTTAGGATACCAGCCTGGCCAATAACAGGGCTCCTGGTGTGTGATTCGTACTTGCTTTCAGCATGTAAACTGATTTCGCCCGAAACGTGGCCAGGTATACCTGCTCTAGGCTAAGGCCCTACAATAAACAAGACGTGTTTGGGTTCGTCACGGGGTGGTCTTCAAAACATGCGTATATCACCTGTAGGTAGATAGGGTCACAGCATTGCTAATGGGTCAAAATGAACCACAAGAGAGAGCGTTGCCATAACCCCCCCCACCCCCCCCATGACTTCACGGCCAGCGCAGGCCCTAGCGCACCAGCCGCACAACGAGGGAGCGGCGAAACCCCCCCCGAGAAACACCCAACCATACAGAGTAGGGGCACTACCCCCCCCTCCCCCTCGCCCCGCCCGCCCCCCCCCGCCCCTCACCGCTTGGTGTAATCAGATCAATGCCTGCTTGGTCGGTGAAAACCCGGCGAGCTCCGTCCCGGCATTGTAGGGACACTACGGTCATACCACTACGGGCTCGCATGATATTGAGTACACTTCCCCCCCCCCCCCCCCATCCCCGCGCCCCTCCTTACCGCCCCACTCGGACAGTTACTCGCCTGGAAGGCGTGTCGAAAGTGAAACGCCACGCTGTCCATGACAACCAGCTTCACCCCCGGGTGAGCCTCCAAGAATGCGGGAAGTGTTCGTACCTGTTGTAGGGGGTTGGGGTGGGCGTGGGGGTCGGGGGGGGGGGGGGGGTTGGCGGGCAGCAACGTCAGCGGCAGTATGTAAACGGAGGCGTGAACGGTGACGTATCGGGTCTGGTGATGGCGCTGGAGGCTCGGCTGACCCAGACATCTTCCACACGGATGAAAGTGACGAGGAGAACACCAACCTGACTCGAGACCACTACTGTTCATCACCGTAACGCCGTGCACTACCGCCAGCACCGCCGACAATAAAACAAATGGTTGATCGCCGATCCCGAAAGAAAGACGGCCGCCGACGGGGTTTCCATCCGGCAGAACCAAAGGCTGAGTGAGGCGGCGCCACTGCGGCGTCCATCTGAACCGGCCAACACAGCCGAAAACAAGAAATACGCAATTTCCGGCTCTGTTCATCTCTAGTCCACCCCTCCATCTGAACGGACCAAGATAAACAAAAACCGACAATACGCAAAATCTGGCTCTACCCATCCCTCGTCGACCCCCCCCCCTCCCGTGCATCCCTCGAAAATATCACACCCTTGAAAAATGCGCTGCCAGGGACATATACGCTCTCGAGGCCCGAGGGGTGTGCCGCGTGCCTCTTCCCCCGCCCCCCCCCTCCCCCCCCCGATGTCTGCCCCCGTCCACTCCTGCGCGTAAGGCCGTACAAGTACTACCGACCAAGGCCAACGATCAGACCGACCAAGGCCAACGATCGACCGGACCCTTGCCCCGTACAGGGCGGTGTGGTTTGGAGGCGGGAACGTCAAGTTTTTGCCGGCAAGGCAAATTCCAATATGTGTGTGAGACAGCTACCCGGCTACTACTGAACCGCGAACATAAGCCCCCTTTGTATATTAATATGCATAAGAGTCCAAACGAGTACTGCATTCCTTCGCTATTACGGAGGGCCATAGTTAATGGGACCTATGGTATACATAAAAACCTATATATTTAAGCTTTTCACTAACAATATTTGGTCTTATTAACTATGGTCCCCCCGTAATAGTGTTCATAAAATGGGTGGGCATTTACTTTATACCATGCCCGCACTGTTTCGGCAGAATGAAGCAAGTAGGTAAAATCTGCCTAGCCGCGGAACAGAAAAGGGCATGTGCCTTATAGGGCATGCGCCTTATTGCCTCTTTTACCCTCTGGAGCTGGGTGAAGCCGGAGATCGGCGCCGTGGGATCGAAAACCTCCGCGAACACAGAGTTCGCACCTTGGGCAGTTCGTCACCTAAATCTTTCGATTAATAGGAAGATATATATATATATATATATATATATATTTATATATATTCCCAATTGTGTGCGATCTACGGCAGCAACAGCTCATGTTGAAGGGTGGGACCTGTACGATCTGTATGATCTGGCACTTTTTTCCCACGTTTGATCTGCACTAGAGACAGATCCTTGACAACATCTCACAACGGCAGGTGAGGGGGAACTTTACGATCTATCTGTAGACAGATCAGATAGATAGATCGTCCCAAGGTGTGTAATCTTCGAAAGTGTGTTTTTACCACGAGCGCGCACAGCACGGTTGGACCAACAGTTACGAACCCTCTTTTTTCCAATCCGCCAGTGGATCAGGAAAAAACAAACAACAACAGCAACAGCAACAGCAACAACATCATCAACAACAACAACAACAACAACAACAACAACAACAACAACAACAACAACAACAACAACAACAACAACAACAACAACAAACAAAGAGAGAGCGAGTGCCTCGTAGCGAAAGCTACGTACGTACCCCACCTCCACCAGGTATGATACAAGAGTGGCCTCTCTATAGTGCCGGCTGAACGGTCGCAATAATAGTGCCGGTGAAATGTCTTGGCACACATATCACGGGGGACCATATTAAATAGGACCAAATATTGAGAGTAAAAGTAGGGAAACATATAGGTTTCGTGTTTACCGTAGGTCCTATTTAATACGGTCCCCCGTAATAGCATACCAGGTACCTGGTATGTTATGATCCATTGTGGTAGTGTGCGGAGTAGTGATATTGTTGCCTGGCGCGCATACATATATACCGGCATTAGAACAGAGAGACCGCTCCCGTGCCTATTTCTGCTAATCAGCACCGAGGCCCTTTCAAAACCGACACACACACACGCCCGCCCAAAGCTCTCACCGCCGCCAGCTGTTCCACGTGGTCATGCAACCGCCAGACGTGAATCCCGCCGAGAAACGCCTCCTGAGTGGGAACGGCGGATTCTAGGTCTTTCACCCCCTGCTTGCGCTTATTCTGCGTGTACCGATACACACAGGGCGGGGGGGGGGGGGGCACATGTATTCAGAGGGAGGACGAGGGAAAGCAGGAGAGGCAACATATGTGGGAACGAGCGAAATAGAAATTGAACGGTATTGTTGCGCAGGGGGGATAAGGGAGGCGGGGGGTAGGTGGGGGGGGGGGGGGGGTTACTGGGTGAAGCTCCCTTTATAAGGAGGCCTCACGTTGTAACCCTTAATCCCCGCACCCTCGTTGCGGGGGGAAAACACTTGGAAATAGTGTGGGATCATATTTGCAACAGTAGCACGGTTACATAGGAAGCGGTGGAGGGTGGGGGGGGGGGGGGGGGGGGGTACACGATAGGAGAGATGTACTCGATCTCATGCAATGGCCGTAGTCGTATGATCACAGACGCTTGCATCCCTACAATGCCGGGACGGAGCACGTCGGGTTTTTACCGACCAGGCAGACATTGCTTGCACCAAGCGCGAAGCGCCGTGAGGTGTCCGGCGAGCCGCATGAAGGGTAAGCTGCAGCTGCATCCATCCTACCAAGAACCCCTTGTGAGGCGGACTTGAAAATGAATGACAACTTCAATGAGGGGCCATCATGTGCACAAGCCTCATGTGAAACACCAAGCGCAAACAGCTCGCAAATGAAAGTTTCGAGGAAAATACTCGACCTCAAACCTGACGTACGTATGCATCATTTATTCAAATATACACACCCGCGCAATCCTCTGGAGGTGATCAACTACGGCCGAACACAGCTGAGAAAGCCTTTCCACGGTGAGGCTGCCCTCGGTGTCGATGTACAGCGCTTTGCCCTCCACGCCGCCGAACTGCTGCGGGATCTGAACGTCCACCGCCAGCTGCATCCCGAACTGCGTCTTGCCCACTCCGGGCGTTCCACAAACCTTCCAATGGCGTTTTCATGTTAATGTATGGCATTATACACCGGGGGATGGGGGGGTGGTGAGGGAGGGGTAAGTCCTACTGTATTTTCGTGCCAACAGGTACCTGTTATTTTGTCATCCAGGAACTTTCCCGAGCGAGCCCAAGGAAACAAATCGTGGTTCTGGGCAGACGGGCGGTATTGAAGCATGCGCGCAGTCCCGAGTGGTTCCTTTCTATGTACCCCGTATGGTATCGATTTGCTTAGGAAACCCGGGGACAGACTCGGCAAATCCCCTGATTACCGCATGCCGCAAACCTACAGTGCACAAGTGCTCGTACATTACAGCCACCTGGCACAAACAGTTGCGCAGCAGCTACGTACACAACACTTGCGCAGCAGATACAAAGCAGACGCACGGCGGTTAGAGAGCAGTCCCACCACAGCCCCACAGCAGCCCCACAGCCGTCAGCACAGCGCATGCCCCTATTTTTCTCGTCTATACTCTTCGCACGCAACTACCCCTCCCCTGGCTAAAACCTATAGCGGCCCAACCCCCCTCCCCTGGCTAGAAACCGATAGCGGCCCAACCCCCCCCCCCGCTCCGTCTCGAAAGGGATGCGTGGTCAACGGTCAAATGACTAAGGCAAGCAACAAATGAGTACGCCCCCCCCCCCCCCCCCCCCCCCCCCGGGCTAGAAACCGATACCGGCATTCCCTTCTCCCCTCTACCCCCCCTCCCCCGTACCGTGCTTGCCTGCGCCACTCGCGAGCAAAACCCACCTCCGTCAGCTCTCCCCTCGGAACGCCTCCTCCCAGCATGCCGTCGATCTCCCGGCAGAAGGTGATCACCGGCTTCTTGTGCCGCCCTTGCACGATGAGCTCTCTTGCCGACGATCCACCCTACAATACAACAGCACCCCCCCCCCCCCATCGTTAAATTAGTTGGTGTGGTGGAGGATAAAAAAAATACTTGTTTTAAAAAAAAATAGCGCAATGCAACAGCACCCCCTGTCGTCGTAACAATCTGTTAGGGGTGGTGGCGATGGGTTGGGAAAAACTGTTTTTTTTAACGCAAAAAAGAGAAGAAGGAGAAGAAAGTACGGGGAGGACAGCAGCCCCTTTTGACTTTTGAGTAGGGTGAGGCGTGCACTGCCCCAAAAAAAGCGTGAACATTCAACACGTCGTACAGCTCATCTATAGATAGCTCACAACCTGCCGTTCTGAGGTGCTGTGCAGGATCTGTACAGTACAGCTCCAAGCAACCCAGGAAAAATGTGCCACACATACCATGCACAGACTACACGTATGCGCAGACCATACGGCTCCGCCCCGGCAAGAGGACCTAGATACCCCCCCATGGAGGCTCTAGGTCCTGAAGTGGCAATCGATGATCTGCTGCATCTATCATATAATAGAAACGCGGGGGATAGGGGCTTCAACCCTCTCGCCCGAAACGAGCTAGCCTGACCGGGTGAGAGATTAGGCGGGCTTGGCTTCGGCAGAGGTCGATTTCCTTGCTCCCTACCCCTCAATGCAGAGCGAGCCCTTGAGGTTGAGAAATACCCAGACCCGCCTGCATCAAAGCCTGCGGGCGGCTGGCTGCGCGAGAGCAGGGATCTATCTGCCTGGGGCTTCCTGATCCCCCGAAATAACCCAAAATACGTCGTGCTGCTATACCGTACCGCCCGCCGTGATGACGCCAGTACAGTAGTGGCCCCTCTATAATACTGCCGGTATATGTATGCGCCAGCCAACAACACCAGCACTACATATAGATATATGGAATATATAGAGGGAACCGGCACTATTTACTCCGCACACTGCCACGCTGGATAGTAACATACCAGGTACCAGGTATGTAACAAGCCATTCCACAGGCACTATATACAGCTGGCAACCGGCACGATTCCTTCGCGGCTAACCCGTCCCCTCACACAAACACGCCTCCATCGTGCGTGCGACACCAAACTCCGTCCTCAAAACAACCTCCTTACCACCCTGAGACGTCAGGAGACTGCACTTTTCACCCCTTGGCAGACAGCATATTTGCCTCGACATGCTTTGTCTGACACCAAACAACCCAGGTTTTGGCGTGGAACACTCGGTCCTACACCCCTTGACGGCGCACGTTTTGCCTTGCTTGACGTGTCTCCTGGCATCTTTGACTCACCACTGCAAAAAATGGTCCCACACCAACCCCCAGAAATGAAGAAAGAGCGTCGACTTGCCACAGGGGTGCGCGATCACTTCCCCTTAACCCTTTTGGTTAGGACTGCAGCCCCGTTTTGGGGGCAAATTACTTAGAAATTGACTAGTTCGTCCCCTAAACAGGACTGCACTTCTGAAAGAGTTGACACATCCTCGGAAAGGCGGCTCTCGACCCAATCCTTACCAAAACACCTTGGCGGGGGTGTTCGGGGACCGGCAACCTTCCCGTCCTGGAAGAAAACGATTGCGAACACGATGCTCTTCGCGGTGTTTGGCTGCCAAAAAAAACGAGGGGCCGGTTCTTGAGGCCTTCAGAACCGCAGTCCCGTCGTCGGGACAAACCACTCAAATCTCAAATAGTCCGTCCCCAAAACGGGACTGCGGTTCCTAAAGGGTTAAGGCCTTAAAAACCGTTCAAGAAATCTGCATCCCTTTTTTGGGGGGGGGAAGGGAAGATAACCTACTCGGTATTCGTGGCGGGGAAATGTTAGCACTTTTAAGTAAGCGCCCCGACCAACTAAGGTTAAAGTCGGGAAACCTATAAATCCAACTCAGAAAAACAAAAACAGACTTAGTGTCAAGGGAAATACGTGTGAGTTTGAGGTTCGGGTCCTCAATTTCGGGAAACGAGCATTTTGCCATCAAAAATGCTGAAAAAAAACCCGAAATACGCCAAGCACGCCGGTCACACAGAAAGGCAAATTAAATCGTACCAGGTACGAATTAGTTTTTTTCCCCAACTTTTCTTGTATTTTTCTCTTTCCTTATAAATAGTATAGGCTCTAAAAAATGCTAAGCTCACCAAAAACTACCACTCTGGCCGGCAACATAATCACCGTTCGTTCTTTGATATGAATACCAATCGGTATACTATATTTTCGGACAGATCGGTACTGCCGCAGCTTCACCTCTGGAGACCTGGTCGCAGAGGCGCCCCCTGCCGCCGCCCCGCCAGCACCTTGAGCGCCCGCGGCCGAAGCTGCCGTCGGAGCTCCGGTGGCGGCGGAAATGTCTCGAAGGATAGCTAACGCCTCGTGCGAGGAAACCTTGAGCTCTTTCGGAGGGGAGTCGTCGTGCGGAGGGAGAGGAAGGAGGTAGTGGGTGGCTTTGTTGGTGGGTGGTTGGGCGGGTCGGATGCTGGGTGCGTGTGGGCAGGTGAGTCGTGCGCGCGGTCGGTCGTGGTCGAAGAAGTAGACGGAAGAGCAAAGCTTTGGGGAAGGGAGCGCGGAGTGTGTACCTGGTACATATCTTACACGCCGAGCAACGGGTCAGGCCACGCCGGGCTACGCCAGGCTTGATCGGCGCCAGCGAGCGCGCTCCAGGATGGGGGTCGGGTTTAACGTACAGCAGGGGCCGCGGAAATGGCCACGCACTTAAAAAAAAAAAGTCCGCATCATTCTCGCAAGAGTGTGTGTGTCAAGTATGGTGACGTCAGAGGGGAAAGAAAAGTGAACAGAGCGGGTGCAAAAACTGAAATAACACACAGCACGGGGGTTGCAGCACCACCTCGAGAACAAAATCCAACCGCAGACCAACAGCACCTCGAGAACAAAATCCAACGGCAAACAGACAGCTGTTCCGCTGCCGCACCTCAACAGGTGCACAGAGGTAAACAGCAGCACCCTGCACCTCGAGAGGTATCCAAAAGGAAAACAGCAGGGCACTGCAGCACCTCCTCACATTACTCACATTAGACAACATACGAAGATAGAGATGCACCCATTTGTTTTGCCTTGAGGTTCCTCGACTGAGGAGCTCCATACTATTAGTAAGTAATATATACAACTAGTAAGTCATATATACTATTCGCAAGTCATCTACACATTAGTACGTCACCTCCACTATTAGTAAGTCATATATACAATTAGTAAGTCATCTGTACTATTAGTAAGTCATCTATACTATTGGTAAGTCATCTATACAACTAGTAAGTCATCCATACTATTAGTAAGTCATCTACACTATTCAGTGGGTCATCTGTACTAATAGTAAGTCACCTATACTATTAGTAAGTCATCTATACTATTCAGTGGGTCATCTGTACTAATAGTAAGTCACCTATACAATTAGTAAGTCATATATACTATTAGTAAGTCACCTATACTAATAGTAAGTCACCTATACTAATAGTAAGTCACCTATACTATTGGTAAGTCATCTATATAATTAGTAAGTCATCTATACTATTGTCAAGTCACCTGTACTAATAGTAAGTCACCCCAAACACTGGTCTTCGAAAAAATTGAAAGCTGCAACCCGATAAACCATCCCGTGGTCTACTATTAATAATAGGTGTACAAAAAGTAATATCGAGAACAAAAACATGGCACTTCCGACGATTTTGGGTTATAAGGAGCCCCGTCATTCCGAAAGTATTGAGCGAAAAAAATGTTGTATACATATAACTATCGTAGCACACGTAAAAAAACAGCGGCAAACAGCTATTGTGCCTCTGCACCTAGACAGGTGTCCAAGGAAGACAGCAGTACCCTGCACCTCGAGAAGCATCCACAGGCCAACAGTAGTGCGCTGCACCTCGAGAAATCATCCAAAACCAAAAACAGCAGCAGCGGCACTGCGCCCGGAGCAGAAAATCAACCGGCGAACAGCAGTGGGGGCCGCACCTCGAGAGAGATCCAGCGGCTGAACGCCTTCCACGTCTCTCAGAGTCCGAAACCCCGCGCGAAGGAGGCGGTCTCGGTTCGTCGGGGCCAGGGGTAAGCTGGATAGCTCCGTCCCGCCCATGGCGCGTCCCATTGCCCGCGCGCTCATGTTTCGGCACCGATTAAAAAAAAACTACTTTTGTTTTAGTATCATGGAAGCCTATTCAAGTTGTTGCGGTTGCGGAACAGGGTGCGGGGAGGCGTTCGCGCGGTGGTGAGATAAGACAAGGGAAGGGGACGGGAGGGGACGGGAGGGAGGGGGGGGGGGGGGAGGTAAGGGCAGGGGAGAGGAGGGGAGGGGAGGGGAGGGGAGGGGAGGGGAGGGGAGGGGAGGGGAGGGGAGGGAAGGAGAGGGGAGGGGAGGGGAGGCGAGGGGGGGGAAGGTAACTAATCCATCTTCACGGTAGATGGAACATTATAATTGGAGCATTTATCGAGACAGCATTTATTCTAGGTTGCCGCAGCTGCTCCTACAACAGCAGCATGCCCCACAATCTGGAACTATAACTTGCCCTCAAACAGAATCGGGGTTGTGCATGCGTCCCATCCTCCCCGCGTCACGTTGCGTCCATCCGCGCGTAATCCGCTAAGGCACGTGTTTCGAAGTATTGATAGCTCTGCACTCTGCGGGCATGACAGCTGACGTGCTCTCGTGTTGTGCGTATGTGTGCTCTCAAATATGTTGCTATCGTTGGCAGCTGTAGCAGTAGCCGGAGCGGGGAGGGCGAAAAGGAGGGACAGAGACCAGTAGCACGAGTCAATCACTTATGTCCTACGTACGTGGGTTAGGGTCGGGTTCTATGTTATTCTACTACCGTATCTAGATTGCGGGGATGGTGGTTGTATTGCTGTGAGTGGAATTGTGCTAGTTTCTGTGGTGTTGGTGGTGCTGGTGTCGCCGCTGTTGCTGTTGGTGGTGCTGGTGTCGCCGTACCCCCTCGTGCTCGTGCACAGCAGTAGCATGCTACAGATACGCTTCGAAATATGTTACGATCGATGTCACAACCCTCCTACACCCTGCTTACCCTCTACGTACTACTGATGTAGCTGCAAGTGCTACAGTACATACCGAAGTACAAGTGCTACCACCCCGTTTCGGAAACCTCTGACTTGTGGCTTATACCACTATGGTCGTAAATATAGCACCCGTTGGGCATTTTATATGAATATCAAACGTATCTTATATCATCGCACACCAGAGTGGCACCAAGTACGAGAGGGTTTTCACATATACCACACACCTGGTACACCATACCATACTACAGTATATTGGGTACATGGTGGGTAAAGTTCGTTGCATGGCTCAAGCACACAGCAGCTACAGACATCACCGCACCACTGCTGTACGTACACTGGCTGCACCAATGCAATGCTTGTATCCACCGTGTATTGTCTCCTTGGAAAAACAACTTAGTCCATGCAATCAAAAACCTAGTGACACTAATAAATAGATGCCATCTACCCATATCCCCCTACGTATACTTTCCGTTCTTCTGTCTCTTAGCCCCTTTAGAACCGCAGTCCCGCTTTTGGGACAAACTACTCGAAATTTGAGTGGTTTGTCCCCAAAACGGGACTGCGGTTCTAAAAGGGTTAACCCGTATAGTACTTCAGTCCCGTTTTGGGGACAACTACTTTGAATTCGAACGGTTTGTCCCCAAAACGAGACTGCAGTTCTTAAAGTCTGACGTCGTACATATATACAGAGTACATGCCATTTACTGCGTAAATAATCAGGAGAGCTGGCCCAGGCTGGATATCTCATTCGAGAATGGGTGCATCCTACACTAACTTCAGTACAACGACTCCCGAATTTTCTCAGGGCATGGAATGACCCGGCGCTGGTGTGGGTGTGTTCTCCACAATAAACCCTTCCGTCTACCCGTCGACATCCAGCACAACCAGTATCCGTCCCGATTCTTCAATCCAACAGATAGAGATACAAAACGTTGTGGTCACAAAACTACGACACAGAGATAGTACAGTACGTTGTTATGCTATGCACAAGCAGAGTAGACAACGCGATGTCATGTCATCGTACTGGATACGACGAGGTGCGACATACATATTCTATGAAAGAGAGATAACAAATGATTCAGAAAAACAAATCGCAACAAGAGATAAACAAAACCCATCACATTTTCAAAACTTCACGGCTCGGCCCGGCCCGGCCCATGACATTAACAGCGAGCCCGCATCGGGCCGCCATTTCCGTGGGCCGGTCCGTTGACTTGACGGGCCGGCCCATGTGTCTTCCCGCACTAAAAGGTGCACGCACATACGCGCTGGCGTGCAATATTCTTGTGTTGATGCTATATCCTGTTTTTCGTTTGTTTTATCGTTCCACGAGGTACTCCCACCCGCTACTGCTGTACCAACACAATTTCTGCTCCATCAAACGGCCCGGCCCGATGGTTTCAGTCTCGACCGGTGTCTGGACCACCACCACTCCTTCCACACCTTACCTGATGCCGCAATACCAGCTGCTGTAACAACACCTGCTATCATCTGAACAGAGAAAAATATAACGCCAGCTGTCTTGTTGGCGGGGGGTTCCCATCGATGCTACAGCAACAATGCCCATTCCCGGTTCGACAATGACACACACGAAGTAATCCCTTTTGTACCGCAGTCCCGCTGAGGGGACGAACCAGCCTAATTCTAGGTAGTTTGCCCCCAAAACGGGACCGCGGTTCTAAAAGGGTTAAGCAACATTACGTTGAGAAAAACAGGCTCAGATCGGCACGAACAGTAAGAAAGTTGGGATATGAAACGCGGCGAAACAGTGGGACCAACTTGAACAGAGCTACTACGGGGGACCATATTAAATAGGACCTACGGTACACACAAAAACCTATGTATTTCGCTATTTTTACCAACAATATTTGGTCTTATTTACTATGGTCCCCCGCAATAGAACAAGGTCGGCAAAAAGAAAAGAAAAAAGCCTGGACACCAAATTGACGTTAGTTAACACCGGGCACCCACCGTAAGGTAATCATGCATCATACCAGCACTGCAAAAAAGAGGCCTCGCTTTCCGATCACGGCAACAAGACCAGGCCAAAGAGAGCAGCGCCAAGTGTGACATGTACAGACGTAAGGACCTACAGACAACGTTGATATTGTATGGAGGCACAAAAAAGCGCGCTCACTCACACACTGCTGTCACGTTTCGCGCACAAAACACTTGGGGAGTATAGTCAAATGCATGGTTCTGCGCAGCAGTTTGCCCTGAAAGGGTCAACTAACCGCACTCCCATTGTGGAAACAAAGCACTCGAATTCCAAGTAGTTTGTCCCCAAGACGGGACTGCACCACTAAAAGGGTCAACACGTTGCAGCCTGACACACCAGGAGTTGGCGACAGCACTATTAATGGTGCTATGGTGGCAGGAGAGTACTCGAGAAATCGAGAGTTTGATCATTTTTGGCTCGATCGTGTACGAAGCATGACAATGCCGTTAGTTTACACAAGTATATACATAGTGCCTGTGGAATGAGCCAGTACGGCAGTGTGTGGAGGAGCAGTGCCGATTGCCGCTATACATAGAGCTGGTATTTTCGACTGGCGCATACATACCGGCACTATAATAAAGGGACCCCTACTACTGTATACATACCACTGAAAATAGTGCACAACACACGAGAGGCGGAGAAAAATTAAATAAAAACGAGTTTACGCCCAAGGCTCCTCAGATTCGCGTGGGTACGGTTGTATGCATAAATGGGGTCTGCTGTTGTAGACGTGACATGTATGCCCGACGAGCTGGTTCCAGGAAGAGACGTGGCATTCCACTTGCACCCTGGTTGAGAGTCTTGGCATGGTTGTTCGCCACGAGGTGATACTGAAACTTATTGGCGGCCTCTCTTCAAAATGTAGTCATTATTTCGTTCTGTAGGTGTAATTTGTAATTTGACGATTTTTTTTTAATTCTGAAGCACCTTTGACCCTAAATAGGGCACGGACAGTTTTTTTTTTTTTTTTCAAAACTAAGCCAACAGTACGTTTGTTCGTCTGGTCACGAGTCGCGAGGGACAACTCTCGCCGAGTTTTTTTTTTGTCACTACTCTCGAAAGCCAGGGTGCAAAAATGATTCCCGTGAAGATATGGTTTTTCTCCTATTAATAGGGTTTCCAAAGAACTCAATACGTTGTTCTAGTACTTTGACAGGCGTTTCTTACAACAGCCTCGTACGGCTCGCAGAAAAAAAAAAGTGACGTGGACATCTTCCCCTTGTTGATGCGAACATGTCAACAAGTCTAAATATTGGCATTGCCGAACTATGCGCCGTATTGACTGATATACCGATAGATGGTCTGTATAACAGATTGTACTGATTTTACTACAGAAAGCTACACTCCCAAATAATAGATAACTGCCTCCCCAAGCAACACGAACAATGGCCATGATTCCATAACAACAACTCGAACGCAAAAAAAAGTCTTCGCTGACATGTTCCCCACTGTCCATGCGTTCATGTTTGATATTTTTAGTGTTAGAACACTCAACGTATTCCGTTTTTTGTCGTGTCCGAAGGTGGATATCAACGCATATGTTTCTGGAATCAGCTACCTGGTACCAATATTACATGGTACCAAACAGCATCAGGGTGCCAGGTGTGCCTCCGGCGGCTCCTTCGGAGGGATGATTGTATTTCCGCCCCTTGTGGGCGGGAGAAGGCTGCCAAATGGGATGTGGGACCGCGGGGGGGGGGGGGTGTACTCGATAGGAGAGAGATGTACTCGATCTCATGCATGGTCGTAGTCGTATGACCATAGACCCTCGCATCCCTACAATGCCGGGACGGAGCACGTCGGGTTTTCACCGACCAGGCAGACATTGCTTGCACCAAGCGCGAAGCGCCGTGAGGTGTCTGGCGAGTCGCATGACGGGTGAGCTGCATCCTACCAAGAACCGCTTTTGAGGGGGGGGGTCAAATAACCGAATGAGTGCAACAGGGTGACAGGTGGTACGAAAAACACGTGCAAATCTAAGAACCTTCCACGCACGTGCAATTTTTCCGCTGGTGAGGACGCACCCTGACTCACAGAACAATAAGAATAAGAATAGGAATGAGACTAAGAACAACAGTATAATAACAATACCAAAACGAGAGAAGAAGAACTTCAGCCTGGACCGAAATAGGATAGGAGTTTTTCAACCCACGTGTGTCTTCGGCGGCCATTGTAGGTGTTGAAGAGAGCGATCAAAACAGCGACAAACAACCTTATGGCCGTTGTCAACTATTCTAAGGGTCCAGAGCTGCTGGCAGGATCGTCGTGTTGTTCGACTCCTTGAATTGCAACTTCGACACCAATTTTGCGCCATTCCCCGATTACTAGAGCGGTGAGTTGGATGGCTATAAGTCGCCAGCTAGGCTAGGTAATAGGCAATTCTTAGATACTATCGTTAGGCTGGGTCTTTTGGGAGCCGAAACCGGAAAACAGAACTGGCATGCACTCCTGTTTTTCGTATGGCCCAGATTCGTATATCGAATTTTCGTCTTTTCCTATCTTCACGTGTTTTGTGTAGTATGCCGGGGTTTCATTTGAGTTGGGAGGACGTTGGAGGGAGGAGGAGTGACCGCAATAATACATAAATTCGGCGGAAACACAGCAATACGCGGCACCCACGCATCCTGTTTTGCACCCGCCGGGTAACATATCAAGGAGCGCCGCGCTGGCGTATATTGCAGAAAGCCCAAGCACGCAACGGCAACCGCCAAGAGCATGCATGCGGTGTAGTCGGTTGTTCGCCACCACCGGAGCATTGAGTCTCTAGCTGCCGCTATATGCCGGGATACCGTGTCAGAGATACCGAGAGAGCACAACAGTAGTAGCGATGATCTGTACAACGAGTATTAGGCCCGCCATGTTATGCCTCCTGTGTGGGATTCAAAAGCTCAGTCTCGGCCAGCTCTGGGACCGGCCAGAACTGGTGTCTGGTTTCGTCTGGCCAGACCATTTCCGATCGAAATACAGAAAATATTTCAGACAGAGACTTCTGTTTTTTTGGCCATCGAGAGGATCCGAGAAGTCAGATCCGGCACGAGTTTCTTCCTGCATCTCTATACAAAACCTGTTTTGATACCCGGTTTCGGCCCCCATAAGAGACTTCCCACAGTCATGCAGACAAAAAATAGGACAAACCCGATGGAGCGCAGCCTCTCCTGTTCATCGGATCCTTCTTCGAACAGTCTCTACACCACCAGGCTCCCCGCCAACCCTGGCTCTATCAAGAGCAAACCTCCGCCCTGCGCATTCCACGTCTTCCATGCAACAACAGCTACGGATCTGCAGTCTCCTATGGGAACCGAAATCAGAAAACAAAACAGGTTTTGTAGAGAGATTCAGGAAGAAACTCGTGCCGGATCCGACTTATCGGATCTTGTCGATGGCCAAAAAACAGAAATCTCTCTCTGAAATATTTTCTGCATTTCGATCGGAAATGGCCTGGCCAGACGAGAACAGACACCAGTTCTGGCCGGTCCCAGAGCTGGCCGAAACTGAGCTTTTGAACCCCAAACGGGAGGCATAACGTGGCGGGTCTAAATACTTGTGGTACATATCGTCGCTACTACTGCTGTACTCTCTCGGTATCTCTGACACGGTATCCCGGCATGTAGCGGTAGCTAGAGACTCAATGCTCCGGTAGTGGCGAACAACCGACTACAGACCCGTTCTACGATAGAGGTAGCACACTTCCGCTATTTTGTTTCTGAAAGACGGGGTTCCTTAACCCACAATCTTGATTTCGAAAAAAAACGTTTTGTAGGCTCGGGCCATGGAATTATTCGCTGCGATGTAATTTGATTTTTGCTGAAGTCAGTTTTCGGGTGAGGCATGGAGCTCCTTACGTGAGGAGCCTCAGAAAATTTAGGGTGCTAGGTGAACCTGCATGCTCTTGGCGGTTGCCGTTGCGTGCTTGGGCTTTCTGCAACATACGCCAACGCACCGCTCCTTGACGTTGCAGCAGGCAGACCGCCAAGCTTGAGGACCCTTCGTCGAAGGAAGCCGACCCTGTCCAGGAAGCTCGAGTCTGCGAAAGCAAGCCCCATGTTACCCGGCGGGTACCACACAGGATGCGTGGGTGCTGTGTACTTGTACTGCTCCGTGTTGCTTGTACTGCCGTGTGTCCGCCGAACTCAAATATTGCGGTCACTCCCCCCCTCCAACGCCCTTTCAACTCAAACGAAACCCCGGCACACTTACACAAACAACACACCACAAGATAGGAAAAGACGGAAACTCGATACACGAATCCTGGCCATCCTAAAAAAAGACGTGCATGCCAGTTCTGTTTTCCGGTTTCGGCTCCCATAAGATGATTCAGCATCAGTTGCAGCGGTGCCAACTTGCCGAGTGCTTCGTGTTCCCCTGCTTCTGGAAGGATTATTTTTGCTACGGCGTGTGCATTTCCCCGTGAGACCGCTCGCTCAGAGAGGGAGAGCTGGGAGCTGAGAGCTGAGAGGTCTACTGCAACTCATGGTGAACAAAAAAAAAAAAACAAGGCCATCGGCGGGTGCGGGTGCCGGTGGCGTTTGTTCTACAACATGTTTTATGTTTAAGGGACAGAAGTAGCGCCAGCCGACCATTATCAATATGATGTGCTCTAAGTTGCACCTGTCATACTTGTTAATGTCCTGCAACAAACAAAAAATAATGATCCGGCTTTTCACGGGTCAGGTCATACCTCATGGGTCGGGTCGGGTCGGGTCGGGTCGGGTCGGGTCAACTGACCCCACTCCAACCCTAAAAACAAACAAATGTAAGTATGGTGAAAAAAAAAGGTCCGGTGTGCTATCTGGTACGTAGCAGTTGAGGGTGGCTCCCTGACGGCTTAACCCTTTTAGTGGTGCAGTCCCGTTTTGGGGACAGACTACTTAAAATTTGACTGGTTTGCCCCCAAAACGGGACTGCACCACTAAAAGGGTTACCTAATTGTGCCAATATTTTGCAAGCCTACGGGTAGCGACTACTGTACCAGTACATCGAGAGTGCTTTCTCCTCTTCAGATATGTGCGCGTCGAGAGTGGGGGACTCCGATACTGCGCATCTGCACACACTAGATGGGCGTCCTGCACACGTCATGTTTGGTGGGCTGCCACCATCGACTCTCGTCCACTATTACTTGACAAGGTCGTTCAAGTGCCGGGGATGTTGTGCCAAGCGTGGACGTGCGTTTAGTTCGGGCCTTCGGACATTCCTGTGGATGTATACCCTGAATCCGTCCGGGTTGACAGTGAGCACTGCTTGAAAACTATACGTGTCACTTCTTCTGTCCCATGAGTAAATTACTACTGTCCCATGTTTGTAGCAGGTGCTTATATTAGTCATCTCCGATTTGCGTTGACCTTTTCTATTGCGTTCCTTGATGATTTTCAGGTGGACCTCCCCGGGACATTGAAAACATTCACTCACGAGGTTCACCAGGTGGGCGAACGGCTTAAACCTTCTACAACTCCAGTCCCGTTTTGGGGACACACCACTCAAATTCCAAGTGATTTGTCCCCAACGCGAGACTGCAGTCCTAAAAAGGGTTATAAACCAAACCACTCGACCTGAAAATGGGAGTACTACACAAAAAATACATTGAAATGGAGTAAAAAATAAAAGTTAGTCGCCCCCGTCGGCACTGGCACAATCATTTTTATTAATAGTACCGCAGTCCCCTTTCGGGGACAAACCATTCTATTTGCGAGTGTTTGTCCCCGAAACGGGGCTGCAGCTCTAAAAGGGTTAAACTTGATGGAAAGGCATCGTCATCGTAATTTACCACCCTTTCCGACGTTCCCGCCCTCCTCAAAAACACAACCGGTACCAGGTACCTGGTATTATCTAAAAATCCTCACAAACTCTCCTCAATTGGGTTGAGTTTGACACAATAATCGTGAAAGACAACTTAAAAACAAGACAAAACATGTTTACTTTGCTTGATTTTCTATTTTTACATATTCTTAATATTAATAGTATCCCCTGTGTTTCCTCTTAATAACGGTGCCGACTATCCAACTTTACTATCAATAGCACCGTAAATAGCGCTGTTTAGGCGGTGCGAGCTGTAGGCTATATATACGGAAGGTAACCTACTTGAGGGACAGAGGGAGTACCAGTCCTTGCTGTAACATACTGCCATAGCATCTGTAGGTTGCTACGCAAGGCTGAGTGTTGCGCTATGTATGTACGGCCAGTATAAATATACTGCCAGTATATGTATATCGGCTGAGAGGACCAGTGCAGCGTACAGTAACGGAAACATGCGTACGCCCCACGAAACACCGCCCATTGTCATACATCTCTGCAACGGAAAAACAAAACAAAACCGTTTTTTAACCTCCGGCGAGCCCCCCTTCTACGGCCTCACGGATGAGGTCAGGCTTTTTTCGTACAAGGGATTGGGGTTGGGGTTGGGGTGGGGATAGGGGGGGGGGGGGGGACATTTGTTGCCTGCTTTGGTACTTTAACCTTTGAACACCAAAGCAAGGCGGGGGGTACTCGATCTCATGCATGGCCGTGGTCCTGTGACCATAGACCCTCTCATTCCTACAAGGTCGGGACGGAGCACGTCGGGTTTTGACCGACCAGGCACACATTGCTTGCACCAGCGCGAAGCGCTGTGGGGGGGAGGGCGGGGGGGGGGTCGCCTTGAGCAGCGGCTGCACCCCAGCAATACGCTGGGTAAAACTACTATTTAATATAAGTAGTTCAGTTATACCTGGTACCAGGCATATCGTGCTGATGTATGTGCCAGCCAGTACCCGTAGGCTCTATCGTGTCGCCAACTGGCCCACAAAGTATGTATTTAGCGAGTAGATCACCAGCAAAATCTCGCGCTCGTGGAAGGTGAGCCTATCGCGACCCGTTTATTCACTCCGTGTACACCCCCAACAACGGCCCACCTCACCTTATCTTCCACGTACCAGTGCAACAATATTTTTTGTACCGAGCAACTCGAACCAATTACAGCAGTAGGGCAGGGTGGTAAAATAGGTGGCCTTACATTAGGCTCGAACCTATGATATACCAGTATACTTATAATACGAAGGTTTTCGTAGGAGTATGGTATGCAAGGACATCAACATAAGGTTGCATTCAGCAATTTCGATCGTCGTGAGTTCATCACCCGAGTTTCGTTGCGGTGAGAGGGAAATACGTACCTGGTAGTAAATACCTGGCAAAAAAAGTGGCCGGGAGATTTTTTCATATATTTTTTTGGTTTTCTCTTCTCTTTCCAAAGTACGTACCGTATATAGCGGTCGCTGCAGCCGATGGGCATCAATCCCAGTCATATCCGGTACGTATGAGTGGAATACGCAGTCAGCCTGTGGTCGGGAAACAAGAAAAACAAATAAAAATCGTTCGGATACTTTGTTCGACCTCTTGAAATTTTCGGATCGAGATTTTAGTTTTTTTTCGGGGTTAATGTTAGGCCCTCTTGTATCATGGTATGCGCTCGAGTAAGGTTAAGTACTCCTATGCGTACAGGTCAGCAATTACTATTAATACTATTAACACCGCTGTCTTACGCATAGTGATCCACGTGTTTATTTTTTTTGTCGAAAAAATGTCGAAATCTCATCAGAAGCTGCTGTTTTCTACCTGCGATAATTTTACAAATTAAAAATATGTCGGGAGTACGCGCCACGACTTAAACATGAACTATTCAATACTGGTAACTATCTCGGGGCTTCAGAAGGAAACATTCAAATCGGCGCTAAAAACTGACGAATACAGCGACGGCCGTTGAGTAACTCCTTAGCACGAGGGCCGTTAGTTGGCTGGGCTTCCCTCCCTCCTGCTATTTCGGGGGGCCATAGTTAAACTGGACCGAATATTGTTATTAATAGAAAAAAAAGGTGTTGATATATATCGATAGGTTTTTGTCTGCTCCCCGTAGCCCCTCTCTACTAGGGTCCCGCGTAAACTGGTTTAGTCAACGAAGTGACTTAGTCGACTAACTCAGGTCTGCATCTCGGGCTGTATTACATTGGAAACTAACACCGCAGCAGCACGAGGATACAGACAGCTGCTAAGGTACGTACGTACCGTCGCGAGTCATGGAAGATTTCGGTACGCTTGACGTTACATGTATGTGTCACACAATGTGTACTGGTACTCTGGTACCTGTAATACTATTATTAAATAGTGTAAGGACCTGCACTGCTGTACGCTGTGCACCATCACCGGTCGGTTTTCGCTGCGTAGGTTTTCGAGGAAGGAACCCTAATGACCGGCGACCACCCCCAACCCTAGCCCGAACCCAAAACCCTAGCCCCAGCCCAAAACGCAACGCCGGATCTCCGGGGATGGCTCCTAATTGTCCCCGTAGTCGTGTTTTTTAAATCTCGCGTACGAAGTCGTGATATATCAGTTTCTAGCGACTACCAGGCACCAGGCACGTATTACTGTTGTAGGTTCGGGACGGCGTTGGATACCACTCCGGTCGGAGATACAAGGACCGTTTAGACGTAACTATGGAAACCATGCCGTCCATATACGTGTTCACTCACAGAGTGCTATAGGCTACCAGGTACCAAGTACCCTGGTATAGGGTAACCGGGAGATGCAGTTATTGATGTTGATATTTTTACGGGGGGCCATATCGAATACCCTGGTAGGGCCTACCATACACACTAAATCCTACATTTCACTATTTCTACTATTAATAACAATATTTGGTCCTATTTACTATGACCCCCCGTAAAATAGTACGGTAGCTATTTAGAATATTCGGGACGATGTACGATGCGGACCTGGGAGTGGACGGGACCAGACGGACCATACACGGAATGACGCGGACGCTTGAGGTCAGGACTCCGGTGCAGTCACGAAGCGACACACAAAAAAGCTGGCCGTTGGTAGTCGAAGCAGACCCCGTTGGTGTCTCCTTTTTCTTCTATTAAGCCTTTTAGTACCGCAGTCCCGTTGTGGGGTTCACACTACTTGACATTTGACTGGTTTGTCTCCAAAACGAGACTGCGGTTCTAAAAGGGTTAATAGTGCATACTGCTGTCACGACGTCATGGCCCATGCCGGCACGTACGAATATAATACAAAAAATAATAATAAGTAGCTCTGAGCTCTCCTAGACCCAGCAGTAGTAGAGGTACCGCCACACCTACTTGCTACACGAATACAATATCATGCTACATACCAGGTACCTGGTATTATATACCAAGCACAGGCCTCTCGGCTGAAAAAAACTTCAGTATTTTCATTGGAGAATCCCAACGTATGAGATACCAGGTGTTTCTGCTATTTTTTACCAGGTATTTTACCGGTTGACTTTCGAGCGGCTGATGGCATAATGGTGTACTTCACGAAGCAACCTGTTTTTGACACATAAATAAACGTATAGAACTTGGAGGCTGTATTGAGAACAAAGAATCACAGTTCAACCGCGAGACAAACAACGTCGACACCCACCCCAAGACACCCAAAATACCTCAAGGACCCGTGTTACAATAGGAGAGGGGTACAGAGTACAGGTATTTACGGGGGGCCATAGTAGATAGGACCTACGGTACACACAAAAACCTGTATATTTTCCCTACTTTTACTAACAATATTAGGTCCTAATAACTATGGCCCCCCGTAATAGTGGTGGTGGTCCCGCTATAGTGCCGGCTGCCCGCTCTAGTGCTGGTGAAATCGCTCGGCACATACCAGTTCCTATTGCAGCATTAACCCTTTTTAGGACCCCAGTCCCGTTTTGGGGACAAATCACTTGGAATTAGAAAGGTTTGTCCCCAAATCGGGACTGCGGTGCTCAAAGGGTTAACCAGAGTGCGGCAGTGTGCGGAGGGAGTGGTGCAGGTTGCCGCTAAATACTGTAGTGCCGGTATCTTTGCCTGGCGAATGCATGCCGGCCCTCTCGTGGAGGGACCGCTACTCTTGAAGCAGTACCTAAAAGTTATGCGGCTCTCATTTTAAGGAGGCCCATTCTAATGTCACTGTTAATAGTAATACTACTAATACTACTGCTGTAGTACCTCGTAAGTAATTACCAAGTCACCCAGAGACGCAGTTTTTGAGAAAACATGCAGGCTTAACTTAGCTTGAACCTTTGAGGACTGCAGCCCCGTTTTGGGGGGCAGAGTACTGTTGGTGGCTGGGTAATCGATCGATCTTTTACCCCTATAGCTCAGTGGGCAACACCTTCACGTTTGACGTCGTCCAGGACACGGGTTCGAATCTCACTTCGAACGTTTCTTTTATAGAAGCGCTTGCGCGTGCGCCCCCGAACAAATACCTCCCTGGCGGTTCCCCAGGTATGGAAACGAAGCGGGTGGGTCAAAGTGCGCAGCCGTATACGGTACCGACGCCCCAAATACACGCCGTTAAGAGGGGGGGAGAGTGTTGTAAGGAGTAACCTGGGCTGGGTAATCGATCTTTTATCCCTTTAGCTCAGCAGGTGACACCTTCATACTACTTAAAATTTGACTTGTTGCTCCCGAACACGAGACCGTATTTTTGGAAAGGTTTAACTCGATGACCCATCCCATGGCCTTGGTAGGTGCTAACGGAAAATAACGTGCAACAATAAGGCACGCCTTGTTGGTGAGTCCCTGTCAGTCGATGAGTGGGTGAAGCCCGTCAGAAATAGCTGCCTTGCAAGGCAAAAACAGTGCTATAAAGGCATGCACATGCCCTATCGCGGCCCGCGTCCAAGACACACCCGAAAGTTCGTCAAGTCTCTCTCTCTCCACCCTCTCCCATCTCGCTATAAAGTAAACATGATATTCGGCGGACGAAGGAAATACAGCAGAGTCGTAATAAAGCAGTGGTGGTAGAAGCAGTAGCAATAAGCGGGATAAACCAAGTGGATACAAACAATCTCAGTACATAGCACCGCTGCCGTACGAGATACTTCGAAGTATACGCCTGGTACTGAATACCGGGTAGTGCTTACAGCTCGGTCTTAAGTACACATACCTGGTACATTTCTGGTGTAAATGCCGTACGAAACACCAGGCTTACATGAAAAATATTCGCACCCGGCATGCACACAACTTCTTCCCCGGCTTGTATGGTGGGCATGCAGTGGATCACGCGCGCATCGCCTCCTTAGAAATAAGAAAATGAATGTAATAAAAAACGACGTGGGACAAGAGCATGAACATCCACTCCGTCAGGTTGTATTTGCCACGATGTCCTGCGGGGATAAAAAGGCGTCAGGTCTCGACCCCAAAATGACCTGCAGTAGCCCCGATATCTAGCGGAAAAGTTTTGGGCGTTTCGCTTAGAGCCACCCAGGAAACCACGAAAATCTCCCCATTGGCTTGGTCTTTGGTTTAGCGACCGCTGTTTCGAGGCCCACTGCGGCTAAGAAAAGGGGCGAGTGGTGCCCGGAGATCCTCGAAGCAGCGGACGTTCGTGGACAAGTGGCAGAGAGGGGGGGGGGGGGGAAAAGAGCTATTACGGGGGACCATAGTTAATAGCACCAAACATTGTTAGTAAAAATGGTTAAATATATAGGTTTTTATCTTTACCATAGGTCCTATTAACTATGGTCCCCCGTAATAGCTGCGCCACCCGAAGGCAGCAGATGGCGTTAAACACGGCCAGTGGTGACAGAGGGAAGAGGAGGGGGGGGGGGGGGGGCGGGGGGGGGCAGTCGTACGTACTGGTGCCACGGCCGAGGAGAGTATGCAGGGGACGGCAGATCGTGTGGCAAGGCTCCAGCTCGACCATATGAAGATCGTAGGTGGGGCCTATCTGTGCTGCTGCTGCGGCATCCATTGTTGTTTTGTTTCGTAGCAAGCGGACGGCTACGTTAGTCCTCCGTAGAGTGCTGTCGTGTGGCGGCCGTGTGATGTTAGATGTTTTGGGGGGCTTGCTTTCCCAAGGATGAATCTCTCAAAATAATTCTCGTATTTTTTTTCTTACACGAGTGTTGGCTGAGGCGTCTAAAGCAACGGCTACACACACCAGTGACTCCCGAGCTGCTCCCGGTAGCTGCGGACGGAGCCACGAGTAGCCAAACCCCCCCAGGGACTTCCAGGCATACGCCTCGAAGGAAAAACCGCCAAAACACAATGTGACGGGTACAGCAGCGGCCAGACAGAGGGGATGTGCCCCGATTGCACCGAAAGATGAAGCACGACAAACGCTCGGCATGGTGATCCTCGTGCTGTTGCACGCTCCTACTACGGGGGACCATATTTAATGGGACCTGTGGTATAGATAAAAACTATATATTTAACCATTTCTACTAACAATATTTGGTCCTATTAACTATGGTCCTCCGTAATAGTGCTGTAGAAGGTTGAACATGCAGTACATAAGTCGCTATAGAATATATATATATACCCCTCCCCCCCCCCCCCTTTTTGATTTAGGTTGGGTTGGTGTCGGTTGGCAACGACACTGTAAAATATGCCGCTCACTACGTGAACTAGACAACCAGGGTACCGTTTTTTTTTTTTTTTTTTTTAGCAGTCGCCCACAGCTGGTTGTCGAGTTAGATCATTTGTGCGAGGTAAATAACCTTTACTCCGCACAATTGGGAATGCTCGTATCACGTAGTGTTCAAGGTAAGGCACCCAAGAGGCAGGTACATAGTACTCCCATGCTGTCTCTGGAAATGCCTACACCGGAAAGTAAATCAACTCATTGAAGCGGTCGTCCATATGCAAGTCCGCCTCAAAAGCGGTTCTTAGTAGGATGCAGCTCACCCTTCATGCGACTCGCCGGACACCTCACGGCGCTTCGCGCTTGGTGCAAGCAATGTCTGCCTGATCGGTGAAAACCCGACATGCTCCGTCTCGGCATTGTAGGGATGCGAGGGTCTATGGTCATACGACTACGGCCATGCATGAGATCGAGTACATATCTCCTATCGAGTACACCCCCCCCCCCCCCCTTGATATCACATCGCCTTCTCCCCCTGGTTATCATTGACGGGAAAACCCCCCTGATTCATCCCCCCCCGGTTTTGCTGGAACGCCCTCTTCAACCTCGCCGGGGTCTGTTCGCACGGCTTGACAATCACAGGTACCACCCCCCTTCTGCTACCACTCTCACAAGCTTGCAGGGCTCCCGTGCATGGTACCGCCACCCGCGATACGTCATGACAGACAAGAAAACAGAAGAAAACTCCCACAACAGCACATCCGGTTATACTTTTTTGGATGCCAGCAAGTCATCCCCACAGGGCCTGCTATCAGGCGTGTTCTACGGTGTGTATCTTGCTCGTTGCTTCGATGCCGGCCTCATCGCGATTGATTTCAGTGAGAGTCGCGAGTCGCAAACAGGGGCGAATCTTTCGGCACAGAAATACCCATGGAGATGTGAGTTTTTTTTAGGGGAAAACTATGGATACCTTGTAGTTCATTTTTTACTTCCGGTATGCGCCTGTGCGACCGATTCTGACTACGATACACGAATTATATGTAAGACGGATGAGGAATGTTACTCCTTCTCATATGGGACGATACACCGTCTACTACTGCTTGCTGGTAGATAAATCTACTGAAAATCCTACATCTGCCGTAACGTGTTGTGTAATATCGTGCAGGATCTGTAGACAAGTACAAATCCAACCCTCTTGCTAGATCGTTCAAATCATACAGCTCCCACCCGGCAACAAGAGCCACATCATACAGATCATGAATCTTATCTGGCCCAAAATTATAAAATGAAGTGGGGACCGATGCTCTGCCCGATCGATCGCTCCGCTGCCTCGGCTCAAACTCTCCATGGCTACCGAGGATACAGTTTGTGTACTACCTACACTGTAGTACCTGCTACAGCATCAACAGACTAGATAGAACCTGTCAAGGTGCTGTATACTATGAATACTGCTATTACGGGGGGCCATAGTTAACAGGACCAAATATTGTTAGTAAAAATGGTTAAACATATAGGTTTTTAAGTGTACCATAGGTCCTGTTAACTATGGTCCCCCGTAATATTAATAATGTAGTGTACCGCTTGCAGCAGCAGCACCCGTGTAAGGAGTACATACACCAGGAGTTGTATCCCTGAAGAGGCTCGGTTGGCTGATGGCTGTCCTCGCTGGAAGTCTAACAGAAACACGGTTATAACAGTTTTATTAATCTTGTATACAAATATAATACGGGATGCTTTTCTACACGCCAACACGCTTCATGCGCGCATGCTGCTTGTGGAAAAACATAAGCAGGTACGCCGTACGGCAGTATATCCCCGCTTTGGACCTTGAGCTTCGTTTACACATGTTGTTCCACCCACCCAACGGCAGAAATGTCAGGAGACAGGAGACAGCACTTTCACCCCATTGACAGGACACAAATTTGCCTCGATATGCCTTGACTGACACCAAACTACTAGGTTTTAGTGTGAAACACTCGGCCCAACACCCTTGACGGCGCACATTTTGCGTGGCTTGACATGTCTCCTGACATCTTCGCCCAACGGTACGCACCGCCTATTCGAAGCACTTTGATAGCACAGAGCAGTATAAGCAGTATATGCCCCTTTTGCATCGGACAAGAAAGCCTGTATTACGTACCGGTATATACGAGCGAGTCGTGCTTCCGACCGCTCACTGCGTGGGCTACAAGTAGACAACCAGGGCACACATTTTTTAATTAGTACCTGGTAGTGGTCGAGTTGGATCATTTGTGCGGGGTGGAGAAGCTTTACTCCGCGCAAGGGGGACGATCGTATCACGTACCTAGTACCTGGTAGTGTTTATGGTAAGTCACCCAAGAGGCAGTTACATAGTACTCCCATTGCTCTCTCTGGAAGTGGCCACACCAGAAATTAAATTAAGTCGTTGAAGCTGTCATCCATATGCAAGTCCGCCTCACGGTTCTTACAGTAATTAGTAGGACCTCACGGCGCTTCGCGCTTAGGGTCGTTTTTAACGCGAATGAAACAGCAAAAAACTTGCTATTTTGGCAAGACAAATTCCCATAAAGTTGCCAAAACCTTCTATCGTGAAACGCTGCATATGCGGCAATATTTGGCAAAAGTTCGCATCATAACGCCCTCAAGGTTTTATTCAAACCCCTCACAGCAGCAGCAGGTAGGCAAATTTTTAACATCACGGGACAGCTCACGCGGACTTTAATTGCGCGCCACGCAATGTATATAAAACCCCTTTTCTGGCAGGCACTGGAGTCATTCCCATTGACATAAGCCAACTTTTTTTAGATCCTCGGCAAAACCAACGATACCGTCATGAAATCAGAACGTAATGCGCTGGTTAAGGTCTCCAACCCACCCTAGTGTCACAGTGCTCACACCTCGGTCGGTGATATGTGGCGCGGGCCGACCAGGCGTCTGATAAAAAAACATCTTGGCGCTGGTCTGTGCAAGACAGACGACAAAAAATCTTGACCCCTCTCCAATGCCAAGAAATCGACCATTTTTCAGGTTTCACATCGATCGACAAACCCAACGATTACGCCACGAACTCAGAATGAAGCGCGCTGATTAGAGGCTCCGCCCCACACTAGTATCACAGTTCTCACACTTCGGTCGGTGATATGTGACGTGGGTGGGCTAGGCGTCTACTAAAAACATATTTGGCAGCTGGTGTGTGGAAAACAGACGACAAAAACTCTCGATTCCTCTCCGTTGGCACAAAATAGAACTTTTTGAAAGTTTTGACGAAGGGCGTAGGACGCCGCGGCCAACCTCTCGCCCCCTAGACCACGGATGCCAATGATACCTCCGAGGCCATAATTTTTCACTCATTGGCCTTGCCCGGTACGAAGCTCGTTGACCATGGGTAGATTGCATGTCGAGATCGAAGGTCAATCGTTGCGTGACTGTGGGTGTGCGAGCTGCGAGTTGTGCCTTTTTTCACCTCGTTTGTGTGCGGCGTGATTTCGCGTGGTTCCCGCGGTTCCCGTTAATACAGCGATTTCATTGGAAGATGGCTCCCGTTGTTCGCGTTCTTTCAGCCATTTTTATTGGAAGATAGCTGGCGTCAACTGTCCCGTGTTATTTAAGACTTGCCCAGCAGGCAGCCGACGGCACGCCGACGCTCTCTATATATGGATTAAATGCTGCCGCAAAAACGACTCCAGGCACAGCCCACGTACCTCAGAGGTCGGCAGTCCTTCCAGCCCGGCCAAAATCCCCTGGGAAAAGCTGGGACGGCTGCTGTTTGTGAGTATGTTTTAGCCCCCGCACAAAACGACACCTACCCATGTTGCATCCACATGGGGCTCACGGCCAGTGTCGCTAGCCCTATCTATCATCACTGTGATCAATGCCACCGGGTATCCTTCGTATCTCCCTCTACTACACAAGTTAGAGCGAGTCTAGCGTAGGGCGTCGTGGGGTGGTCAGGTTTGTACAACCTTGCGTTGGTGTTGCTGGGCTAAAATAGAAAATAAAATACCAAATTTATCTTTCCATAAAATCTGCCAACGAACAGGAAGTGCAATCTCCAAAGAAAAGCTTCGCAAGTTTTCCGCTAAACATGCGTCGTTACAAACGGTCCTTAGTGCGTCCCCCGTGGCTTTGGTAGGTGGCCCGCGTGCCTATCAAGATCATTGCCGTATGTTCGAGTCTCACCGAGTGCATGCTCGTATGTACGTACCTTTTTCTTGCATAAAACTGATTACGGAAAGAGCGAGAGCGTGAGTTATACATTCGATGAAACTCGACGAGCAGTGGGAATGCTGAACCCTGTGCGCGACAAAAAAGGAAGGCACGTGTACCGGGGGGGAGAAGGGACGGCACCTCTGACCTGTGACCCCGGCTTGTCCAGAAGATCGCTGAGGGTAAAACCTCCTACTATTACGGGGGTCCATAGTTAATAGGACCAAATATTGTTAGTAAAAAATGTTAAATATGTAGGTTTTTATGTATACCATAGGTCCTGTTAACTATGGTCCCCCGTAATAATACGAGTTATAGTAGGCTGGGACGTAAAAGTGGTGGAAAAAAAAAGAAAGAAAAAAAAGTGCAAGCAATCTTCTGCCTGGCCGGTGAAAACCCGACGTGCGCCGTCCCGGCATTGTAGGGATGCGGGGGTCTATGGTCCATCGTACGACTACGGTCATGCACGATATCATCGAGTACGCCCAGTACACCCCTTTTCCCAAACGGCGTGATGATGAGGTCATAATACTGCTGCTGCTGCTGCTGCCATTTGTTGTCGATGTTGATCTCACATTAACGATACCCCATCATCACCAGTCGTCGCGAAAAAACATTCGTGCCAGAAAAAATGCAGTACTATTAAATATTTTATTTTTACTGCTGTTGCGGTCCCATCACAATCTGTGGCGTAGCTTTGTCACCACAGAACTTGTATCTCTTCTAGGATTGAAGAATCGGCACGGACACTGGTTGTGCTGGATGTCGGTGGGTAGAAAGAACGGCTTACAGTTTAATGTGAAGAACACACACATATCACAAGAAACCGGGAATACTGCTTACTTTACGTACCTGTACCTGGTACAGCAGTAGGCTAGATTTCTTGTTATTTAATACCAGGAGTAGGCTAGATTTCTTATTATTTAATACCAGGTACCAGGTAAGAAACTAAAAAAGTACGTCAGCTGTGAGTTTAACCGATCAGCAGATCAATCGATACTCAATGTTGCAAGCTGCGTGAACCGTTCGCGCGTTTTCTATCACCCTGGTATTTCCCTAGCGATTGACTATATATATATATATATATATTTTTTTTTTTCTCATCCCATTCATTATCTTCGCACATCTTCTTCTCTCTCTCCTTCCAACTCGTAACTCAGATCCGGGTCACATAGCAGGCTCTTCTCCCCCCTTCCCGCTACGGTACGTGCCTACATTTTTTATCGCGAGAAGATTTCAGCCTTTTCTTCCCTCGTCGACTCGCATCGAATTGTGCCTACCCACGCTGCAAGGCGCTCTCAACAATTGAATCCTTTTTTTATTTTTGCAAATAAAGTCAAAGTCCGACCCACCTGGGGCTCGAACCCAGGACTCAAACAAGTAGAATTCGAGGTTAACCACTTGAACCACCGGGGCGACCGGCTTTATTATATACCAGGTATATACTGGCCGGTGACTACCAGGGTCTACGAGGCGATAATACGTGTGTACCATTCCGTATATGCGAAACCGTGTGTTCCACACTGTTACTATTAATAAAAAACTTTTTTATATTTCCCTGCTGTACCTTGAGAGAAGGTCTATCTATTGTCAGGGCGCTTTACAAGGTAATCTCTGGTGGACACGCACGGGCCGTACCAGTTACGTACTCGTATATATGCACTCGTAAGCGCATCAGTACGAACGCCTCTTGAAGTATTGAGCAGCAACGGCAACAACGGCAGCGACAATGGACTTCTCTCGTTCTCATCGAGGCGGAACGATCGGCCATCCTCATGGTACACATCTTGAGGGCTCCGGGATTCAGGACTGCTGCTCAGGCGGATATGGCAGCGGTCTGCTGCTGCTGCTGCTGCTGCTGCTGCTGCTGTAGCTGGTGTTGTTTGGTGTTGAACTATTAACATGTTGATATTGATACTTGCATGTACAATATTAATAGTTTGTTGTTGTTTTGTTGTTCTCACATTAACTCTCTGACGAAGGAGTCCGTGGTCACACAAAGGTGCTGGAGCCCTAGGAAGATCCGAAAAACAAAAAAATCGAAAATTCGGCTGCCTCAAAATACACGAGACGGAAAAAGCGCACACAAGATAAAACCAATGTGCAAAACTGAACTAACATGGCCGCGGGTATATCCTCTCAACTATAATATAGAAGAGTACCCCCGTTCCCACCACTAACCAACTCGTGGCTGCTGACTACAGCGGATGCTGTCTGAAGTGCTGCCTGCACCGTACGAAACGCACGGTAGTCGTGAAAACGAAAGAGGAACACACCTGCCTGCTATCTGGAGTGCTGTCACAGAGTGAAGACTCGCGGATATGCAGTGAAAAAGGAGCAATCGAACCTTACTGCCACACGAATATCAACGATCGCCATCTCTTCCTGGACTGTCTGACACAAAAAGGTGCAGCACAGCAGTTATGATACCACGTCCCTGATAATTGCGTAGGTTATTCCCCATGGAGGGTATACAACTCGTTAAACTACAAAAACCAGTGACGAGTACCGGTAGATACTATTCTGCCTCGTGAAAAACAAAACCAGGAAAAAACAAACTATGACTGCTTCTCTCGTGATGATAGTGTGCGCGCAAATCATGGGTCTCCATGCACCGTCTTCCTGCCGCTCTTCATGGCCGCATCATCGCCTTGGCCCAATCCACCCGCTCCTTTGCGCGTGCACTCGTTGCCATTCCCTTCCAGTCGTTTCCCTTTCTCCGTCATCCTGAAAAACAAAATGCTCCTCGCACTTGCGGTTCTGATCTGGGAAATAAAAATTCTCGCGCAGGGGGAGGTCAATCCGTCTCTTCCCCGCACGTCGACGCTCAGTCTCCCTCCTCCCTCGTCGTCGAATCCAGCCTCCTACCGGCGCAATAGACTGTGCCGTAGTGTGGCCTGTGGTGGCGCCTGCCTCCGCGCATGGACACCCCGATTGAGCATTGCTGCTCTGCCGCAGCTGCCTAAAAAGACGCGCGAATCGTAGGTCTCCGTGCCTGACGCACCACGTACGACCCAACTCTACTGCCGCCTGAGCCTCGCGGCCACAGGCAGCAGCAAGAAGGTATCACTCCTTGAGGGTGAGTCCGGCCTTACACCCGCCAGAAAGACCTACCCCACTCGCTATTAGCCTGATAGGGCATGCCTCGCAGCATTCCTTGCCGAGGCAGCGAGGGGAACGGAACTATAGTACGTGGTGCGAGGGATTCACGTATGACATGATACGAACTTGTACGTACAAGAACATGGACATAGTTTCGTTTCGACGAGCGCGAGCGAGCCCGTGCTCCGCGAGCACTGTACTACAGGCTTCCGGCGGACATCGGACACAACAGAAGAGGCTGTGCGGCTGAGCCGCCTGCTTCGACAGCTGGAAAATGCACGGCATGACTGCAAAGTTGCTCCAAGACCACACGGGCTCGCAGGACACAGGACACAGGACGCAATCAAATTCAATATGGTTGGCATCATTAATACCTGGTATACTCGTATAAAATGTTCATCACGTTAAAAAAACGCGGAAGAATATTCGTCCAAAACGCAAAACCAAAAGGCCCACCACAAGCAAATAGTACTGCAGGTTACCGGGGGCCGGGGGTCAGCGAACGCACTTCCCCCAGCGTGGGCAATACCCCACTTTAGCGCACCTGTTTCTCACCCAGTAGGAACCCCAAGGCTGCCTGCTGGGCGTCACACGCAGGCACAGAACTTTCGACGTTTTGCTCTCGATCCACAAAAAAACGGGGGTATTCTTCGTCTTTTTCCCGCCTGGTTGGCATCTTTGTGCCGCCTTCAGTCTTCGTTACAACTCCATTTGCAGCACACTCCTCCAAAAGTCAAAAATAGACAACCCCAGCGCACGAGCCCGAAAACGCTTCCGAGCAGGTGAGATCAGCCGACCGGGGGCGCTCAGCAGCCAAAACTTGTGGAGAGTAGCCTGACTATGCAACACCCACGGTACGTGCGTACCGGTCCTCGTTCACGGCGACCTACAGCCTTGGTGGCGTGCTTGTCATATTGTTTTGGTTCCGTGAGTTTCTCCTCTCTCTCGCGGTCTCTTTGTGTGCCTGTCGCCTCTCGGCCTAGTCAACGCGGGCTCTGACCACGGCCGAGCACCGCATGGGGCGTAGTCGAAGTCGCAGTCAGCGCAGAAGGGGTCGCGCGTCACCTCCCCGCGTCCGGCCTCGTGTGTTTTTTCGCCCACGCATGCTTGCTTCACACGGTTACTTGCCCCCCCCTCAAAACTGAAAACTTTGCTGCTGTTCTTGGCGTTGTACGAATGTGCGTATACAAGAAGATAACCCAGCAGGCCGACCTATACAGACAGCAGTACAACAGCAGCAGCAGTATCACATGTTTCGTCCCGTTTTTTTTTTTTTTTAGTTTCCGGATACATCGCTGCAAAGCAGCGGCAGCAGCACCGCTGCAGAGCATCTCGCGCGTCCCTGCTAAGGAAACATCCTATGTAACATAGTGGTCGCTCGAGCCGTTGACATTCAAACGCAACGAGAACTTCCAAGCGAGGGTTGGAAACGTGTTGGCTGCTCTCGGTCTGTCTGGGGGTACCAGGTAGTACAGAGACTGTTAACGACACTGCATGCAGCAGGTGGGTAGCAGCAGGAAAGGCAGAAACACATGCATGCGCCAACACCAGCAGATCATCAAGCTGCTGCTGCTGCTGCTGCTGCTGCTGCCTGTGTTGGCTAGTCTAGGCGCTTGGTTGAGGCGAAGGGGCACCACTTTCGTCACACGGCAAAAACGAGCGTGCGTGATGATATTGATTTCACTTTGAACCCGCGAGTGTCAAATAAATGTGGATTGTGGTCGACTGCTGTCGTCTGCTGTTCGCCCCCTCCGCCGCCTTTCCCCCCTCCTCCCTCCGCACACCACATGTTCTAGGTTATACCTCGTAGGTCTAGGCACTGCTGTTGTATGTACTAGCTGTGCTTGAGGTCTACGCACTGCTGTAGTCCCTCGACAGGGCGGTCGGTATTGTTTCGTCTGCCCGAACTCGGAAAATAGAACATAGACATTTAACCCGTTTAGAACCGCAGTCCCGTTTTGGGGACAAACTACTTGGAAATTTCAGTAGTTTGCCCCCAAAACGGGACTGCGGTTCTAAAAATTTCCAGTACGAAATAGCATTATTGTGCCAACGTCTTAACACCAAAATCTATTATGAATGTAAGGGGTTATCGCTTATTTTCACATGATTTCAGTACGAGAGCGGATGCGATGTAGATTCCCGTACTATTAATAGGCAACTGGGATTATGTTTTTGACGCCCTGCCATCTTGCCGCAGGCACGTGCCAGGTACAGCACACTACTATTAATATTAATACTACTGACGTTAGTATATACCAAGACCTGGAAGCCTTGGTACAATACCATTGACGTAGAGCCGCACGGGGGTTTGTGGATTGGTTTTGTGTTTTTTACAGCGGTTTAGTTTCTTTGTCTTCTTTGCCGAAAGCGAAAATCGAATGGAACGCGACGTGGGCAAACGCCTCGCTGGTGCCCACCTGAAACCCATAAAAAATACCAGAGGCACTCGAGGGTGTGTTGATAATATATTTCAGAGCTGATATTCGCTATTAATATTATTAATAGCTGAACCATAGTAATTACAAGACCCATCGTGTTCACAAAAACGCTATATTCCAGTATTTTTACGAGGCATATTCGGTCGCGATGTCGCGATTCTGACGAGTCGTACGGTGTGTGTGTTCTTTACATTAAACCGTCCTTTGTTCCTTCTACCCGTCGACACCCAGCACACTCAGTTTCCTTGCCGATTCTTGAATCCTAGAGAGATGCAAGCCCTGTCTGTGGTCATAGATCTAGGCCACATCAGAGATACTGCAAGGAGTACAATGTAGTGCAGTATGCAGAGTTGACAGACAATGCAATGCCGCCTCCTCGTACTGGAAACGGCAGGCACGACAAGCACATTCTATGAAGGAGAGAGAACAAAACAAATAAAAACGAGAATCGAAAGAAGAACGAACAAAAAAAGAGAAGAAAAAGTGTAAGTGTCGTGCACTCCCTTACGTGGGGGATAGGGTATGGTATTCATGATACTAGCCAGTACATGGACGCTCCCTGCGGATACGCGGAACCTCGAAAAGGTATACACGAGCTGCTGTTGTCTTCCCCCTTGGGCCCTCGTCCTTCTCGAGCCTCAACCTCAACCCTCTGTCCCCGTTGACTACATGTGCGCTGTTGCCAAACCCGACGAAGTGTAGAAAGTCGGCGGTCCTTGGTTCTTCGGTGTGTATGCGGTACCTCAATAGTGCGTGCAAACGATGCGTCGGTGAGCAGCAGGGATCGATGTGGGTGCTGCCGTTGATGAGATGACCAGCTGACGAGGGAGGATCGACCGTTTCGATCAATATTTTATTTACAAACGTATCCCGAGTATTTGGCTCTACGGCTCTGTTTCATTGTCCATTGTCCGGAAACAAGCGGTGGTATGCTATACTCGCACGAAGAGTCGACCGGCGGGTTTGCTTGTTGGTATAATATCAGTAGGGCCATGAAACAAAAAAACACACGCCTTGAAAGTACTGCTGTCTTACCACGTATGCTGAGTACAGCAAGTATACTCGTACCTCGTACGTATAGCATCGCTCGTACAACGTACCGTACTCCCCGCGTATACATGCATGGCATCGCATTACTAGTTGTATGCGCCAGGTACATATGCTCCTGGTGCTGTTGTCTTGACCCCCCCCCAACCCCCGCCCGAGTTTACTTACGGGCCTGTCGTGTCATGTTCGCAAGTCAGAAGTGCTTTTAAGCTTCGACATGGCTTTCGAACCAGACGTGGCGTGCTTCGCGTCGTGTGTTCCGCCGCCGCTGCTCGGTAGTCTAGCTTCTATCAGGTCTGTGCCCGTTGGTGTTCACCGTCAATCTGATCGACCACGACAAAGAAACAGCGTGGACTATGTATAATACTCGTGCGTGAACAACTCGTCTCTGACGAGATACCGAGAATGCGAATCGCGACTTACTTACCCACAACGGCGACAATTGGAGGGGCTGCGTACGGGATACGGGGGGCGTGTGCCCAACCCCACAACGGTTGTGTGTTTGGGTGTTTTCCCCGCGCTATAACCCCTATGTTTGCCGAAACCGAAAGCGCAATGCATGCGCACGTGCGGTGCGGCGGAAACGAGTCCGTGATGTACTTTTTTTTGTTTTGTGCACTACGAAAAACTGGGTTGCCGTTTCACTACGCTCTTTTTCTTTTTCTTTTTCCTCAGGGTTGCCCACCGCTTGCTCGATAAAATGGTTTGACACACTTTTTGTGTACGAGACGAATAGAACTAACCCTATCCCTCATCCTAAGCCAATCAGAGCAACCCTGGCCCTGACCGCAAGCCGATCAGACCAAATCCCGATTAATTAGCAAGGTCTCGTACTGCCTTTTTTCTTCAATCTCGTGTATATGTACCTGTATACAGTAGTCTACGAGTATCATATTGTTTTTTTTTTCATATTACGGGGGATCATAGTAAACAGGACCTAATATTGTTAGTAAAAAAAGGCAAATATATAGGTTTTTGTCTAAACCGTAGGTCCTATTAACCCTTTGAGAACCGCAGTCCCGATTTGGGGACAAATTGCTTAGAATTCGAGTGCTTTGTCCCCAAAATGGGGCTGCGGTTCTAAATGGGTTAACTGCGGTCCCCCGTAGTAGTTTTTTTTTTTTTTTTCTTGCTTCACACGGCGAATCGGGTTATCACGGCTCCCGCTGTCATCGCCCCCGTGCGCGTCTCGTTTGTCCTCCCCGCCCCGAACGCCCGGCGGATGCACAGCGTGACAAGAGCAGCATCGGCAGCAGCAGCAGAAGCAGAAGCAGCCGCAGGAGCATCATTATCGACAGAGGTTTTCAGAGGCGAGGACGAATCACACGCTTGGAGAGGCGCACGAGGGGGGTGGGTTGTAGGGAAAGCGGACTTTTGTTTTGAACTCAGCCCGGGGAGGTAGGAGCGCGAGGCTTACACACACCAACCAAGCAGACAGACCCGCGGACACGACACGCGAAGCGCTGACACGCCCACCGAGGGGAAGCTGCAGACAGAAGAGGCAGACACCGAGAGAGACAGAGCGCGCGCTCGGCCGCGTTTAAGAAGGAACCAAGATGGGCCGTAACAGCAAGGGCTCGAAAAAGAACAAGGCGAAAGCGAAGAAAGCCGCTAACGGTGCGCCGCTGAAACCCGCCGCTGCTGCTGCCGCCGCCGCCGCCGCCACCGCTGCTACCGCCTCCGTAATTGTGAACAGTGCTCCTGCAACCATCGTTGAAGGTGTGGAAGAAACGAAGCCGGCGAAGCTCGAGGTGCCGATGGTGGGCGACGTGGCTGCCGCCGCAGGAGATGCCGTCGACAACGCCTCGGCGGCGGCGAGCTCGGGGGAGACCGCCCTGTTGAATGCCGCGGCAGAAGCGTCCGAGAGCGCGGAGAGCGCGGAGAGCGCGGCCGAATCGGCGGGGGAAGATGCGGTGGAGACAATAGAGGCAGCTGGAGCGGAGGCCGCCACGCAAGCTGCGGAAGCCTCCGTCGCGACAGAAGGGGCGATAGCGGAGACCACGGCTGTTGTAACTGCGGCAGCTTCCGCCGCGACAGAAGGGGCGATAGCGGAGACCACGGCTGCGGTAACCGCGGCAGCGACGGACGCGGGGGCGGCGGTGTCCGCATCCGCGGAGGGGGCGCAGGCGGCGTTTACCGCGGGAGTGGCGGCTGCGTCCGACGCGGGAGAAAATGCGCTCGCCACGACGGCGACGAAGGTCTCGGGGGTGGAGGCGGTAGCGGGAGGCATGCTCGGGGGAATTATGGGTTCGGTCCAGCAAGCTGTGAAGGTCACGGAGGACGTGGCGGCGAACTCTATCTCCACCGCGGAGGGAACCCTAGGGAACCTCAGATCCACGCTAGACACGGTAGAGACCCAGGTGAGCACCGCTATTGAAAGCGCGGCCGCGCAACTCCCCGGCGGCGGCGACGCCGCTTCGGCGACCCCCCGGGCCGCTCCCACCGCACCGATAGCGGACGATGTCACGCCGGTTGCGGGTGCTCAGGCTGCTGCGGCCGCTGCTACCGCCGCCGCCACCGCCGTTACCGCCGCCGCCGCGGGGGGAATGGGTTCCATGATTTCTGGTTTGGTGTCGTCGGTTGAGGGTGCGGCAACACAGGCGGAGAAGGCGGCGTCGTCATCCCTGACAGCTGCGGAGGGGGCGCTTAAGGGCGTGGAGTCGAAGGTGGGGGAGGTCCAGAAGCAGGTGGACTCTATGATGGCAGGCGTGGCGGGCGGGAAGGACGAGTCGGCCGAATCTCTCCCCTCGACGGAAGGCGTCTCTAGGGGCTTGGAAGCGGCGGTGGCCTCGGCGGCGGGCGCTGTCGGGAATGCTGGGGATGAAGGTGGGTCGTTCCTTGCATCGGCCGCGCAAGGGCTGTCCGCGGAGCTGGGGAAGGGAGCCGCGGCTTTCGAGGAGGCGGTGAAGTCCGATCCGTACGCGCAGGATCCCGAGGACAGGAAAATGTTCGGGACGTGCAAGGTACCCAAGTCGGGTGGGAGTTGCATTATCGCTTGAGCGTCCGGCTGAGTGCTATAGCTGATGCACAGCTTTGGGGTAGTTGCGCTTAGGTTATCGCCCGCTGAGCGTGTAGCTTGCGCAGGGCGTAGCCCCCGCAAAAAAGTTGACCCCGCTGAGGGTGGCTGTCGCTGGGATTTGCGTCCGCTGAAGTTAGCGTCCGGTGTACCGCCGCATTTGCCCTTGGAAAAAACAGCAGAAGCGTCGGCCGAACATGAAGCGGTAGCCGGTCTGCATCGCCCACCGCCGCTCTCAGGGTGTTCCGTCGGCGTGGAATGCGCACGAACGTGCGTCAGTGCGTGCGTGCGTGCGCTCGTTCGTTCTGTGAGTGAATTGGTTAGGCCAGGTCTGATTGATCGATGCACACGGGGCCGCTGTTGTCCCTGGAAGGCTTGTCGGACAGTTTTGACAAGACGTACAGGGGAAGACAGCGAGACACCTCTTTAGCGGCGGGTCGTTTCCGGCGTGTCCGTTTTACTGTTGCCTCCGTTCCGTCAAACGAGGAGCAAAAAACGGACCGCTACGCGCAAACGGCGAGGGGCTTTATCCTATGCTATTAATAGGCGTTTTCTTTTGGCTGGGGAGATATATACCGTAGACCTTTGTTGGCATCGTAGCCGCTGCCCGCTCTTGCTTCCCTTTGCTTTTTCCGGGCAGAATTCTAGTAATAGGATGGGCAGCTGCTTCTGCGGCTGGCCGGAGCCGGCGGTGGCGTTTTTCTTCGGGGAAGAGGAGGAGGGGGGCAAGTGGAGGAGGAGTGGGGGGGGGGCACATCAAGGAACGTGTTTGTTGTGGTAACTTGGCACGCATCTCTTGATCCCACTGGCAGCCTACTTTTGGCCAAAATATGGGTTCGAGCTTCGAATGCCCTCTCGTAAGTGGGGATTAAAAATGAAGGCAGCTTATAGTTTGAAGGGCAATCAGAGCAGCTCAAATTTGGAAGGCAGTCGGAGCAGCAAAAGGTTTGGCGGGTGCATGTGCAAGTTTTTTTATTTTTAGCTCCTGAGGTCGACGCGCCAAGGGAAGGGGAGGTACATCGTGGCGTGGAGTACGGGCGCTTTCTGACGGTCAGCACGTGGACGGGGCGGGGGGGAACGCGGGTTGTTGGAAGAAGGCGGGGGAAGGCAAAACGGAATATTTTCCTGCTGCTCCTACCAGGTACAACAGTAGCTAATTCTGCCGCTTTTTGCAAATGATCGGTGGGATATTGAAGAATAGGAGGCCCATGTTGGCGGTTTGTACGCATTCGCTTTGCCGAGCAGAAGGTGCCGGGTTTTCCAGGCGGTGCGTTGCGTTTTTTGCAGACATCTCTCCAGACTGTCGCTGCATTCGTTTTTTATTTTTGAAGGGTGGGGCGTTTTTTGCTTGGGGCCTGTGTGCCCCTTGGCTTTCCGCTGTGTGCGGCGATTTGATAGCAAAGGTTTTACAATGGCGGGGGTAGGCATACCCCAAAACACCGCCCTGTCATTTTTCGTAGTAGTTTTCACGTGTAGAACTTTCGGGTCTCAGCATCCGCCCGGGAGAGTTCGTACGCAATTCGTTTTTTCATTCCACCCTTCCCCGTCGGTGCTGGTTTTATCTTTGTGGATTGTCAACCGTGGTTGTGGACGATTCTCAAGTCTCGTGTGAGCGAGCTGCCGTCATCAGGGTAGGGGCGAGGGGGTGGGGACGATGGGGGGGGCGACGTGAGGTGATCGAATGAAAAATTAAGGCGTGGGTGCTAAGCTGTCCTCCGCCGCTTTTTAGCGTTGATCTATCTCCCGTTTTGTCACATCCAGCCCCCCACCCCCCCCGCCCCCTCTCCCGATCTGGGCGTTTTTTTGTCGCCTCTTCCCCCCCCCCCGCTCCGCCCGTCCCGGTGGTGTTGAGTCGTTTTTTTTTTATTGTATGTTGATGTGCGCACGGGGGGCGAACCATCGAATATGACCACTTTTGGGCTTTTCATGGGAGCATTTATTTTTTGGTGATTTCACACGACATCACCGTACAGTATTGTACGCCCGATGTCTCGTCGTGCCTTGGCTGTTGAGGCGTGTATGTTGCGCGGCGCAGGTTCGGGTTGAGGTTAGCGCTGCCCGTCGGGTGGTGCTACGGTGATGATGATGGTGATACGTACGATACGATACTATGCATTAAAGGCATTGCGTTTCGCGATTGTGTTGTTCTCGCGAGGAGAGGCTGTTCGAAGAGAGGGGGGGGGGATTTTTGTGTTCAGGTTCCGTCGTGTGTGATACTCGGCTTGGGGGTGATTTTTGTTTTAAGGCACGGGATAAATCGCCACGAGTAATCAAGCTGAAAGTAAAAAAGACAACAAAAAGAGGGGACACAACCCGAAGGCGGCAACGATTCGAGATTTGCCAGACACCCTCTCAAGCCCTGGAGGGTCCGGTTTTGGCCGATGAGTATACCATCGACCGTTGTCGGGGAGTGAAATTATGGTTTATCGCGTTTTTTTTTATTTCCTGTTTTTCGGAGCGTGCCGTGCAATACTACGACACGATGATAAAGCGCAAGCCTGAAGAGATCCTATTCGCTACGTGTATACCTGGTGCCGCTTTTGGAACGTGAGATGGGAGAAGTTGTGACCGAAACTTAACTGGTACGATTTACAGCATCGGCCACTCCCTGTCTGGAAATGAATGCGCTCGCCGGGCGCTGCAGCCGCTACAGGGACGCCGCTTGGGCCTTTGGGGCCTCGAAAGACCGCTGACGTGTGATGGTGCTTGGCGCTGTTGGTATATGGCGCCTTGGTGACAGCGTGCATCTGTATGATGAGCCTCCTATCTCGAGCCATGGCTCCACAGTGTGGGTACCTGGTATACCACTACAGTGTGGGTGTACCACTACAGTGCCGTACGGGGTAACCCTAACGTTAACGTTGTCTGGCTGACGGGGGCTCCTCACTATATTTGCAAACCCCACGTGGCTACGCAGGTGGCCGGGACCCCCCCCCCCCCCCTCCCCTTGCACAACGGGGGTGTAAAACAATCCTTGTGGAGACACTGAACAATGTATATAGCACACCATTAGGCGTTTGTACCGAATTGAGAGGCTGTCGACCCCTCGCTCAATGCCCCAGCAAGGAATTGTTCACGCCTACGTTGCGCTAGAGGGGGGATCACGGCCACCTCTCTGCAGCCGTATGGCGGTGTTCGTGGGGTTGCGCGTAATCTTTGAGCCCGCTTTTGTTGTCTGTCTCTCTTGTTCAGACTGATGTTGCTGCTCCGTGCGACATGTGCTGCTAATGCCTTGTTTGGGGCAAGGAAGTCGACGGGTTCGACGTCGACGGGGCCCGCTAGACGTATCGTTCGATGTTCCGAACGAAAGGAAACGGTGAAACCGCGCACGCCGTACAATAGTGAAAACCAGTCTGATCTGAGTCGACAGGAGTCGGTGCACCGTAAAAATTGTGTCCAGGTCACGGTGCAGCGGTGCCTTGACCGATGTGCCCTGGCGATATAACAAAGGTGATTCCTGTCGCGGATTCTGCATACGAGTACACTCGCCAACTGGCGAGCACCACCTCTGGTATACCGGTTTCTGGCTAATTCCCAACATTACTGGTAGTACCAAACACACGGCAGTTGAAAATTAGACAGTACACATGCCAGAGGTATACACTGCGCGTAACACGCATACACAAAAACGAGGTCTTTCGGATTTAACCGGCGCAATCCGCGCAGCAAACAAACACGATGCCAAGGCGCTTGGTGAAGACATAATATCACGCCGAATCAGCCCGCCACGTCGGGACATGCAACCAGCACAACGGATGGGGAGGGCCCAACGGGGCGACGGGGTAGCAATGCTTTGGCAAACCTGATTCTACAGGAGCACTTCCGAGGAAGACAGAAAATATTACAAAATCGATCCAGGCGCACCCCCAATCAGAGGGGTAAAACTAAAATGCAAGAGAGACCCCTACCCGCCCGCGGAGGGGCTGGAATCACACAGATAGGATCCCGGCACCCTCTCACAGGGGTAGAAATAGTACACAATTGATTCGAACAGCCCCTCAAAGGGGTAGAAATAGTACAAAACTGACCCCTGCCCGTCCGCGGAGGGGCAGGAACACTACAATTTTGCCCCCCTACACCCTCTCACAGGGGTGGATATACTGTAGTACAAAAATGACCCCCGAAAGTTCGCAGAGGGGCAGATAGGTAAAACTGTAGTACAAAATTGATCCAGACACCCTATCAGAAGGGTAGAAACGGTACATGTTCGATCCAAGCCGTCTGCGGAGGGGAGACACACAAAAGAAATAACCCGTAGAAACTCAGAGGGGCAGAAGCACCGGTAGTACAAACTTGACCCCACAGCACATTCGCGGAGGGGCAAGAAAACAAAAATTGACCCCGGCATCACCTTTGGGGGCGGGGGGGTATCAACACCGCAAAAAAAGTGATCCAAGCACCCCCTCCAAGCCCCTACAAGGAGGAATAAATAGTAAATAGAGCCAGGTACTTATTTGACCCCAGCCCGAAACAATGCAAAACTTATCCCGGCACCCCCTAAGGAGTTCAGGGGGGGGTGTATCGATACATAGTACAAAAATGATCCCAGCACGCCCGCAGAGAGGTAGCAATAGTACGGCCCCCGTACGCCACGCAGGAGACTCGTCTGCCTCCTTGTTGCCCACGACGTCCACGACTCCCCTTGCCCCAACGGTATCCCCCCGCGACAAAAAGCTGTGTCCCGAGCGGCATCCGCGTCGAGCTCTAGGGAGCAAAGCCACCAGCGCAGCACGATGGCAGCTCTATTAAGATGCGCTCTGCAGCAGCACTGACAACTGCTGCCGCCACCAGGCGATGCGTCCGTACCATTCCATTACAGCAGCAATACTTCCAGCACGCGGTATTCTTACAGGGTGCCCTACCGGGTATCATACAGCAGCAGCAGCAGCAGTAGCAGTAAGTGCGCCTCCTTCAGTAACCCGCATGCCGGGCGTGTGTGTCGCATGTCGCGATACCGCCTGACGGCGTCAGCGCGATGCCCAACCCCGGCAGTCATCGTATCTTACCACGACGGCGAGCGATACGGACAGCACGCGGCACCACAACAACGCAAAAACCTTCCAACCAGCACACACAGACACCCACCAACAAGGGGGCCAAAACATGAGACACCCGTCTACAAGGGTTGTTGACCCCTGCCGAAGGAATCAACTATCACCCGCGACGCTGGTGGCAGCTGCATTCCACCACGCCCTCAACATCTCCTGCTCTTCCAGCGGCACATCCCACCTCCCAGCCGCGGCGGACGCCGCCTTCAGCAGCTCCGAAACCGCGGTAGCCACCGACACCTCGTCATTCTTCTCAAAGCCCTGAAATTCTAAGCGTGTCCGACGGGCAGCCGTAACGAGTTCTGTTCCTCCGGACCCTTGAACTGCCCCCGTCCCCGCCTCTTCCCCCGCCTCCGTCTCCGCCCCGCTCCTCCCCCCCACTCCCGCCTGGCTTCGGTGGGAGAGCGGGCCGGTAGTCAGCACCAGCTCGACGGCATCTAGCAGAGAGACTCTTGCGTCGGCATGGGGGATGGTTCCCGCTGCCGCTGCTGCTGTATTTGGTGCTGTTGCTGCTGCTGTATTTGGTGCCGTTGCTGCTGCCACGCGCGTGGTAGCTGCCGCTTCTTCTAGCCCGCTGGTGTCGCCGCCGTCACCCTTACCGTCAGGCAGGGGTGTTCCCACCAATGGCAGAGCCTGTCCTAACGCCTCCACCGCTTCCACGGGACGGGGAAAAGGTGTCCCGGCGGCAGCCTCGAGCGCGCGGGAAGCGCTTCTTGCGTTTCCCGTGAGCACGGCGGCCCCGGTCGAGGTTGCGGGCGAGATATTAGCGTGGGCGGCGGAAAACGCGGTCGCATCGGATGGAGAGGAGGCGTTCCCGTCTTGGGTGTCCGGGGGCGCTTTCGGTTGGAAGGGGTTGCACGCGATGAATGGGCGTACGTCGGCGCCGCTTTCCTCTAAGAGGCGGCTGCGTGAAGAGGAAGGGGGGTTCGCGAGGAGGAGCGAGTCAAACGGACAGCAGCTTATCGGAGGAAACAAAATCAATACAGCTTCTCGAAGGAAGCAAATCAATACGACCTGGCATTAGTGCGTACCTGGAATACACGATAGCTTGCCGACCTACGCCCTTGCCGTACGTGAAAGGTTTTATCTCCGATGCGCGAGGTAGTAGCAGCGGCGTCCCACCCCAGCAACTGCAGCCGTGACACATCACAGCTGCCGAGGCTTACCCCGCCGACAAGTAGGCGAAATCGGTGCCACCAGACCAACCACAATTTCGGCAGGCAGCGGGCAGCCTAGAGACAATGGCATGCTCGACCACCTTCACCGACCAACTATCATTGCCCAGACCAGCCACGCAAAATCGAAACTATCGCAACTAGAGCGGCGCTCTTGAATCAAGCGAAAACTCGAAGACAGACGCCCTCCTTCCGAGCTCACGTTCCAGCCCGCCGATGAGGCAGCAGACAGTCCTCCCACGCCCCGCCACAACCCCCCCGGCCCCCTTCCATCACTTGCTCCATCCTTCACCCCATAATCACTCACCGCATGTACTGGGTCAACCGGGGCATCACTTCTGCCTGCTCCCGCGCCGCAGCCTCTCGTAGCCCCCCCGCCCCTGCCCCCCCTGTGATCAACCCGCCTCCACCAGTCCCCTCCCCCGCGCCCTCCCCACAGGCGGCCAGAACGCACGCCTCCGTGTACTCCGGCACCACCACCAGACCTGCGTCCATGAATCGCATCTTTTTCGGGGTGTCGTCGACCATGACGGTGTTGGCGGCGCCGAAGCCCGCGCCGGTGCGGTCAGGGGTCGACCATATAAGCGGCAGGTCGCGGGTGGTGTCCCAGTGGTTGGTGCCGCCGGTGTCGCGGGCGTTGAAAGGCCGGTCGTAGACCTCTGGCGCCGTCCCGGTGCTGCGAGTTGGGTCGGGCCGGGTCGGGTCGATGTGGGTGCAAGCTTTCGAGTGTTGGGGGACGCGCGGTTCAGCTGCGGTGTCCGCTGAGGGTAGAACTCGCGCACGGTGGCGGAACAATGGAGGTAGCTCACGGTTGTGTATCCGCTCGGACGTAAGCGGAACTGTTCATGTTTGCCTGGTTATCCGCAGTCAGCGGCACAGTCGGCAAGCCGACCGCGCTACTTCGCACCAAGCGCTACAGAAGGATTAAAAGGGGTACACCGTTTCTACGAGCCGCCTGGGCAGCAAGGGCTTCCTCACTTCGAACAGCTGCGCCCAGAACGTTTGCAACATTTCTTCTCAAAGCGATACTGTTTACTGCCATATATCGTGCTTGGTACAGGGCGCTATCAAATAGTGCAGCGCAGACAAGGGTGCTTGTGGTCAAAACCATAACTGCATCAACACGGTCAAAAACCGCAACACACCTCTTCATTCAGATATGGTGCTCGGGCATTGCCGAGCTCGCCTCAGTTCCCATCCGTCAAGCACCGAACAATAGTATGCCGTGTCACACCTCGACCGACCATCGCCTGCACGACGAACCCCTCCCCCCCCCTCAATTCATTCGACGCTGTAATCCACATGCGAGAACGTCCGCCAACAAGCGGCTCTTAGTAGGATGCAGCTCGCTCTTCATGCGACTCGCCCAATACCTCACGGCGCTTGCTTCGCGCTAGGTGCTAGCGATGTCTGCCTGGTCGGCAAAAGCCCGACGTGCTCGGTCCCGGCATTGTAGGGATGCGAGGGTCTATGGTCATATGACTGCGGCCATGCATGAAAATTAGCACACACACCCCCCCTCACCTTTTCAAGTCTTCGGGCATGAGAAAGTTCGCCGCTGGGAGCGCGTTCACCCCTCGCATGGAGGTGTAGAACGCCAGGCGGACCCGCGGGTGCCGCGCCATGGCGGCGACAAGTTCGGCCGCCCCCGGCCTCATGTAGTACTGGAGGGGAACCGGGTTCCCGTGCACGAACGACACCGTGCCGGCCGCACCGCCGCCGCCACCGCCCTCTGGAACCGGCAACGGCTTCTTGGCTCGATAAAGCAAGGTCCCGTTCATGTCCAGCAGGACGAGCACGGGGTCGTTCGACGCCCCCCCCCGCGCGACGCGATGCCCGATGGTCTGCGCGCCCGCACCGCTAACGGTGCCGCGCTCGAAGTCTCCCTGTCTCGCTTCGGCAGAAGGGCCCCCGTTTCCCTTGCTGAGGCATGCCGGCCCGCGCGCGAGGAGGCCGGGGGGCGGCGGGTCGACGAGACCACCGGTGGGGCAGCGGTGACCAGCGTCGTCGCACAGGCTGACTAGACCGTCCACATACTTTCTCCACAGGCTGTTGCCGTTGCCGTTGATGTTACCGTTGGTGGGAGCGGGCGGAGGCGATGGCGGCGGCGGTGGTGGCGACGGAGAAACGCTTCCCTGCGGAGAAAAAGAGGTGTGCGCTGTGAAATAAAACGGGGCGCAGATGGAAGAGTCGCCCGCCCGGTGGATGAGAGCTCGATATGACAAACAGGTCATTGTCGGGTGGGTTGGCCTCTTTTCGCGTCCGCTGCGACCCCGCACGATCGAATTGGTGTATTCCGAGGCGACGGGGGAGGGACGCTCCAGGAGGGATTTTTTTTACATTTTCGGCGACACGGGTAGCTGTTTCGGTCCGCATTGCTTATGTCGTATGTACAGAGCCGACGCGCGCAACATCGGGATTAGAAAATTGCAAAGTTCCTACTCTCCATTTTTTCGTTTTCATTCACTGTCCCTCGGTTAAGTCTTTTCAACGTTGCAGCATCCGCCGAATTTCTGAAATAGTTTGACAGCGGAACAGAAATGACAATTTGCGTTTCAATCCAACGCCTCCATCGTCGGGTCACTCCTGAATATCGTTTGGTATCAATTTGGTATCAACGTCTCTCCGGTCTCGCGAGCATCCTGAAATCACTGAAATTTCACCTTCAGGTGCGCGCGCGGCCGAGCACATAGAGGCCCTCGCCCCATGCCCAAGAGGGTTGGGGGCTCAAGGGTCCTCGCGAAGACCCCGAACCGGGTTCATGGCGTCGGGGCTGGAATTTGAAGCCCGAGGTCTGCATAAGCCTGCCCAACCGCACCACACCGTACGACTTCAATCTGCCCTGCAGCGCACCGTATATACAAAATAAATCGAGACACTCACCGCACCGCACCGTACGGTTTTGCAACTAAAAAAAAGGCACCGCGGTCCCGCGCTACCCCGTGAAAACACCCTTGTGAAATACGACACCAGATATTAATACCGGTACAGCAGTGCTCCATGCGCTCGTAGAACCCTACTCTCTGCTGCTGTAGCCACGATGGCAGTAGCACTATCAATAATACAGTAGACTCGTAGTTAGATAAGACTGGCACTATAGACTACAGTTGCATTCCTTTGCCCTGCATCAGCAGCAGCGGGAGCAGCTTTAGCTCTAGAGCTCGAGACTTTCGGATATGGAGGCTATCAACAGGCTCTTCGTGGATCCAATCTATGGCACCTGGCACTACAAGCAATACGGATATTTGTCGAACGATGACCGACTTTGATACACCGTAACAATGCCGGTGAACTCCCCTACCGCATGAAACGCCCCGGGGGCGCGATTTGTAACGAAAACGGGCAGAATCCGGAGTAAACGCCTCCTGTCAAACAAAAAACAAGATTTTTTTGCCGGCCACGCAGTAAACGTCCCTCCTATCAGTATTTGAAGTAAACACCTTGGGGGGGGGGGGGCTTGGCAAGCAATTTGAGTGTGAGAGGTGGAGCTGTTTTCGAAGCAGGCAAGGGGTTGCCTCATGCGAGGGGAGTTCATTTTGCGCGTAGGTAGATGTTTTGCGCACCAAGAGTAGAACAGACAAAAAAAAGTCAGACGCGGACAGAGAACCAAACGCGTGTGACGCGTCCTGCCTTTGAACAAAATAGTAGTCACCCACAGCTACTCGAACGAAATACGGTGCTAATGTAGCATGCATTGGGGGCGTGGCGTGTAAGAACAGCTCGTGCTGGTGTGTATGCGGTGGTGATGGGCTCGCTTGCTGACGCTTACTGATCACCGGGCAAGCACGGCCCAGATTTACATCGATGAGGAAAACATCCAGTCAGCATGTAATAAAAACAAAAATTCGCTTCAATGTCACATCATGCCCTCACCAGGACGGCACAAGCTTTCCCCCGAGAGTTCGAGAGTTCGAGCGGTCGTCGGTGCTTTTTTCATCCGTGCTGGGCACCTTGTCGGTGCTGCTGGGTTGCGACACGACCGATACCTGCTGCTGCTGCTGCTGCTGCGGTGGTGCTGTGTGCGTCTGAGAGGGGCGTGCTTGTTTCCTTCTTATTTTGTATCTCCCCGGAGGGCCAAAAGATCCGTGTTTGTTTTCTTCACAAAATGCCTCGGCCACACAGAAAATGCCCCGGGGGCGTCTTTTTCCGCCTGCAAAAACCATAGCGCCCACGGGGGGATGTCTACTCGCAATATCACGGAAATAATATACCGATACAGGTTGGTTCAAGAAAAACAACCAACATTGTGTCCGCCACGGTTAAATACCGCACGCAATAGATGTTCGAATGCCATGAACCATGGTATTTGATATCATACTGCCCGTCTTGTCCAACTGCGGAAGCGGGTAATACATACGATAACAGGTAATAATTATTTTCCAAATATAGAAACACACACACTTCTTGAATTCCGCAGTTTCAGTTTTTGTCTTCCTCATATACGGGATGTATACCCCGCACAAGGCCAAATAAAACCCATACGTAATACGCACGATCGAAGTATCACACACAGCTTGCAAATACGAGTTTCGACGAAATCCTCGATCTCAGGCCACTTCTTATGCAGTCGAAAACTAGGATAGAAAAAGCCGGTTTCCGATTAGAGACAAAACGACAATCTTATGCAGTTGAAAAGGCGCCTTTTCAATAAAAAAAAGAACGATTATTATTCCCAACTGGACAAAAAAACTGAGATTTCCGATCCAACTTGTCAGTCGGATTCGTGCACCGGAAATGTTAGAAAGTCCAGCCGCACACTCGTACGAGTATCACACACCCACACAACAACACGACATAAGAGACAAACAACCCCACACGACAACATCGGCGACGCTGGCTTGGCTGCTGTCACTTCTGCTGCTACTTGGCTCCAGTCAGCGTGATATATTCTCATCTGTGCCCGTCAGTAGCACGTGACAGCACCCGATGGCCGCAGCGTGCGGTATCGATGATAACCTTTTGCCAACTGCTGCGCTGGCTGTAGCTTTGGCAACTGTCGAAGAAACCCAGCGTGTTGATGGCCTCGAGGACGAGATGGGGGAGAACGCCCCGCGTGTGAAGCTCACACGCTGCTCGAGGAAGAAGCGAGACATCAGCATGTATGTGTCGTTGGGCGCAGCTGCTGGAGGATGAAGACCTCTCTCACCCCACGAGCAGTTTGGACCCGACTTCCGTCTACCCTACCCTTTTTTCTCGGTGCTACAGCAGTGGTCAAGCTACACTCACTCGCTTACATCAAGCGTCTCCTGGTCTCCAGAAAGAACACAAAAACCGTATACTCGATCCGACGGACGATAAGAAGGGCATGTAGCTATTCGCAATCCAGTCGGAAAAATAACCGATCGGAACCGGCTTTTTCAATCCCAGTTGCCGACTGCATAAGAAGTGGCCGCATACTACTAATAAGAGTTGATTTTTTAGTTTCATAAATAATAGAGCCAGTCCTTCTGATACGGACCTAGAACTGACGATATGTATAGCGGCGAAGACGTATGCCCATCAACCACAGACCCCCAAACGTATCAGTAAGAGCCAGGCACTCCCGTAGGAAACATTTTTCTCCCTCATTTTTTTTCTGAACGGGCCGGTTCTACAGCAGTAGGTACCCCAGGTAAGGCCTTGATTTTTTTTTTCTAGCTCACACTCCAATAGTTGACTTTATATTAATAGGATCATTGTAAGTCATCTTCAACGCAAAAAGTCGATCCTATGCTGAAACTAGGTGATTACAAGGCAAAAGGCGTAGATTACTCATTTCTCAGCAAAAAGTTCAAAAGTCCTCGCCGTTTTTGAGAAGATTAGACCCTGAAATTTGCACAAACACGTGTTCCATGAACCCCTGCCGACCCGTTAACGACGGGTTTGTATGCGATTTTGGTTTTCGCCGGGGCTTCGGGATTCCTCAAGGCTCGAATAGATAAAAGGTCAAACATGAAGCCAACAGAAAAAACACCGTCCGTCAAGGGCGGGCGGGATCGTGGTGAACGGGGGTTTGCGCCGTAGAGGGATGCATGTTTTTTGTTTCGGTTGTTAATAGTGAAATGCTGTCAAATGTTGATGCGACTTTCGTGCTGCCGCAGAAAAACAAAATACAAACAAGTAAACAGATACACTAGACATGAAAAAAAAAACCCTGCGAGATTGCTGTGGCACTTCGTATGTACGAGTGTGAGCACATCACCTTACGTGCAAGACGCGGTCATTTGAGCGCTTTGTGTCATTTCTCAGATGCATCGGGCACACGGGAAGCTGGTGAACTCGGCGCGTTCGTCAGAAGACGCCAGACCAGATCATCCTATGCGCTGAATCAGGACGTCAGCCAGCCTTTTCCAGAAGGTCAGCGAGCCGTGGTTGCACCCTGATAGTGAATATTTCCGGGGGTTTTGGCCGTGGTGCCTAAAGTCGACCTCCCGACACGAGCCCTAACCCTAACTCTAACCCGAACGCTATGATGTGACCAATGCTTGCATGCTGTGGCTTGTGAATTCTCTGGTCGGCTTGGATGCTGTGCTGGGGAAGGCTCTAGGCTGATTTGGCCGGCCCGGGATGCTGTGGCTAGGCAAAACTCTAGGTTGTTTGGGCCGCTTACAAAATACCCCTTGGCCAATCAGAGTGCGTAAATAGCCTACCTTGGGAAGGCCCACTATCTGGGGGCAACCACTACTGAGGCCAGCTTCCTATTGAAAGGAGTTGCACAATCAGGATGGTGCCGACCCACAAAGGGAGCACCAACGTCAGGGAACCATGAGAAAACATGACTCCCTCGCTATGCGTCCAACCAAACTTTCGCCACCGACACCAACTTCCAGAATCACTGCCCGCCGCCGATTTCAGCACCAGGCCCCCGCCGAATGTCACATATCGGAGCGGCGACGGTGCCGCGGAGGTCTGCAGACTCTCTCCCACGGTGTGGAGGGTGTCGTGAGTTGGAGTTATTGCGGCACTATCCAAGGCTACGTGCACTTCTTGACCTTTTTACGAAACGCCACTCATACGGGTCGATCTGAACGAGGGCTGTGTTTATAGGGGTTTTTCGGTATTTTCCCGAAATTTCGGTATTTCTTGGTTTTCTCCTATAGGAACATACTGAAAAAATCTGAAAAGCAGGCCCCGTCAAGATCGACCCCAAGGTCATAACTCCTGCCACGCAAGCCCGTTCGAGCATGCATGTGGACCGTGCGATCTCCATAGTATCACTTGAGCCTACGCGATGGGCCTATTTGGTCGGGCGAGGGCTGTCGAACGCACCGGCTTCTCCTAAATACTTTGCATTCTGAGGGCTGGAGAGAGGCCAAACCGAACTCGTAGGGGTACGATTCTGGGCCATCGCCAAAATTTTAGACAGATCAACGAAAAGCACCATTTACTTCAGATCAGTCACACATAAGCACGCTGATCACACTATTGCGGGGGGCCATAGTAAATAGGACCAGCGGTTGTTAGTAAAAATAGGGAAATATATAGGTATTTGTGTATACCGTAGGTCCTATTTACTATGCCTCTCCGTAATACTGGTACTTTGGACCGCTGCTACATATGGCGCCGTAGGGCATGGTTAACATCACCAGAGACCGCGTTCTTCGCTCGACCATCACGTGCGCGATCTGGTTCCGATCAGTGCGAAAACGAGACGAAATTTCAGGAAGCATTCTAGTAAAATAGAAAATCGGCATCTGATAGGGCCCGGCTTCTGGCGGCATGAAAACATATTTTCTGTGACCGAAATTGGGTAGTAGGGGAAATAAACGGGGTAGTAGGGGAAATAATGCACAAGGAAGACTCCCCGCCCTTGACGGGTCGAGAGGGACTCACAGCCCTCGTGTGTAAACAATCAGGATCTATCTCTAAAAAAAGGCGCGGACTTGCGAATTCGGCTTGGCCAGCTCGTAAAAAAAGCCAACACAGTCGATAAGATTTGGGCATTCGACACTGTTGCTACAGTACTCTGTTCTTGTGTAGTAGTGGGGGCCGGTGTCAAGGAACGTCAACCTGGCGGCCAGGCTCGAATGTGTGTTCTTATCGGCTACCATTCTTGTATGTATTTTTGGTTTTTATTTTCTCGGCCAAAATTAAACCGCCGTTTTTAAGCGTTCCTTGTTTCACATTTTTGCACATAATGCATCTCACGCACCTGGTACGAGAAAACAACGGAGATCAAGTCTCGTAGATGTTGACCGCACCGGCTCACGGGATTTGAATTTGTGTTTTATTGGCGGCAGCGGAGACGAAAATGCTGAAGCGGCCGCCAGCATATTCGTCTACCTAGTGCAAGTTATAGCAGTCTTCTTGAAGGCAAAAATGTCGTGATTGTTTTGCATTTCGTCTTTATTAATCTCTGCAGGACTGCACTGCACACCTGTTGTGAGAAAAAAAACACTTGGACCTGGATTTTGGTTTCCGTACAGAGTGTCTTGTCTTATTATTGATATGGTCGTGTGCCAACCGCTGAAGCGGCCGAGTTTCTTATCTTGGGTATTGGCGTCGAACGCTGCTGTTTCTGATGTAACTGTAACTCATCTTTGCTACCCATTTTGAGCCGTGTGTTTTTTCACACCCAATTTTCTATTGATATTGAATTTTTGAGCCCTTCTTTCCTAACACATCACTTCTGAAACGCAGGCCCCCACTGTGCATATGGAAGTTTACGTTCAATATCCGGAGGAATACACAAAAAAAAAAAATCACAACGAATGTGAAACACGGGGAAGCGACGATAGTGAAGATTGGAGGGCAAAACGCGTTCGATAGGATATGTCGGGACTTTCCATATTATGTGCAGCACAAAGAAGAGACAAGCATCATCATACAAGTATTAATAGGCAATACATGGCACTTCGGGATGAATTGAGAAAACGAGCGGAAAGACACGCAGGCTGAGATGTGCAGGAAAGTAATAAATTGGGGAGTCTTCATGCTGAAATTGAGTGTAGAAATGCGCGGTCATTCCTGAAATAAGAAATCCATCCTGGGTCAGCTTTCCTGCTCCTTGTTGTGGTCGGTGTCGTGTACTATTTAATAGTTGTGAGGATGGTGTTTTGCTTTATTCGATAACGCGATCTCCTGAAAAAACTGAAGCCGGGTTCGCCATATCGATTCTACAAGGGCTTGTTGTGCGTTGCGGAGGACGTTCTGCAGTAGGCCACGACGAAGACCATCCTGCATTCTGCGTGGTGATGACTACACACGTGGCCAATCGGCTACCCCCAAAAACCCTCCAGGGAACAATTTGACCCTCCAGAGGGCGAGGCCACCCTCCAGAGGGTGTTTGAGGCTTGGAGGGCCAGGCCTTCCGCCCTTCAGAGGTTTCTTTTTTCCTTTGGTACGCTGTACAGGCTTGTCATGTGCGCTAGCCTCTAGAGTGGGCTGTCTATAGACCGCTGGAGGGCTGTGCGGCAGGTTTGTTCCGAAGGAGGGCAATGACCGTTTCAATCCTCTAGAGGGGTTTGTATTGAAAACTCTGGAGGGGGGTCGGCATTTCACCCTCCAGAGCGCGTTGGCGATTGTCTAGGGTATGAGGTTTCGCCCCTCTAGAGGGAGCTCTTTTCTGATGCGACGGCTGGAGGTCTCTACTAAATGCTAGCCTCTAGAGTGGGCTGTCTATAGACCGCTGGAGGGCGTGCGGCAGGTTTGTTCCGGAGGAGGGCAATTGTCGTTTCAACCCTCTAGAGGGGTTTGTATTGAAAACTCTGGAGGGGGGTCGGCATTTCACCCTCCAGAGCGCGTTGGCGATTGCCTAGAGTATGAGGTTTCGCCCCTCTAGAGGGAGCTCTTTTCTGATGCGACGGCTGGAGGTCTCTACTAAATGCTAGCCTCTAGAGTGGGCTGCCTATATACCGCTGGAGGGCCGTGCGGCAGGTTTGTTCCGGAGGAGGGTAATGACCGTTTCAACCCTCTAGAGGGGTTTATATTGAAAACTCTGGAGGGGGGGTCGGCATTTCACCCTCCAGAGCGCGTTGGAGATTGTTTAGGGTATGAGGTTTCGCCCCTGTAGAGGGAGCTTTTCTGATGCGACGGCTGGAGGTCTCTACTAAATGCTACCAGGTAGCCTCTAGAGTGTTTGCGTGCCGTTCGCTCTGGAGCGCCGTGGGAAATAGTTGCTCCGGTGGAGGTCTATGAGAATGGGCAGTCTCTGAAGGCACATTGACATTACACCCACCGAAGGTGGAACAACATGCTACCCACCAGAGGCATTGAGATTGCGCACGCTTGTGAGGAATGGTCATGTCGCCCCCCAGAGGCATTGTGACTGCAGCGATTCGATCAGTTCCCCTCCAAAGAAAGGCTGGCTGTGCCTGCCCTCCCTTGAGTGATTCGTGGCTTGCTTGCTCGAGCCTTTCTTTGGACGGAAATTATCCAAATTACCTCCCAGCGTCTTGCTTGACGAACCCTCCGGCGCTTGCGAATTGAGCATTACACGCCATGGGGTGGCCGTGGCGTATACACCAGTAACAACGCGATCCTTTTCTGGCCAAGGCTCGCGAATTGTGATGCGAACATCGAGCGTATAGACAGCCTATAGAATGGCGTTTCTGCCTGAGCACAAACGCTTCGCTGCAATTCCTTATATCTCGAAATATTTCAGCCTGAATTCTTGACTACTTGATTCTCGACATATGTCGCGTACTATACGCTCCGGGTCCAGACCGCACATACACACATACCGCTGCACAGCGGCAGCCTGTATCCAGCGGCCATTTTTTTTTTTTCAAAATACGTTGCTTCAACCCCTATGAAAACAAGCTTCACAAGCATTTCGAAACCCTCGAAAACCGCCAGTCCGTTGAAGCCACACGCTGCACGCCACAGCTCTTGCTGATGGCAGCACTAGCAGCAAGCAATTACAGGCGATATACACATTCCCGTCGCATATACTCGTAGCTCTGAGCATGTGAAATCATTGAGTCGAAACGCTGTGGGTGAGGGCGTGGAGGGGCACCTAGGCCGACAATTTGAAATACAACTACCAGGTACAGCAGTACGCGAGCGTCCCTCCAAAACAGAAGCCTTTTTCGAAATGGACGAGACTGGAGAGCTGGAGAGGACAGCTCTCTCCATGGACTAGACGACCAGCGACAGCGTTGATGGCAGCTATCCCAAGGTGAGAGTACGTGAATGCTACTTTCCTTGTGGGTGGGCAACACATCATAGCTTGGAGTGGACCGCGTGATATATACAGCAGTGGGTCCCCCTGTCTCAACTATTACTACTCGTGGTACTGCGGCTGTGGTGTCGTACGAGGGGGTCACGCTTTTTGTACGTCTGATCAGTGATAGCTCTCCTAGCCAATCGGAGCGATGCTACCAGATTTCCTTCTCGCCACCTAATTCTATCCCTCTTGTTAGACCCACAGCAGCAAGGAGATCACTGCTGCGCTCTTCATTTCGTGATGCCCTGCTGGTGTACCTGTTGTACAAGTTTTTTTTTTACCCCACGGCATAAATTTAAAGACCCAACGGGCTGCATTTTGAATTTTGAACTTCGAGCATCTTTTTTTCGTACGAGTATTACGTACGTGTATACGTACATCCATCCTGGTACTGCTGTACTCTACATCCACAAGCGGAGATGTTTTGTACAGTACGTTTGTTTGTATGATACGTATGTTAGGCATCACCTGGTGTTTTCCCATTTGGTACTTTGATCCCGCAGTGGGCCCATCCCATTCGACACCCGGCTCCCACTTGGAGGTTCAGAAATACATGTTGTACGAGTTTTTTTATGCTCCACGGCATACATTAAAAAACCCAAACGGGCTGCATTTTTGAATTTTGAACTTTGTTTTTTTTCACGTACGTACATCCTGGTACTCTCCAGCCACCAGCGGAGAAAATGTACGTACGTGCAAACTTGAAATTTGAGTGGTTTGTCCCCAAAACGGGACTGCGGTTCTAAAAGGGTCAACTTTTTTTTTTACAGCAGTAGGTTGGCACGTATATTTTATATCACCTTGTATTTTCCCATTTGGTCATTTGACCCACATCCCATTTGACACCCTACTCCCGCTTGGAGGCGCAGAAATATGATCAACCCTCCGCAGGAACCGCCGAACGCCCACCTGGCATCCTGGTCTCATTTGGTGCCATGTGTATATAATAGGCCATGCAGATCTACAACAACTCCAATGCTGTCTGCTATACATACAGCCGTTTTGAAGCTACGTGCACTGAAGAGCCTTGGACGTTCGTGGGATTTCTCTGTGTCTCAGTCCTACGGGTACTGCTGTGCTGTTGTACTGCTGTAGTTGTCTGGTAGACGTCTGCCACGGATACTCTACTTTTCTGTCTCGCCCATTAAAGGTTCAACCCCATAGCGCTACCCCTGTAGCGTGCAATTGGGGAGTGATTATCTGCAGGCGGCTTATCCCGATGGCCATGCCGGCGTCGAGAGTGCCAAACACCTCATCGACGTAAACATATTCTTGTGGTTGTTTTGCATCCTTCTTACGCTGGATGCTATCCGTATAGTGTACCAGGTCTTTTTTTTGGTGTGGCAGATGCTGCGAATGTTCGCTTTCAGGAAAGGCCGGCTTGCGTTCAACCTTCCAAACAGACGTGCAACCTACATCGGCGAAGAGGCGGACGCCGTGGCAACTTTCTGCCGCTGTCTCTGCCCTTATCTCCTCGGTGAGTGCATGTCGCCACCGCTGCTGTACAAGCAGTTGACCACTGTTGGAGGTTGTTTTAGAAAGAGTTTTAGCCAAAATCAGGTATACCTGGTCATTTTTAGGCCAAAATCGATTTTACCAGAAACAAGTTCAAAACACACGCCAGGAGCCCTGCTATTGGCCAGACTGACATCGTCACTGATTTTGGTTCGAATTGGTCAAGGGTTTACCTGATTTATCTACAAGTACTCTGTCTAGTTTTCAACGTTCAACTGATTTGGGCCTATTTTGAACCAATGATAGGGGCCATACGTACACAGTTTTTTCTCCGCGTATGCGCGTGTGGTCCATCGGTTGCACAATTCTTGTGTAGAAACTCGTACGTAAGTACTCATTCATGCGTACACTCGTACGCTATGTGCTTGTACGTACCAGTAGTACGTACGTATTTATGCATACATAGTCGCACGGTGATTCCATTTTTTCTTCTTTGGGGTGTACGGCAAGTATGTCAGGAGACCGCATTTTCACCCCTTGACGGACAGCAACTTTGCCTCTACATGCCTCGACTGACACCAAACTACTGTGGTACAGTACCTGTTAGGTTTTAGTCTGGAACATCGGCCCTACATCCTTGACAGTGCACGTTTTACTCCTGATATCTTCGGTGTACGATGTACTTCAGTTGTTATGATGTGTACTCTGTTGCTTTCTATGACCTACCAGGTATACCCTAAATAAAACAAAATAATTCAAATTTGGGAGGCCACACGATATATATGTCGAGGCGCAGGTTTTTTTGTATAGATCTCCATGGACTAAACGCCGATTGTGGCGCGCGTTTTGTACTTGGTTTTAGTATGTAACTGATTTTGGCCCAAAAATCGCCAGGTATACGTACCTGATTTTGGTCACAGCCCTTTTTGAACTATGTACCACGTAGATAAAGCTACGTAGCTAGAGGTCGGCCGCCATAGTTAGGATTTTCCGCATCCCATTTGAGAACTATACCGTGCCAGTTGTTGAAGTCGCGACGACCCAACTCAATTCCGTTGCATTCTCCCAAACGTCGACACGGAGGAAATTCACAAGAGTCCACAGGGGGGAGGAGTAGCGATGGCGAGGGCTATAGCCAAGACAGCTGTTGCGATGACGATCACCCGGGCCTGGTCGAAGAAGCCTCCACTCGCGGGGATAGCTTGCCATGGAAGAAGACTCTTCTTGTGTAGGTTACGGCCTTTCAGCCATAGACGGCAAGGAGGGGGGAAGGGGGTGAGGCGGCTGGCGCCTGAACAGTCGTGGATGATTACTAGGATTCTGATTAGTCGGGGGGAGGGGGAGATCAGAGCATCAGGGCATGTCTGTTTTCTATCGATTGGATTGCGTTCATATTCGTTGTTTTCCCGTGCTCGATGGTGGCAGGTGTGAGTAATTTTGTTGGGATGCCCCTGACCTATGTGTTGTGGCTGCGCCATCTCTGTTCGGTTGCAGTGCCCGCAGGGTGTGTTTTGTTCCAAGCGCGTGTTTAGCTCACACAGGTTGCCACAATGTGATGCCCCCTCTTGTGTTCGAATGATGATACCGTCTTCGTTTTTGCATTCTGGCCAGTTGATGCTGGGAATTTCATTATCCACATCTCTGTGTCTGGCTGCTGCCTATATTGTAATTGTTTGTCGGCGAAAGCTCAAGACAGGGGGGTTACTAATTTTTGTGAATTACGTATGATACTCGCTCAACCACGACATGTGGGGAGTTGTTATACTGTTGCCTCATTGTGGCGCATTGGTTTAGAACTCGTCAAAGAGAGGCACGGGCTTCCCCGAAGCATACGCACGTAGATGCATTGAGCAGGGAGGAAGCAGAAGGACACGCAAGGGGTAGGTTAGGCGGATACCACGCCGCACGGTCGACATACTGTACACAGTGTTGTACATTACATGCCCGCAACCGGTGTTTGTATGGCGTAGAATAGTCTCCAAAAGCGTGGCAGATATAGGACATCGTGTGTAAACAACTGTCCACACAGGGCCAGTTGGATTGAGCAAACATGTAGTAGATTCATAATATAAAGCAAAACATTGGATGCAACAATGTGTACTGTTTCCGCATATCTATAAATACAGGGGGCGCGTATGACTGTCAGCGTCTTGTGGCGGTTCACCGTACAAAACCCACTAGATGTCGGTGTGGTGGGTGCGTTTTCGACTGCACTGTAGGGTCGCCCTTTTTTGGGCACCCTCCAGCGGGTACGGTCGCATACCCTCCAGAGGGTTCTGGGGGGTGGCGTCAGCCTCCACAGTGTGCGCGCCGGAAAACTCTGTACGTCGATGTGGTGGGTCCAAAAATTGCCGCGCGATAGCGTCCCCCAATTTTGGGCACCCTCCAGAGGAAAAGATATTCTGCCCTCCAGAGGGTTTCTACTGTGACGCCGGCCTCCAGAGCGTGCGCGGTCGACCACTCTGTACGTCGGTGTGGTGGGTCTAAAATTTACCGCACGATAGTATCGCCCAATTTTGGGCACCCTCCAGAGGGAAAGATATTCTGCCCGCCAGAGGGTTTTTGTTGTGACGTCGGCCTCCAGAGCGTGCGCGGCCGACCACTCTGTACGTCGGTGTGGTGGGCCTAAAATTTACCGCACGATAGTATAGCCCAGTTTTGGGCACCCTCCAGAGGGTAAGATATCTTGCCCTCCAGAGGGTGTTTGGTGGTAGCCGATTGGCCACGTGTGTATCTTGGTATACGATGCTGCCGAACAGCAGTGTTCTTGTGAAGAGTAGTTGAAAGGTTCAAAGATGCCCCAAGCCAAATGACCAGCCACAAGCTGCCAGCCCCCTCCATGATTGCACAGAAGCAGGTACTCGGATTACTCCAGTCCAGGCCCGTTACGCCGGTAAGCGCATTCGGAGGTGGGAGGCAGTAGTGCGTGGTGTCCAGTTGATCGTGGTACAGGTCTGTGCATCACTTTGAGGGTGTTAGATTGGAGGGACCACGCAACCCCACGCTCGAGTTGCACCCCGGCCTCAAAATTTGGAACCGGGTACCCGGGTATAATACCCGGGTTACCATACACTATTTGCTCCCCTTCTAGCGTTTGAGAGGCGGCGGATGAGGCGGACACGGGTATCTGGGTACCCGTGTACCCGAGTACCCGGGTTACCTCACACTGGTTGCTCCCCTTTTTGCGTTTGAGCGGCAGCGTGGTAAGGCGGACACGGGTACCCGGGTACCCGGGTACCCGGGTTACCATACACTATTTGCTCCCCTTGTAGCTTTGGAGCGGCGGCGTGGTAGGCAAGGCAGGTAGTAGTATAGGCGTATTCTCTTTATTGCGGTCTGTGTGTGTAGTCTGGAGGGGCAGGAGGCTAGAGTCTAGAGGCACAGCCGCTGACGTGTAAATCAACGTATACCCCAGTCTTGGGGCCTCCGTGTAGCACAATTGACGGGTACCCGGGGTACCAATACCGTGAGTTGGACCGGTTCCGGTTCCGACGGTTCCGGGTACCCGCCACCTGGTACCCGGTTCTCAGTCAGACGGGGTGCAACTCTACCCCACACGCCACAGCTGTTAGCTCACAGGAAATAACGAAAAAATGTTTGCACACAAGAAACTCCGGACTCGGTACTGCACCTTCTGATGTTTGACTCCCATCGCCATGCCTTGCACTGAGCAGGAATGTGTCCGTCAAATCTCCTGAAAGCACCTTCAGGCTAAGAGAGGGCCTGTCTGCGCTACGGGCACTGGCACACTGGCACGTACTGTTACCCAAGGGGTCAAAATATGCGGGACAATTTCGAAATGCGGGTGTTGCAAAAACCTGCGAGGCGTGACCTCAACGTGACAAACGGAGAACGGAGACAACCCCAACCCAACGGCACGGCGACAAAAGGTAGGGGATTTTTCTTGATTACGGCGCATTATTATTAGTCAATACCCGATTATATGAGGTATTTACCGAGCGAGATAGATTACGACTTTTGAGTAAGACGATGTCTATTGGCCAAGAGGCCGAAATCCCCCCGAAGTCACCCCGAAATCACTGGACTGTCAACTTTTTTGTACGAGCGGCACCTTCCTCGCGCCGACAACACATCATGGCCCACATCATGAGCAGCAGAGCAGTAGCGGCACAGCAGCAGCACAGCAGTAGTGGCAGCAGCAGCAGCTGCAGCAGACCAGGCAGCCAGAGCTCTCTGTGTCAGGCTCCAGACGCCGAAGAGGAGAAGCAGTGCCAGGAGGAGTACCAACAACCTCCAGCAGCAGCACTCGCAAAGCAGCCGAATTCAAGGGGAAGGCCATGCTACTACTATGAGGGTGTGTGTCTTAACCCCCCCCAGAGAGCATTGGAACGAGCTGGACGGAACGAGGCTGTTCGTGGTCATTCGTTCCGTTCCTATGTAAAAGAGGCCGCACGCCCATGGTCTTAGCTGGAGCCGGCAATTAAATTAAATTGGCGCGAAGCGCCAAAAAATGAGGGAGCAAAGCGACCGAAGATTTATTATATAATAATATAGGGAAAAAAAGCTTCGTCTGTCTGTATAACTAAAGTTGTGTTTTTGTAGGACTGATTGCGAGAGCTGTACGTAACCGATTTCCACACACTCGATATCTATAGAAGCGCAAAACCGTGGGCTTTCCCGTGGAACGTGTTTCGCCGCACAAGTTGTCTCGAGTTGGTCACTGTCGGAGTGCTGCTATCTATGGTCTTGGTGATGTTCTGGGAGCGGCAATATTTCGTTTGTATTTTGGCTTCGTTTTCTGTGAATGCACACACGGCCTACGGTACGTAGCTGACAAACTTGCTTCTTGTTTCTATCTACTGGTACTGGCCGACGATACGAGTATCTACAGCATTTGAGTATGTTCACACTTGTCCACAACACAGATGCGTGTACGTTTGCCTTCATGTTCTCTATCTAGATACCTGGTACATTTTATTTCTTCTCGCCTTTCCTCTGGATGGTTTCAATAGCTCAATAGGACAGCATGCTACATTTCTTGCGTATCAATCAAAACGCGCGAACCAAACGTTGACTGACAGAATGCCCAACACAAGAATCCAACCATCCTCGTAATATCAACAGAGTAAAAACATCGCCTACAAGTCGTGGCAGAATGTATTCTTGAAGCATATTGAGACAGTGCATATGCTGCACGCATCGTACGCCATAAGGTTTAATCTGGACAATATTCTTCGGACCGCCCGCACCCAACATGCGCCATCATTGTGGCCAGGATTGCAGCCCGCCTGATACATTTCGTCTCGGGCGCATACAACTCGCACCCCCTACTGAACTTCCATCTCATGCCTTCGTCTCCCTCGGATGCTTAAAGCCCCGAGAAAGCTCGTCGGGTGCACAGCAGTTAAACCACCTTCCACCTTCGTGCTGCTGCCGAACGTGATGATGGTGGTATTTCTATGCCTCCACTGCCATCTCATGCCCCCTGGCAAACGCGTGAAAATCTCCATGGCATAGACCACCGCACAGCCACCCTCTGCCGCCCCCTGATCTCGATCAGCTTGATGTTCTGCATACTATCTGCGTAAACTGAAGGTCATCGGCGATTCAAGCAAAGGCTTTGCCCCGAGTGGCACTTGCGGGGCCTCGACTGCCGACGAAAGCGCGGCAGTTGTCTTGATGGGTGCACCTTTCGCGGGAACAGCCCTTAGCGGCTCCCTGGTGTTGATGTGACCGTGATGCCTGCGTCACCAATCGTGATACATGGAATGTGGGAAGGGCATGCCATTTAGCCCAAATGCAGCAAGAAAATTACCGGAACTGTACAGGCCCTCACTCGAGCACCCGAAACTTTGAAAGACGAAAACGGGCTGGGTTTCACTTGCTGTTTGAACAGTACGCCTCGAGGTGGCGGGAATTAATTGTTGCTCAAAGTGGGAACAACGATGTTCTTCACCGCTTCCATATCCGCGACGACATCGTGCTCCTTAAATTTTGCATCAATGCAGCTAACCTCCGGTACCTGTGAATATAGCGATATCTGTCCCGTTCCAAAGGTATGTCTACATTGTCTTGGCGCCCGTCCTACTGGCGGAGGGGCTATTCCACTACCGCGAAGGTTTATGGCAGAGGGTCGTCTCCACCACCGCGAAGTTTTCTGCACGGAATTTTGAAAAATAAATATTCACCATTCCCAAAACATGCAAACCACTGCAGGCGCCGTGGCAAAGTAGGATACTGCATCGTATGGAAGCCTCTGGGCGCATGCACACTCCGACCGGCGGCCGTGGCAGGGGAAACAAGAGTAATGCCACATTTAACAAGGCACTCAGTATGATAGAACCTACACCCATGTCGCCGGTACTGCTGAAGCATAAACGGCACGACCTGCCGTACCCTACCTACTGCTTTGACACTGCACGAGAGGGCACAACGGTAGGCTTAAGGCTCACAGATGTAGGTGGTGTGTAGCGGTAGTCGCCACGCATAAGTAGGTAGAGGTCGGGTACGATCATACTGCTTGTTTAAGCTTAGAGCTTGATACAACGTGCGCAAAAAGAGCGACGAAAGAAGTGCCGGTGGCTACTTAGTGCCAGTGTTGCTCACCTGAATCGGGATTTCCTCCCTAACTTTTTCATGAAAAACGCCGGCGTTTGCGTTCACACCAATGGGCCCTTGCTCTCTGTTGCCGTTCGGGGCTCACCCATCGTGCACGCTTGGTTTCCCCCCCCCTCGCCCCACCTCCACACCTGCGACGACTGGCGTGACTTCAGCGCTGAGAGGTACGGCACCGTGGAGTGTTTCACCCAGGAAGTTCATCCGGCGGCGAGGCGAGTTCCCTCTGCCCCATCTCCGTCGCACATAGCTCACTCGCCGCACGGGGTAGGTGTGGTGACCTTTCCTGCCCGCCATCACCAGCACCTTTGCCGTTGGCATTTTCACCACGGCGTGTGGTCTTGGCATGGGGTTGAGCGTACAACTCTCATCACCCTCAGACGGCGGGTATGCTCCTCGCGCCGATTCCCATGCACGACTATTGTTTACTACTGCTTGGTTTGTAGTCTTCCGTCAGCGAAATGACTCCCTCAGCAAGCAACGACTAAGTTGGTCCTCCTGCTCCCTTTCCGCCGTCGCCGCCGCTCCAAAGGCATCGCTTTCGGCTGCAGGCAAGACAACCGCACGACAAATACCACGTGTTTCTTGTCAGTGTGCGACACCACTTTAGCATATCTTATGTTCTTTTTTTGGGCTAGGCTCTATTTCTTTTCATATGAGGCAGGGTGTGTCCTACTCAAGTTCCAGTATAAATGTTGTCACATTCTTATCTTTGTCCAAATATCGAGCCTGAAACTATCAATTCCTGTCACATACTGCACGAAGTTGCATTCTCTGGTCTCAGCTAGAGTTGCACCCCGGCCTCAAAATTTGGAACCGGGTACCCGACCGGTTTTGGGGGGCGGTTGAGGCGGAACCGGGTACCCGGGTTCCGGCAGACACGGGTACCCGGGTTACCATACCCTATTTGGTCCCCTTTTAGCGTTTGAGCGGCGGCGGATGAGGCGGACACGGGTATCTGGGTACCCGGGTACCCGAGTACCCGGGTTACCATACACCATTTGCTCCCCTTTTAGCGTTTGAACGGCGGCGTGGTAAGGCGGACACGGGTACCCGGATTACCATACACTATTTGCTCCCGAGTAGCTTTGGGGCGGCGGCGTGGTAGGCAAGGCAGGTAATACTAGGGGTATTCTCTATTATCGGTCTGTAGTCTGCACGGGCGAGAGGCGATAGTCTAGAGGCACAGCCGCTGGAGTGTGAATCAACGTATACCCCAGTCTTGGGGCCTCCGTATAGAACAATTGCTGGGTACCCGGGTACCCCGGTACCCGGGCACCCGGGGTACAGATACCCGCGCTTCCGTGAGTTGGACCGGGACGGTTCTGGTTCCGACGGTTCCGCGTACCCGCCACCGGGCACCCGGTTCTCAGTCAGACGGGGTGCAACTCTAGTCTCAGCATACCGCCTGGTATTGCACTATTTCTAGAGTGAAAGAGAGGCGTGAATGCCAGTAGAGGAGCGATCAAAAGGTGTTACATCATCAGTGCCAGTAGTACTGCCAGTACTACCACCCCTCCGCAATGCTCTCAATATGGCATCGAACGACTCTCATCGTTCGATTAATTATACCAAAACGCACAGCACGAAAATGGTACCGACCACTTCTCCTGTCACAGTTGCTGCACAGTTGTAGGTACATATATAACCAGTGCGGTGCCCAATAACCACGATATGTGTTGGGTGGACTGTTGCGCAAGTCAATACCGGTACACAGCCGGGTGCGTGTAGCGTTGAGGCCAAGAAGTGCCTCGCAGGCAGTTAGGGTCGATCTTAACGAGGGCTGTTTTTTAGGTTTACTTCAGTATTTGTCGGTTTTTTCATGTAGGAAAATACCGAAATTTCGGGAAAATACTGAAAAAAGCTGAAAAACACTCCTCGTTGTATACAGATATTGCAGGGCTGCAGCTGTACATGCCACTCTGAATGGATTTATAAGGATTTTTTTCGTATTCACGCTACTTACATTTATTTCCGTTCGGAAGGGCAACGGGCAATATGTTCGGGCTGTACAGTAGTAGTTCCAGGTATAGCTAAACCAATACCAGGTACCTGGTAAACAGCTGCTGCTGCTGCTACTCTGGGGAAGGTACGAGGACAGAGAAATAGGCGAATCTTGTGCGGTGCAGGCAATACCGGTCCATCCTGCCCAACTACTAGTAGTAGTGCACCAAGGGAGAGGGAGAGTCCGTACAGCAGTACACCTTTTGTACCAGGTGCGCACTATGATTGCTGCTGGATATACCTCTGGTAGGTCGGAGGAAAAGTCTACAGCAGCAGTGCTCGTTGTGCATACTCTGTATCCATCGCCACTCTTGTACAACAACACGACACTACAGTAACAGGCACCTGGTGTGTATAGACGTCTCCTCCGTTGTATCCGTCCTGGAGGCAAGCTCATGGCGCTCCAGTCTCCAACCCGACGAAGTTCCGCCTGCCGTAGGCTCTCATACTACGACGGCCAAGGGCCATCTCCATCGTCATCTCAGCTGATTGCTCACGCTGCGAAGGTGAAGCAACTCGATCACCAGTAGCTTACCCAGCCCTGATTTACCTTTGTGCTGCTGCTGCAAGCTTGCACTTCGGTTCCTACATCCCTCAGGCCGCGCCACGGCGCTACAGCTGAGACGATAGTCCGCTTGGGTTGACAACTTTTCATGTGAATGCGGTGCAAACAGTAGCGTGGACGGAGGACGGGATGATGGGTCCCACCGCCACATATTCCCCGTAGTGCTCTCGATTGGTCACATTCCTCCGGTACTATGGGGTGTATGTATTATGGGAACACCCTCCAAAGTTTTTTTTTGTATTACGTACTGTCATTGGTTAAAAAAAAAAAAATGAGACGCTGATTGGTCTGTACTATGGGGCTCCAGGTAAGACCATGGGCGTGCGGCCGGATGGAACAAACACGGTATGGGATATATATGTTGGTATGCGATAGTATGTTGGTATGGTATATGGGAAAAGCACCGTATGTGGTATGATGGTATGTGTTGGCGCTATGGTACGGGAAAAATGCAGTATGTGGCATGGTACGTTGGCGGTATGGCACGATGGTACCGTGTCGTGGATATATTATATGGCTAAATTTGCGTGGTGGTATGGTATGTTTCAGTTTATAAGGCCCAATAGGGTAGAATACGTCGTACGAATATCGTGTGTAACGACCTTATATATCGACCAATGGAAGTGTTCGAAAAGATAAGCCATGCGGACAAACATACAGGCAGACAGGTTTGGATTTACCAAAACAGAGACTCAGTTCTGCAAACTGCGAATTCCCTACTATTTAATACCAGGTATTGGTTTTGCCCTCGATGAAACGCATTCAAGCGCTGTTCTCAGTTTGCTTGTCTTTTTTTTATGACGTCGCAGTTGGAGTTGGTGCGACGAGTGTAGAGAGAGATCAGTCTTCACCGGCACAGACAGCACCCCAGCAGGCGGGATTTGGCTCAGACTGAACGCCCGATGTGTTTCTTGGGTTCGACTCAAACTGAGCGTCTGCGCACTGGCTATCAGTACTCGTGATCGAATTGTGGGCGGGGATATGGGAAATTCGACACGTTTTTTTTGTCATGTACCTGGTATCGCGTAATACTATGCATATTTTTTTCATCCTCACTGTCACTTTCCAGCAGGACGTTTACCGTCAGCGGTTTTCCTCTGGACAAACCGTGGAAACACAAGTGTCGTCCCTTCTCCCCCCCTGTACGTGCCTTCATTTTTTTGTCGCGGATAGGGTTCAGCATTCCCACTGCTCATCGATTTTCATCGAATGTAGCTAACTCACGCTTTCGCGCTTTCCGCTATAATCCATTTTTACGTAGGAAATATTCCTTACGAGTATGCACTCGGCGAGACTTGAACCCACAAAATTGATCTTCGTAGCCACGCAGACCACCTACTAACCCCGGGGAAATGAACACAATCAATATTGCGCATACAACAAACTATTCAACACGAGTCGACGAGAGTGTCAGTTGCGAGCCTTGACACTTTGTTGAGTGCGAGTACAGCAGAGGAAGCGGCGCAAACTATCATACAGCAGTAAAAATGGGCAGTACACCATGTGCGGACGTACCAACAGTGTTCACGACAATACAACCACGTGCAGGGTATATGTTTCAATAATTCGAGGTGACACGCAATCACAGGAGTACAGGCAACCTCGTGCGCTACGTACCATGACAGTTAACGCTTTCAGCCTCATCCGTTTGGGTATGTTTTCTCACGTTGCCGTACATTTATTTTTCTTTATTTGTTTGTTGCGTTCACAAGCTATGGCTGTTTGGTGGCATCGCTGCTGCCAGAAGCTTATCTGCTTCTATTGACTGTGCTCAATAGACACGACGTAGATGTTTCATTTAGTATCTGATAATCAGGGAGTTCCATATATTGATGTGGGATTATAAGAGCGGGAGATTAATTGTGCCTGCAATGTGATGGATAATCGTGTGGATGTGCCGCCACCTGAGTCACTCGACAGCACTGATACGTAATAATATATATAAGAGAAGTTCCGTGTTATTGTCTGGAGTCAACCACGCGTTCCCGTGCCAGCTGCGTCTATACCTTTAGAGATCAATCAACACACTAGTGAACCGGTGATCTTCTATTGGCAAGCGTAGCCGAGGCCAACCTAGAGAGGTGGGAACCTTCCGACATGTCTGGTTCAGATGGCATGTCTAGTCAGGAAACAAGCGTGGCCATGGAAGAGATGCTGAGGATGAAAGAGAAAATCGAGATCCTGGAGAAGATGATAGAAGAGCAGAAGTTGGGCGCCGAGAGGAACGCGCCGCAAGAAGGAATGGAAGGGGGGGCCGGTGGGGGGGCGAGAGGAGAAGCAGCTGCGAGGGAACCAGCAGCATCGACGGTGACGACACCTGGGCTGGGAGCCCGTCCAGGCATGTCACCAAACACTTCTTTATACCGCCCTAGTTTGTCCCAGTCGAGACCCCCCAAATTCGATAACATAGAAGCCCACTTTAGTATGTGGCGTAGCAAGTTCGAAGCGTACCTGTCATCCCTAGGGTGCCTTCATGTGTTAAGCACGTCAACCCCTGTTATGGTTGGTGACGTGAGGGTGTCGGAAGAGGAGCTAGCATCGAGGCATTCTCCTCAGGAGATTAGGGATGCCCGATTAGTTTATGGACTGATGATGGAAGCAATGACTGGATACGCAATGGCTGAGTTCAGAATGCAGAAGGCAATGTCGCCAAGTGGTGCATGGAAGGAATTAGAAGATTACTACATGCCAAGGACAATAGCGGCCACCCATAGACTGAAGAGAGAGTTTACAACCATCAGAATGATCGAGGACGAAAACCCCGTGCTGTTCCTAGGGAGGGTGGATAAGGCAGCAGATGAGCTGGCCATGCTTGGCTGTGGGATGAGTGTGGAAGAGGTTAACCGACATATCGTGACGAACCTCTCGCCTCTATATATGATACAAAGCAAGTCCGTTCTTTCCCGCCCGTCCATCCCCCGTTCCGAGATCGATGAGATCATCCGCGATGCGTACGCAAACGATAAGGCAGATAAAGAAATGGTTTCCAAGGCGTTGGGTGTGCAGGGAGTGGGAAACCAGCATGCTTTGTACGCCGGAGGTGCGCAGCCTACCAGTGGTGGAGGTGCGGGTCCAGGAAGGGAAAGGAGGGACAGGAGAGGTGGGAGGTACAAGGGTGGGCAGCAGCCGCAACAGCAGCAGCAGTATCAGCAGCAGCAGCAGCAGCAGTATCAACAGCAGCAGCAGTATCAGCAGCAACCGCAGCAGCAGCGGCAGCAGCAGCAGCGACCCCAGCAGCAGCAGCAGTACCATCAACAGCAGCAGCAGCAGCAACAACCCCAGCAACAGCAGTACCAGCAGCAGCAGCATCGTCCCCGTCGGCATGATGGCAACCGGGGAGGAGCTTCGCCGGGGGGAATTACCGGCCCCAAATGGCGTTGGGATGCCGTGGCCTGCAGGTACCGTTGGGATAACTCCGGTCCCGACCCCTTCGGTGCGGGTGGGGCGGTCCCGCCCATGGGTTGGGTACCTACCGAGCCACCACCAGGGGCAATGCCCCCTATGCCCCCGCCGCCCGTAATGACTCCGGCGGGCTGGGGTTTCCCGCCGAACAACACGCAACCGAGGAGCAAGGGGGTCTGTTTTCGGTGTGGCAAACACGGCCACTACGCCGCAACTTGCCCGGCAGCCGCCCCGCAGATGAACGTCGCAGTCCCGAGTACCGCTGCCCCTCCCCCTCAACAGATATACTACGGAGGTGGCTGGCAGCAGGAGACGCCCTACGGCAGTGGTGGGTATACCTCAGCCGGAGCTTTCCCGTCACAACAACCCTCCTCGAGCACTTTCCCTTCCCCTGGCCCAGCGAACAACGGCAACCCTACGCCTACGTTCGACCCGCACCTCCTCACCGCGCAGTTTGCGCACCAAGGCAAGAGTATTTTTAGCGACGATTTGTTTTGGGCTAGTGGGAGGGAAGAGTGGGTGGCGGATTCGGGAGCAACCTTTCACGTAACTGGAAACCCGTTTGGTATGGTAGGCTGTTACCCCCCTCCCCCCGGTAAGAGTAGTTTGGTCGTCGGTGACATGAGGTCACTGAAGGTCGAGTACTTCGGACAGTGGGGGAAGCTGGACGACACCCGGAGGAAGGGGACGTACTGAGGGGGCGGACAAGGGGGGAGACTGCACGGCACCAGGAGGGTGGCGGCGGTGTACAGGGTGGTCGGACAGTGGGGGAAGCTGGACGACACCCGGAGGAAGGGGACGTTCTGAGGGGGCGGACAAGAGGGGAGACCGCGCGGAACCGCGAGGCTATGGGGCATGGGCTGCTATCGCTGATGGCAGCACGGGAAGGTATAGGCCATGTACTTTTCCACCAAGCCCCACCGCGCGAGAATCCTCCCCTTCCCACGCGCCCGGCAAGCGAGCTTTCGACGCCGAACTCGTATGCTGAAGCGTGTGTGGACGAGTATTCGACGATCTGGAGGCAGGCGATGGACAAGGAATATCATGGACTGGCGGACGCGGGGACGTTTGGAGCGACGTAGCAACCAGAGGGGCTCAACGTCATCTCGGCGAAGTGGGTGTTCGCCTGGAAGTCCAACGAGCATGGTGATGTGGTGCGGGCGAAAGCAAGGCTGGTGGCACGAGGTTTCAAGCAGCGTGAGGGTATTGATTTCTTTGAGACTTTTGCTCCGACCCCTGCAGCGTCTTGTTTCCGTTTGCTGGGTGCCGTTGCGTGCGAGTTGGGTCTGGATTTGTGTCATTTTGATGCTGAGCAAGCATTCGTGCAGTCGAGTTTGGATGAGGATGTTTTCATGCGACTGCCCCCTGGCTGCGGCGAAATGTCCGGTAAGGTAGTCAGGTTGAACCGCAGTCTCTATGGCTTGAAGCAAGCGTCGAGGTCGTGGCACAACCACCTTCTCACTCACATGAAGAGTCTAGGCTTTGAGCAGAGCCCCGCTGACGCGTGTGTCATGAGGTTGGTCGAGTCGGGCTCTGTCTCCATAGTAACAGTGGTTCATGTGGATGATATTTTTGCTGTAGGACGCAAGGCTAGGTGCGATCAGTTCTGTGAAGACCTGAACAGCCTTGTTCCGATCAACAATCTGGGCGAGTTGCGGTGGTATGCTGGTTGTTGTTTTTCGAGGGATTGGGATGCTGGTACTTTGACGATTTCGCAGCAGGCGTTCGCTGAAAGGACCGCGGCGAGGTTTGGTGTTAGTTCCGGGAGGAATAATCCGCTTTCGACTGGTGTGAAGCTCGAAGAGTTCGACGAGAATGAACCCGTGGGTGATTGGCCTTTCCGCGAGTTGGTGGGGTGCTTGATGTGGCTTGCGAACCAAACACGACCGGATATTGCGAACGCGGTGAGGGCGGTAGCGAGGTACACGAATAGGCCGAGGGAAGTACACTGGGAGACAGCGGTCGGTATTTTAGAGTATGTTTTTTCTACGAGTGATTTCGGCATTACGTTTCAGAAGGGTAGCGGGCTTGAACTGGTAGCGTTTGCGGATGCGGACTACGCCAACAAAGCCACTGACAGGAGGTCAGTTTCAGGTGGGGCTATCATGTGTGCTGGGGCGTGTGTGTGCTGGTTTTCTAGGACACAGAAATGCGTTACGCTCTCGACCACTGAGGCCGAATATGTAGCACTAGCAGACACTATCAAGGAGGCGGATGTTCTTGCGCTACGTTTGGAGTTTCATTTTTCCGGGGTTCGGGGAGCGATGCATTACGGTTTTCGAGGATAACGAGGGGGCAAGGCACCTGGCACAAAACCCAGTGTGCACGTCGAATTCTAAGCACATCGATGTTCGACACCACTTTTTGCGAGAGCTTATTTCCAAGGGGGAGTTTGTTATTACCCATGTAGAGTCGGAGGAGCAGCGCGCAGACTTCTTAACAAAGCCGCTCAACAACATGGTTTTTCGTTACCACCGGGATTTTCTGATGAACCTTTGACGCCTTGTTTCCGAGATGTTTTATTTTAAGTTTTTTTTTGTGTTTTCCGAGTGGTCACAACGTCAAATAAATTTCTAGTGGGGAAACCTATGTGCTATCTCGCATTACCGTCGCGATCTGTGTATCTATGGCGGGAGTAGGGGATAAGGGGAGACTCTTGTCCGGAGGAACGGGGTTCCTCGCGATCTCTGGCATTAAGTTTCTTGACTTGATTTTATTTTGATTGGCATGACCACTCCTGTGGTATTTTTCTGATGATACTTGTGATTTAGGTTTTTGACAAGGCTGAAGTGAGACTAGGAAGCGCCTGGGGGCGTGTGCGGTCCACATGAAAATGTTTTCCGACGAGGGAAGGTCTGGATAGTATTCGGAAATTGAGAGAGGTCGGTAGAACTGAAGAGACACTGTGATATATTTGAATCAATTCCGCGGAAAATGCCGTTTTACCTGGCTGAATCCGAGAAGAATGCCGTTTTACCTGGCATTGGATTTCGGTATTTTTATATGTTTGCAACGGAGAGAGGCTATGGATTTGAGCATTTGAATACTGGTTTGAGGATTTGAGTGTTGATTCGAGAATTTTATTTTTGAGTCACATGTTGGGTATTTGAGTTTCTGAAGTTCATATGAGTTGGTCATAAAGAAGAGATATATCGACCCAGCGAAGTCGTACATTGTCATGTTGCCGACCTGGGGGGATATTGAAGTATGGTCCGTGTATAGTGAGCAGGGGGGATATTGACTGTGCTCAATAGACACGACGTAGATGTTTCATTTAGTATCTGATAATCAGGGAGTTCCATATATTGATGTGGGATTATAAGAGCGGGAGATTAATTGTGCCTGCAATGTGATGGATAATCGTGTGGATGCGCCGCCACCTGAGTCACTCGACAGCACTGATACGTAATAATATATATAAGAGAAGTTCCGTGTTATTGTCTGGAGTCAACCACGCGTTCCCGTGCCAGCTGCGTCTATACCTTTAGAGATCAATCAACAGCTTCTGAGGAAAGTTTCGCGGAAATAGGTTTATACCGCGCGCGTAAATGCGTCGTGTTGAAATTGGGCTGTGTTGGCGGAGGATCCGCCGCTCCTCTCTGGGCGTGTTGGTACCTTTTCATGGAGTATCACTGCTGTGTTGCCAGCAGCTCGTTTGTGGGCAATATGGCACAAATTGTCAACTGGCTACTACTTGGGCTCTCAGATCTATATGGGCATACGCTATGTATGTATGCTGCTATCCTTGGGTGCTGTTGCCCGTATCTGGGCTAGTGCTGGCTTGTTCTGTGATTCGTGTCCCTTATACCCATCCCGGAACCACACCCTACGTGCAACACTGAACTACCTCGTACTGTACTCCGATTTACTGTTGAGCAGGAAGCGACCCTGCCGAAAAACGCCTCCGAATATGTTCAAACCTCATGGGGTCGAGACCTTGATAACAGGAGCGACCTTGCACGGCCGTTTGCGAGCGGCGGGCAACGACCTCATTAACGCCTTCAGCCAACCGCACTGAGCGAGCCATGCTTCTGTAAGATGATCCTACATTCGTTACGATCGATGCGCTTCAGCCAATTTGCGAAACATTTCGCTGCTCGTACCGATTCGGGCACAAGCGATTGTCTACAAGCGATTCTCCCCCCGGTGAGGCTGGGTCGCGTAGCTCAAGGCACAGGGCTCCGTTGAACCCGAAAGTTGGCCCAGGCTGCTTGTTTGTGTGTCCGCTATCGATTTGCGGGGTACACACGTCAACGTCGGGGGGAGCAGTTTGGGGCCAGATTTTGCGAGGGTCGGAGTTTCCTTGTGACTGCGGACAGACAATTAAATAGACAATCAGACAAGTTTGCAAATACCAAAACTGAGACTCAGGTCTACAAACCGAGCACTAAAACTTGCTACTCATCTGTATCTCGATGAGCGCTTTTGACCGGAGAATATACCCCACTCCTAAACCTATCGATTCATGCAGCTGCTATTAATAGCACGGACGACAGCATACATTCAGATTCGAAGTGCGGGCAGCCCCTCGCAGTGCGCGCCCTCGCGCAGTCAACACACAGATAAGTTTGCTACGGGGGCGTTCACCACCTTTATTTGTACTTGGACAACATACAACACCCTCGCAACACACGACAACAACATCGAAACATACAGCAACAAGGAGTACTCAAGACTCAGGACACCCGTTTGCTGTTGCCCACGCAACCACGTCGTCGTTGCCGGCCTCGATTGCAACATTCAGTGTAGCAGCATCCCAGGGACAGCCATTAGCTCGCGCCCACTGAAGAACGGCAATATGCCCCTCGCTGGCTGCCGCATAACACGTCCATTCGTTCCAAGGACAGCCGGTTGCCCGCGCCCATTGGAGAATACCCAGGTGACCTGAGCTGGCTGCTGAATTGCAAGTATTCTCGTCCCAGGGGCAGCCAGCCAATCGCGCCCATCGAAGAACACCCAGATGGCCTGCCAAAGCAGCCTCATCACACGTCAACGAGTTCCAACGACAATCGTTCTCGTGTGCCCACTGGAGAAGTTCAAGGTGCCCCCCACGAGCAGCACAGTGGCATGTTTCCTGGTTCCAGCGACAACCGTTAGAACGTGCCCACTGAAGCACGTCAAGGTGGCCTCCCAAAGCAGCCTTACTGCACGTATCCTCGTCCCAGGGGCAGCCATTCGCCCGCGCCCACTGCAGCACCTCTAAGTGGCCTTCCTCGGCAGCTCGCTTGCAAGTCTCCTCGTCCCAGGGGCAGCGGCGCATTCGGGCCCACTGGAGGATGGCCAGATGCCCCCCCCCAGCAGCCCCACCGCATGTCCACCTGTCCCAGGGGCAGCCGTTAGCTCGTGCCCACTGTAGAATTCCGAGGTGTCCCGCGCGAGCAGCCCCGTAGCAGGTATCCTCATCCCATGGGCAGGAGATCGACCTCAACCACTTTAGCATGGCCAGATTCCCTGCGAATGCAGCCAGCTTGCACGTTTCTTCATCCGAGGTACAACCGATGCCGTGCGCCCACTGGAGAGCCCCCAAGTGCCCCGCACGAGCAGCCACATGACACGTATCAAATTCCGAAGGGCAACCGTCATCTCGTGCCCACGCCAGGATGTCCACATACCCCCCGGAAGCAGCTGTGCTAAAAAAATCATCCGGCCAGGGACAACCATACTTTCTGGCGTATTGGAGTAGATCCAGCCTGCCAAAACTCGCAGCCGCCTTGCACACTGCGCCTCCTGGCTGCAGACCGCTCCTGAAGCTCTGCAGCAGCAGGTGCACCGTCGTGTGGGCCATAACGGCACGGGTAGTTTTGGGACGCCGCCCCCACGCGTTCTTCCAGGTAGTCGAAACAGGCGCAAAAAAAAGGTATTGCTCGTCGTCGATGAAGTTGGCCAGGTGTAGGACAATATCAGCGCTTGTCACCAGCGGGCTGGCCATGATTTTTGCCTTGTATGCCTGTATCTTGGGGGGAGGGGCAACAGGGGGGCGTGCAGGATGTATAGCAGAAGGTTTAGCCTCTTCAGATATAAATCAGGACGACCAAAAAAAACTGGTGGAAGCACATGCAGTGGTGCCACTGATTCGGAGTAAATCAGTTTCCTCGCACTGAGGCATCGGTGGAGCTGTACCGAGTGCGTAAGAATTCCACACCCCGCATAGATAATCGATTCCCACAGTTCATCACCCAGATCTTCTTTCAGAGCAGGCAAGGCGCTCTACGATAGAGGTGCACACTATTTCTTCTGAAGCACCTACGTCGCCCCAAGGTAAACAATACGGTATTCAACGGGGACAAACATATGAATACGACTGATGCTACACACATCTGCACGTGTGCGTACGAATTATGCCCAGCAATGTAGAGCACAAGTTGCATACTTACCCTTCAGCAACTGGCGCCCGGTAAGGGCGCCGGGGTGGCTCAGAAAGTCCCCCCCCCCAAATGTGATGCCTCTATTGTGCAATGCCTCAGGCATATCCCTGATATGTATTATGTTACCTCATGCTGCCGGGTGGGAACCACATAATCTGCGTGGTCTACGACATGGTTCCTGGGTTGGATCTGTACCGTACAGATCCTACACAGCACCTTATAAGGGCAGGTCAGGATTTAGATGATCTAGGTGATCTATCCGTAGATGATCTATCTGTCCCACGTGTGAAGTTTTCATAGACAGCAGTGACATAGCTGTAGCGACAATTTAGCGCGCGAACGGCGAAGCACGCCGTTGTAATTTAATGCAGTTCAATCAGTGTCACCCGGAGAAGGAACGTACAGTATCTGCAGCAGCTGCGTAGCTTTTGATTGCCCGAAAGGCTACTTACCCCGTCCCGTTTAACAGGTATCATTATTCGAGGATCCCCAGCGATTGACCCAACAAGAGACGTAGTGCACAGCCAGAACCTACGGGATTTTTGTGTTATTTATGAATCTACAGTTGTTGTTGTTGTTGTTGTTGTTGTTCTCACATCAACTCGCAATTCAAGGAGTCCGCGGTCACGCAAAGGTGCTGGAGCCCTAGGCAGATCCGAAAAACCACTAAAACTCTAAATTCGGTTGGGAACCACGACACTTCCGACCTAGAAATACACGAGACGAAGAAGGCGCCCACAAAATGAAATCAAGGTGCTAACTGAACTAACAAGGCCGCGGGTATCCACTTAACTACAGCATAGAGTTCCCTCCGTTCCCACAACTGACCAATTCTACTGACTACAGCGGCTACTGTCTGGAGGGCTGCCTGCACCGTACGAAACGCACAGTAGTCGTGAACACAGAGAAGAACACGCCTGCTGTCTGAAGTGCTATCAAAGTGAAGACTTGCGGACATGAAAGTGAAAAAAGAGCAAAACAATTATAACCACCATACAAATATCAACGACCGCCATATCTTCCCGAACTATCTGACAAAAGGGGCAGCACAGCCATGATGCCACGCCCCTGGCAATTGCGGGGGTCATCCCGCATGAAAGGTGTACAACTCGCCTACACTACCAAGACCAGTGGCGTAAAAAACAGGTACACTGCCTCGTAAAAAAAAACCAGCAAGAACGATGGCTGCTGCTCTCGTGATGGTGTGCGCGCCGGTCGTGGGTCTCCGTGCGCCGTCCTGCTGCCGTTCTCCATGGCCGCCCTATCGCCGTCGTCCAATCGGTTCCCCTTCTCCCCCGTCCCGAAAACAAAATGCTCCTCGCACTTGCGATTCGGATAATCGACAAACAGACACTCTCGTGCAGGGTGAGTTCAATCCGTCTCTTCCTCGCTCGTCGACGCTCTGTCTCCCTCCTTTTTCGCCGTCGAATCAACCTCCTATCGGCCCAGTTAGAGTGTGCCGTAGTTTGGCCTGTGGTGCCGCCTGCCTCCGCGTACGGACATCTCGATTGAGCATTGCAGCTTTGCCGCTGCGCGCGGGTCGTAGGTGTCCGTGCCTGACGGACCACGTACGACCCAACTCTACTGCCGCGCCTAAGCCTCGCGGCCACACGCAGAACCATGAGGGCATCACTCCTTGAAGGTGAGTTCGGCCATACACCCGCGACCCACCCCACTCAAGCCTAATAGCGCATACCTGGTACCTCGCAGCATGCTTCGCCGAGTCAGCGAGGAGAACGGAGGTACGCCAGGTAGTCTAATGTGTAACGGACTTGATACAGCGATTCCCCACGCGACCCAGCGTCGTATAATGCTTCAAGCCGGAGAGACACTAAGACGACGGCAGGGCGATTGGTTTTGGAGGAATGCGCGAATTCGTTCTGTAGTACCAGGCGCTAAATCAACAATGAGGGGACGGAGACTGCTACACTATCATCACATACTCTCAATATTACTACTGCAGCTCCCGCCATCGATGATAATGGTGATGATGATAATGTTCTCACATTAGCTCACTTCCCTGAAATCCTGGCTGTGGCCACAAAATAGGCTGTAAGAAAATACATCTCGATGGCAGAAAACAAACAAGTACGAAATAGTGCGCACGGCAGTATCATACCAGTCCTTAAGGGAAACGGTAGTAACGAGCTGTGGTACACCATCCCATATCGCCTGCAACCAAATAACACAAGGAAAATACCCATGGTAATATATATACACTCGAAAAAAAGAAGAGGAAAAATAAAAACACGAAGAGGAAACAGAAAGAAGAACGAATAGGAAAACATAAGTAAATAAAGGGAAAAAACGAGAGAAAAAAACGAAGCAAACCTGCGCTCAGGGAACACAGCAAGCAAAGCATTGATTCAAGAAGGAGCGCCGCCATCCGTCATGTGTATGTAGCATTTAGTGTATGTGCGATGGGGAAGAGGAAGTCGGGGCCGACGTCGCCAGTGCTGAACAATGGTGTGTGCTACGTAGCGCGGTTGTTTTTTTTGTGGTTTTGTCGAGGTGGCGGTGCGCTGTTTGCTGTAAATAAGATGGTGCGACGGCGAATTTCGAATAAAATACGATACAATCTCATTCTGCGAACAAATCCGCGGAGCAGAGAAATCACCTGGAAAACACTCACAAAAACAAAACAATAATTCGAAAAGCAACTTATAAGCATTAGATAGTACGTAGGGTGCTTGCGGTAATACAGTAGTCCAATTTGGTTGGGTAATAACAATATTCGAGACAAACATGAGCTGATTGGTTACACAAGTGACTCATAACTTTCTCTGTTCGCTGACCCACTACCCAGCTTCATACCGAACCCAAGACTACTTATTGGTCAGATAAAAAAAGTCACTTTGTTCACTTTTCCCGCAGCAATAATGTTTTCGTGGGTTGGGATTGCTGTTTATTAGAACGGAAACAGACGACAAGAACCCCCCATTTTACTTTTCAAACACTCTACCAGGTATTGATTTTATTGCTGATTGTTCCCGCTATGTTCCCACAGCTCGCTGCGGTCGTGAGAACACCCCAAGGCTCGCTAAGCTGCGCCTAGTAAAGTTCTAAGACGAGTCGAAGATGTGCTAAGACCCAATATAGCGAATAAGATGGGCCTCTCTCTGAAAAACGGATTCGAACCAAAAATAGGACAAGTCTGAGAAGATTGGGCCTAGATCATAACGAGCATGGAGCCTCATAGACGTGTTGGTGAACTGATGCTGGGGCGCGCCCTGTGCCGAATAGGGATACTCTGACTCTCGCCTTAGGCGTTACAGATTACAGCCAAACGCACCATAGTCTAACTGCTGCTCTACGGAGTGAGGTCACCATGGCCTACTTATCGACTTTCCAAGTCAAGCCTGTTTTAGGGTTTGACGTATTTGTGGCGCCCTGGCGGAGTGATGAACTCAGAGCACAGCGGAAGTATCAAAACTCGGTGCGAAACCAATGCAAGAACTGCTGCTGTGCTGATATTGTGCTGCTGCTAACTTTTACTTCGATTAGTAAAGAGACAGGAGCACAATTGTTGTTTCTCTGCTGTTGCTACTGCCGTTGATAATACAACAGTAGTAGTGCGCCCCTAAAGCTCCGCTGCCTGGTGTGTGAGCTTGTATTTCCAGGTAAGGCACATTTCTTATTTTCAGTCTCACTTACCTGCTTACTCCGTTGTCTGGCAAAGCAAGGAGGGTCTACGACTCGTGATGCAGTTTGGGTGTTGCGCTCCTGGCAAACAATACGATATAATACTTGTCGAGCAGCGGGTTTGGAATTTGGCCTTACCTGGTACCGTGTATCCGCAAGTCATTCGGGCAAGTACTGTACATGTTCGTATATGCCAGGTATATGATTCGAGTACTCGTACCTTCATGCGAACACAACCTTCCCTCGCAAAAAAACAGTAAGGCCATCTCCTATGGGAGGGTTTTGAAAACCGAAAAACTTACCCAAAACTGTGTTTTATACATGCTTTCACGTATTTTAGATCGGGAGTGCGACCGAATGAGGCTCGCTCTTCTCTGAATACTTGCAGCCTTTTGGGGAGAGGTATCTAGACCCGTTTTTCCTTTCTTCAGTATGGTGTCGTTCAAGGTTTTACGATGTTGTCATTTTCGGACAAAAAAAGCAACAAGGCATTTTCAGATATATATCGACGTTTCAGCCGAAAAAATGCCTCTTTTTCAGATATATCGCGTCCGAAACTGAATACTCGTATCCGTAGATGAAACTGGAGTGTATCGACAATTTTTCAAAATGCTATACTGAAGAAACGGCAAACGGCGTCGCATGCCTCTCGCAAAATGACTGGTGGGACTTCAAAAAAAGCGGGCCCGATTCGCCCGTTCCCCTGTTCAAATACGCCTGCGAAGGTGCTGAAACCTCGATTTTAACAAACCAAAACGGTTTGCCATAATAAGAGTGGCCTAATACCGGTATACCAGGTACCTGGTACCAGGTACCAGGTATGGTACGTGCTTTACCGTACCATGCGCGTAGGCTGTATTTGTAGGGTGAAAGCAGGCAAATGCAGAAAAAAACAAACACGCCCAGATGCTGCTGCTACGACTGCTGTACAGAGAAGACAGCAGTGTGGTAAGTCAATGCGGAGTGCAAGGAAGGTGGAGACACTACAGGAACTGGCACGCGCGAAGACAACGATAAAAGGAAACTACATTAGAGGAACATGCGTGAGACGGAGCACGACACGCGAAAGAAGACAGAGAGACGGGACGTCCTCGTACGTACATGTATACTCGTACTCGTAGCGGCCCTATCTTTTATCGTGTAGCTGGGTCTTTTGGTTGCCAAAAACTTGATTGACGATTGAGCATATTCGCCTCTCCTCTTGAGCTATCGAGGGGAAAGAGCTGCTGGATCCTACAATTGAACCAGCCGCATTATATTTTACAGTAGAGGGCATTTCGGGACAGCGCACAAGGGCACCATCCCGTCGGCCCAGCTCAAAACGATTGCACTTGATATCATGCGATTCCACACGAACAGAAAAAATGCGAGTATCATCAGCAGCAGTCCAAGACAGCAATCTTGCAAAGTACTTCAAAGAAAGTACGCTCCCTTCATTTGTGAGAGGACACGCGACGGAAACCAGGACCAATGCCAGCCTAACCTGAGGGTAGAACGCGATAACCGGGGCCGGCGTGTTGGTGTGGTAAGCGGCACGAGCTGCGAGGCACTGCTTCTGCCTTCGAGTATCAAGGGTACCCCCTATCCCCTATTTCGACGACGCTATCCGGCTGAAATCCAAAACCGTGGGTAATGAAAGGAGAAAGAACCACCTGCGACTTGCGATCTCCGACTGTCACTCGTCGGAGAAGTCTACAACCGAGAACCCCTCTCGATTCGTTTAGCACTTCATGCATGAGAGCCTCAGGTATGGATGGGCATTGATACAAACAAACGGCCTGAGGCCAGTCGTTTCCCCCTTGGAGTTAGGCTCTGCCCTCCGCAGCGCGTGATTATTCCTTGGTAGGTACGCGTATGCTGCACTTTGTACGTACATACAACGAAAAACGAGCGCCGATTCATGTGTCAGGTTGTTTTGCCCAGGAGCCCCCAACGAGGGCATCGGGCGTCATGCCGCACACGCACTCTTGCCTTCGGTGGCATGAACCGCGTGTAAGGCAGCCAACCACTGGCCAGTACTCTGCCGTCTACGGCTATGCAGAGTATAATTTTTGTTTTGTTTTTGTTCTATGATGATCTCGGTTGAACAACAGCAGTGTTCCTTGGAAAAAAACATGTGGGTCATTCTTATCGGAGAGTTTTTTCGCCAACCAATCAGCTCACGATAGCTCGCCGGTGAGCTACGTGAGCTTCACATGTTTTCCTGGCCTGAGCTATAGAAGGGTATCTCATCTGCATATGTTTTCCAAGCTTGAGCTATAGAGAATAGCTCAACTGCACATATATGTCCAAAGTGAGCTATATAGGAGCTACATGAGCTAACTCATCTACTCCCGAGATGAGCTGCACATGTTTTTCCCGGCTTGAGCTATACCTGGTAGGCGGTAGCTCATCTGCACATATTTTCGAAGCTTGAGCTATGTAGGCGGTAGCTCATCTGCATTTTTCAAAGCTTAATTGAGCTATAGGCGGTAGCTCATCGGCACATATTTTCAAAGCTTGAGCTATAGGCTATAGCTCATCTGGATAGGCTAAAGGGGATAGATGAGCTACTGTTTGTACTGTAGTTCATGAGCTGTGTAAGTGGCCAATACAAGTACGCATAGTGGACCGATATCAACACAAACAGCCACATACTCTTCGTATGATATTAGGACACGTACTGTATTTCGTTTTTTCCTGAAATTTCGGCATTAAATTCAGTGAGGGTTGAATCTTATCGGGTAAGTGCCTCCGTTGGCTCGGGAAATAATCGTCCACCCGGCACAGAACCGTCCCTACAGCAGCTGCGCTCGGGAAACCCATGCGTGCGGTGGCCCCACAGTCATCGACCTGACTCGTAGGCAGGTGTCGGTGCCTTGGGGAGTGAAATCCATCCTCAACTCGTCACGTAACAACGCCCAACGCTTGCCCAAAGCGACAAAGTCTCAGCTATTTCTGTCACCGAGCTCAGTCGGTCGGCCACCTCGGTGCGGTCACCTTGTGAACTCGGCCACGAGAGCCCAGAAAACTATTGCGCCTTCTGCGTTCGGCCATGACTTGCGAGTGACCTTAGGAACGACCCCTGTCAGCTCTGATGTACCCGCTCCGAGACACGTTGGTGTTGTACTTACGCGATGTAAGGGGATCTTCACGATCTTCTCCTAAGGGAATACCGGGGTCCGTCGAGTCCCGGCCCGTATGACGTCGCCCGATTTCCCGGAGCGGTGTTCCACAACCGTATTCCGTCAAGGTTCATCAGGTTTGTGGACGACGAGGCACGAGCCCTCGGCTTTAGACTTCCGTACCAAAGGATAACGGGTGCCCAAGTTTCGGCTACTATCGCGCAGGGACGGGCAGCCATCACATAGTGGCGCGCATATATTTCGCTGGATCGGGTGTCTTCAAACGCTCTTCGAGGCTTACGGTCCCCCTTGATTTGGTGTTCTCTTCCAAACAGAACGGCACTGGCGGACGGACGCCTCTCGAGGGTGGGTCACCTCTATGTGGGGAGGCAACGACCAGGGACTTGGTTCGGTTTGCGTTTTGCTCTACGTGTGAGGAAGAAAACGTTGCACACTTAAATTTCTACTAGGAGATGCGGCGCTCACCCGGTTCGATCATTGCCGGCCCCGCGGTATCCGGCGCGGGGGCCTGTGGTCGTGGATGTTGATAATACGCAACCACGTCGACGCCAAGTACTGGCGGCGATGGAGGGGCGCCCCGGGCAAGTCCGAAAGAGCAGGGTGGCAGACGAGTTTGACGCGTTTGTGCTCGTTGTTTCGGCGGGGTCTCGTGGTTGGCAAACATCTACCCCAGACGATGTCTTTAATTTCCTCTGCTTCCTTGACACGCAAAGGAAAGGCACCAAGATGGTGCATGAAGCGTCTTGCCCCGGTGTGAGCCACGCGGGCGACGATACGTGCCTATCGTGTGCTAAACGGTATGTGGCCGAGTCTATTCGAAAAGGTTTTGGTCGAAGCCGAAAATGGCGATGAAAGAAAGCGGGCAAGGAGAGACCCCGTCCGCCGGGTAGGAAGTCCGTGCTCGAGCCCGGTGGTAGATTCGTACCTTACCTTCGCACCTGAGGAACAGAAGCAGGTCGGGATTCAGGTCAATCAGGCGGCGCCGATGCTGGAGCACACACTCATAGATCTGCTAAGCGACATGCGGTTGCGCGCTCAGGTGGCCAGATCTCTGGCAGAGCGTATTTTGCTGACCCGAGATGTCGCCTTGTATTCCTTGGCCTTTCGGGCGGTCGCGGCGTGCATCTCGGCCGCACAGCGGATTGGGTGGGACTTAAGCACTGGGCACCTCTTCCCCGTTGCTACGGCAGAAGGTGGCCGGGGCCATCTCTCTCTCTCCGCGGCCCGTATGACGGCGAACCTGCAAAGCTATCTGCGAATGGCAGACCTGCCGAAACTCTTCACGACGCACTCCTTTCGAGGGGGAGGCTCGCTCAGCAAATCCCTTGCCGGGACGGCTGTGGACGAGATCATGAAAATTGGTGGCTGGAAGACAGTCAGTTGCAAAGTACTACATCGGGGCTACCTCGAGTGGACAAGTGCGGGGTAGCAAGAAGAAACGTGGCCAGAGCTACGCGGACGCTAGCGAGCTACCGTTGTCGCCGGAGTTCAGAAAGGACTTTGCGGCGTGTGCGGGTAAGGACTGAGTTCAGGTGGTAGAAGTTTGGGTGAGACTATTCTGCCCCGGACCGGCGGTCAACTACAAAGGCAATCTGAAAGGAGGCGTAAAGAAGTATGGGCGGGACCACAGGCCGGCGCAGGAGGCCTCATCCAATCCAATACTTGCATGCAATGATCCACGGTCGAGAGACAGAATACTACAGTAAAATGGCGATCCAATCCATGGATTCAAATTTGGCGCAAATAATGGAACCATTGATTATATCGAAACGTCTCGATTTTTTTTTTCGAATCGAGGTCACTTCTTCCTGTCGCTCCCGAAACCTCGGGAGTAGAGTTGGTCGCGCCATTTCCTGAGACCATCCCACCCACCCGGCAGTAGGATTAGTATTCTTGGGCTTGTCTACCCAGATTATTTACAGGTACTAACCCCGCGCAGAGTTTGTGATTCGCCACTTTACTCAGCGCGGGGGGAAATACCGGACGGGACCTCCTGCCCGGCGCAGGAGGCATGATCCAATCCAATACTTACATTAAATGATCCACGGTAGAGAGACAGAATACTACAGGAAAATACCGAAATTACGGGAAAATACCGAAAAAAACTGAAAAACACTCGTCGTTAAGATCGACCCTTATATGAGATTGGGTCTGCAACTGTTCTGAAGATACCTGACGATCTGACGATACCTTTTAGAACTCCAGTCCCGTTTTGGGGACAACATATTTAGATTTTAGTGGTTTGCCCCCAACGACGGGACTGATCCTCTAAAAGGGATAAGGTCGACACCCAACACAATTTGAATTTTCGTTTTTTGACAACAGCTACTGTATATATATACAGCAGTTGCCAGCTGTCACCATGTCACCATATTGTTTGAATACGCTTGCTGTATAACGTGGCCTATGTAACCGCGCGGCGTGCCCCTATGGCGTAGGTCGAGGAGAGAAAACAAAACACTTGTACCTGGTACAATAAACCAAGCACAACACACACCAGGTGGATCAATACCGTTCTGTCAGAGACCTCACCACATAAACCACACACAGGAGGTAAGCCGCACCAAGATTGTCACCGGCTGCACCACTCACATATAGACAGGCAGTATCGTTATCATCAAAGCCTGGGCCGTATCATTAACATCAGCGACTGCTCTCGGAGGAGCAGCTCCACCCCTCCAGCCACGAGGCATACCAAATAATGCCTTGATACTTAATACGAAACCCCACAATACATGAAACCCCCAATATCCGTAGACCGTTATCAAGCTACCGCATACCACGAACAGCCCCCCTATTCGGTGCGCGATACGATAGGTCCCGAATATCTTATCACCAATTGCCAGGTAAAACGGCAAGCCCCAAATTCCATAAAATATCATTGCCAAGGTAAAACGGCAACCCCAAATTCCATCCTTCATCGTTGCCAAGGTAAAACGGCAATCCCAATACCAAATCTCTCAATCTCGATTCCAGTGGAGGCCTCCTAAAATATATCAAGACAGTAACTATTAGAATGGAAAAAATCCAACAAACGTAAGTATGTTGGTAAAACCTTCAAACAAAATCAATAACACCGCCTTCACATAGATATCGTACCGCCCGATAGCATCGGCCCCCCTGTTTTGCACTCTGGAAGAGCAGAACAACAGAACGTCTCTGATGTAGGACATCTCAAATCGAACTATAATAGCCCCCCTGCTATTAGTAGGTGCTCACTCCGGGAGTATGCAAAAGTCAACATACTGCTTCTAAATTTAAAAGTACTATGGATACTACCTGGTAGTAATTTTGGCTCCCCTGTACGTTGTGCATACTTAATCAATAGCCAACGGGTACGGCACGATTCATCAAGACCAGCGGCACACCTTATTGGCGTATTAACATTACTCAACGCATGACTACATCCCAATACTTTCTCCAATTCCCCAAAAATCAATCTTCTCCGTTCTCATCACCCAATACCCCAAAATATCCGAAACCAAGAAATAAATGACAGAAATCACCACAAATTCATCACAAATTTGCAATGAAAACGGAACGCTTCTTTGGGCAAAGGCTTCGTGAGGAAGTCAGCATGCTGCAATGCCGACGATACGTGGACAATCTCGATCTCCCCATTAGCAACACGTCCCCGAAGGAAGTGATGACGGACAGCAATGTGCTTACTGTTCGGAGTGGTCACAGGGTTTTTCGCCAAATGTATCGCCCCCTGGTTATCTTCCTTCACCGTGGTACATCCGACTTCGCGGTCCGAAAAAATAAAGCTCCAGATATAACGCATGAAAGTCGCCTCGCGGAAACCGGTGGCCATCGCCACATACTCTGCCTCCGTGGACGAAAGGGTAATGGATTTCTGCGTCCTAGAGTAGAACGATACAAAGGCACCAGTGCACATAATAACTCCACCAGAGGCAGACCTCCGGTCATTGGCCTCGTGCGCGTAGTCCGCATCCACGTACAACTCCAACTGAACTCCATTACTCAGACCCCTCTGGAAAGTAATACCGTACGTACTCGTAGATTTGATGTACCTAAGTATGTGCAACGCTGCCTGCCAATGCAATAACTTTGGTGCTGCAGCGTATCTTGCCACCGCCCGAACCGCGTTAAGGATGTCCGGGCGGGTCTGATTCGCCAGCCACATCAAATGCCCTACTAACGACCGAAAAGGCTCATCAACGTCTGGTTCATCCTTGTCAAGCACCTCAAGCTTTAGGTCAACCACCGCAGGAATGCACTTGCCGCGGGTGACACCGGACTTCGCTACGGTGCTTTCACCGAACACCTGCTGTGGTATCGTCAATGTCCCTGCACCCCAGTCTCGAGAGAATCGGCAACCTGCGTACCATCGTAACCCCCCCAGGTTGTTGATAGGAACAAACTGATTCAGGTCCTCACAAAACTGGTCACACCTACTCTTAAGCCCCATCGTAAATATGTCATTCACATGCACTACTACTACGATAGAAACGGCCCCCGCCTTCACCAAACGCATGACACACGCATCAGCCTCTCACTGCTCGAAACCAAGACCCCTCATACCACGTACCAAGTGATGATGCCATTGCCGCGACGCCTGCTTCAAACCATACAGGCTGCGACATAACTTGACCACCTTACCGGACATCGACCCGCACCCCTTGGGGAGGCGCATGTAGACGTCCTCGCTCAACTCTGACTGCACAAACGCCTGCTCGGCATCAAAATGGCATAAATCCAATCCCAACTCACACGCGACGGCAGCGAGCATACGAACGCTCGCAACGGATGGGCACGAGGAATAAGTATCGAAATAGTCAACTCCTGCACGCTGTCCAAAGCCCCTCGCTACCAACCTGGCCTTTGCCCGCACTACTCTGCCAAATTCGTGAACCTTCCAAGAATAAACCCACTTAGCAGAGATCACGTTGATTCCGTTTCGTTGCTATGTGCCTCTATCCTTCTCATCCACCACAGCACCGAACGTCTTCGCGCGGTACAGACCGTGGAATTCAGTGTCCATGGCGTGGAACCACACGTCTCCGTGTTCATCCCCGCACGCTTCGCGATATGAGTCGGGCGTTACCAACTCACTCGCAGGGCATGAAGGCAGTTCAAGGGCGGGCATGTGCGGCGGAGACTGATTGGCGATGACCATGTGCATATTCTCCCGCGCAGCTAGCATCGAAATGAAGCCATGCTGCGTACCCAGGCCCCCCTGTTGCCGAGATGCCGACCGCGTCACCGCCGGCGATACCCGCGGTTGCTGCTGCTGCTGCTGCTGCACCGGCATCTCCGACACAGTGGGCGGAGGTGCGGGCGAGGAGTCTGGCAATGCAACGGTTGCGGGCGGCGCAGGGGGAAGGGACACGGGCAAGGACTCCGTCGGTGCAACGGTCGCTGGCGTCGGCTCCTGCTGCTGCGGTACGGACGACGCAGCAGATAGGGGTGTGGGCGAAGACTCTGGCGTTACACCAGACGATGGCGTCGACTGCTGGTACCACACCTCAAAGCCCCGCGGCGCTTGCGGCTGCTGCGCTGGGTCACCGACAGCCCCCCCCTGGCCGGAGGCGGGGACCCGGTGATCGCGGTCCCTCCATCGAACGGTGCGCGCCGGTAGCCCCACGTCACATCGGTCGAGTAGCTCGCGATGCCGGATGGCGACAACATGATCTTGCTGCAATCCGAGGCGTGGTCGTTGTCGGAGTTCAGGTAGAAGCATGGCTCGCCCTTCGGCTCTGACTTAGCCGCCCGCTTGGCCTTGTGGCGTGCCGGCATCATGTATGAAAGCACCGGGCCCCTATAAGGCCTCTCGTGGAACTTCTCGAACGAGCACCTCATGTCGGGCTTGTCATCCACTCGCGCCATGAGGTTGAGCGCGTCGCACATCCACGTCCATGCTTCCGGCCACGTGCGATCGTAATTGAGCGCCTTGGCCGGAAACTCCACCCCATCGAACATGGTCTGGAATTCCAAGAAAGCAGCCTGGCCTCCTTCGGCAACAAGAGCTAGCTTGCGCTCCACCCGCCCGTTGCGTTTCGGACCGTCGACGGAGGTGAACTCGCGACGGATGTCGTTCTCGGTCATCAGCCTTTTGAACTCGGCGCTGGTGAGTTCGGACGCGTTGTCCATCCGAAGGCATCTAGGCTTCCCGTAGGCATTGACGGCGGCCATGAAAGTGCGGAAACCGAGGGTAACGGTGGCCGCGCTCTTGTCTGGCAGAAATACCGGCCAGCCCATGTTGGTGGCGTCGTCCACGATCCTCAAACAGTACCGAGCGCCGCCTGACGACGTCGGCATGGGTCCTGCGAGGTCGGCGAACAGGCGCTGCATCCGCTTCTCAGCACGGGACGATGTGGATTTTGCGATGGCTTTGCGGATTCCCTTCCCCCCCGCGCACCCATCGCAATACCCCAAACGTCCCGTCACCTTGATGCCCATTTGACGAGCAGTCTCGCGTAAAACGGCATCGTGGGCGTTGCCAAGAGAACAGTGCAGGTCGTTGACGTCTATTCATCTCTGCCCACCAGGCCTCAACACTGCAGCAGCGAGTGCGGGGGGTGTCTCGTGCCTCGCTACTCGAGTGGCCTCGACGTAGTTACCGAACCTTTCCTTTCGGAAAAACACGCGTCCGTTAAGCATGTGTGCCTCGTTGTGGTCAAGGGTAATGACGTGTTCCTCTTGAATCACGTTGAACGAGCAAAGGTCAAAGGGGACCCCAGGCACATACGCCACATTCCTCAGAGTCACTGCTACGTCCTCCGCACAGTGCATCACCAGATCGACACAACCGAAAAACTCGACCTTCATTTTCTTTCCATCGCCTATGATCAAAACCTTCTCATCGGGAGTAGGGGGTCTCTTGTTGTAAAATAATGTACAGTCACCAGTGCAATGGATTGACGCAGCACTATCTCCAATCAGAATCTTACTCCCAGGCCTTGTTGGCCTCACAAGATCACCACCAACAGAAAGAGCATGCCACTTGCCTAAAGACGTCACATGCGCCACGAAGAGAGTGAGCCACTTGACCTGCTGATCGCTGCTGGACGTCGCTTGGCTTTCGATAGTCGAGGAAAGCGGTCCGCCCTCGTAAGCTTCCCCGGCTACTCCACTCGGCTCTGGCTGACCTCGCACTCCGCCGCCCACACCGCCCCCGTTCCAGTATGACTCGCCGCCGCCCATACCGCCCCCATCCCAGTACGACTCGCCGCCGCCCACACTGCCCCCGCCCCATTTTGGTTCGCCACCGCCCACACCGCCCCCGTCCAATCCGTCGCCGTGAATTACGAAGCCAGTTTGGTGCTGGGGCCAAGCTCCCGGTGGTGGCGGTGCACTGCTGTAGTGGTCCTGAGGGGCCGGAGGACCATACGGAGGGGCCGCGACAATGTTTGCATGCATACGAGTAGGCGGAGCAGTGTGGCATTGCCTGGCCATATGACCGAAAGCGCCACAAGTGCTGCAGACCCCCGACAAGGCGTTCGGCGCTCGACAAATCGCGGATTTATGCCCGAAAGTGCCACACCGGTCGCACTTGTACGTTCCCCCCATGGACGCTCCTGGAGGGGGAGGTGATTCTCGCTGATACCACCCCCTTCCGGAGTTACTTGTCTCACCAGCGCCCCCCGGCCTCTGCGGGTGCTGTTGCTGCTGCTGCGGATGAGGTGGGTGCGGCTGCTGGTAACTATGGCCTTCGCCCCCACGTTGCTGCTGTTGGCCTCCCCCCAGCTGTCGCTGCTGCGCGGTGCCACCGTATTGCCGCTGCTGCTGTTGCTGCGGCTGCTGTTGTCCATACGACCGCTGCTGCTGCTGCTGCTGTTCATACTGCCGCCGCTGCTGCTGCTGTGGCTGTTGCTGTCCATACGACCGCTGCTGCTGCTGTCCATACTGCCTTTGCTGCTGCTGCTGAGGCCCGCCGCCTCCATACCTGCCCTGAAAACCCTCACCAATGGCGGGGGCGTGGGGATCCGCCAACGGCGCTGGAGCCATTGACGCGACCGCCGCTAAATTCCGCTCCTCCAACCCCTTCGTCTTGCGGTTAGCGTGGGAGGTGCGGACGATTTCCTCCATCTCCGATCGCGTGATACCTGGCCGAAGCAAACTTGTACGCTGCTCCACGTCGTAAAACTCGGACGAAAGACGACGTGTGAGTATGCGAGTAACCTCGCGGTCCGACTTGCGGATACCCAATGCGGACAAGACATTGAGTTTCCCCTCGGCACGGGCGAAGAACAGTTTTGGGTCATCATCTCCCTGCATTCCGATATTCTCGAACTCTTCTTCGAGTTGATCCCTCTCGGTATCACCCTGTGGCTGATACCAATCCATCACAGCCTTCCATGCTCCCTCCACCGACCCAGCGGCATGCATGCGTTCCTCCACAGGCTGTCCTTGCATGGCTTCCATAAGGAATTCCCATGCCTTCTCGCACGTCTCGACTCTCTGCTGCCCATGGAGGTAAATCGACCGGTTTCGCTCCTCCATCCCTTCTGAACCTCCGAATGGGGTCGCTCGTGGGCTCAAGTGCCCCGGTCAGACCCCGCGCCGTCAAAAACGTTTGGAATCTGTGTGACCACAAATGCAGCAGACTGCGCCCATCAAACTTGGGTACCCGCATGCTATTTTGCGACAAGATGAGAGCCAGAGGAGTCTGGTGACGGTAGTCTGGCTCCGGCACAGGCTGCCCTACACTTGCCTGCGCCCCTGTCTGCTGTATGGGCCGCCCGCTCCTCCCAGCAGTATCCCCCTAAGCCGCTGCCTCGGCTGGCATCCTTAACGCTCTCTCCGTTGCCACCGTCGCGTCTCGGTCAGCCAACGTCGCGTCTCGCTCAGCCAGATTAGTCGTCACGTCCGCAAGTTGCTGCCGAAGCAGCTCGATCTCCTCGGCCATAACAGCAACCCTTCAGCAAACTCCGGGCCCGGAAACAACGATATCATTCAAACACGATGTCGTGTTTGAATACGCTTGCTGCATAACGTGGCCTATGTAACCGCGCGGCGTGCTCCTATGGCGTAGGTCGAGGAGAGAAAACAAAACACTTGTACCTGGTACAATAAACCAAGCACAACACACACCAGGTGGATCAATACCATTCTGTCAGAGACCTCACCACATAAACCACACACAGGAGGTAAGCCGCACCAAGATTGTCACCGGCTGCACCACTCACATATAGACAGGCAGTATCGTTATCATCAAAGCCTGGGCCGTATCATTAACATCAGCGACTGCTCTCGGAGGAGCAGCTCCACCCCTCCAGCCACGAGGCATACCAAATAATGCCTCGATACTTAATACGAAACCCCACAATACATGAAACCCCCAATATCCGTAGACCTGTATCAAGCTACCGCACACCACGAACACATACACACCCCAAGAGGCGCTCGCACAGAACACAACACCGACACAACACAGCAACGCCTCTAGCATGCCCACGGCCCGGGGTAGCAGCTCTGGCGGCGCTTTGACCGTAGGCCAGGCTGGCGGTGGGCAGCAACCGGATCCATCGATGGATGTGGACCCCACGAACAACGCCATCGATATGGGTGAGGACAACGATTAAACCCAGGCCGAACCCATGTTTTTCCTATACACACACAGTTGTCCCGGAGGGTGTTTTTTTATAGCTGGTTACCATACATGTGTTACCGAGGAAGAACAACAATGAGCTGCGTGCATAAGCTATGATTACGCTCTCCGGGGGTGAGCTGTAGGCGATAGCTCATCTGCAAACGTTTTCCCTGCTTGAGCTATAGGTGGTAGCTCATCTGCACGTGCGTTCCCGGCTTAAGCTATATGTGGTAGCTCATCCGCATATGTTTTGAAGACTTGAGCTATAGGTGGTAGCTCATCTGCGCATGTTTCGAAGGCTTGAGTTATAGAAGATAGCCTATCGATACACTTTTTTCCAGGCTGAGTTATAGGAACTATATGAGCTAGTTCATCTGCCCCCGAGATGAGCTATAGAAGCTACATGAACTACACATGTTTCTCCCGGCTTGAGTTATCGGCGGTAGCTCATTTGCACATATTTTCGAAGCTTGAGCTGTACACAATAGATGGAGCTAGCTCATGAACTGTCCGGGGTGTGCAGTGATTTTTTCCGAATTAGAATTTCCGAACAAATATATGAAATTCAATTTTCCTGTTTTTTTTTGCTTCTGGAGAATTTTCAAACAGTGATGGAACGCCTCCGTCTCTTGATACATATCTCCAATTACTTCAAAACTTTGGGAATTCTGGGGAAAAAACTCTCGGATATAGCTCTCCGATAGAATGAGCCTAAATATTTCACTGTACCCTACAGAACAGGCACCTTTTGTATAAAACAAAGATAAATAGGTAAAATAGATGGCATCGATTGCGAGGGTTCTGTCGTAAGGACCCGTCTTAACGATATTTTGTTTCCATGATAATCGAGTAGGAAAAAATGTATTTGATTTGAAGATAATATCATTCGTGAAAAATATGCCTTTGGGTCCTATCGAGGAATAGCGTAGTTTTCTCAAAATCGAATAATGCGCAAGGGTCAACGAACGCCCGAGGGCAACCAACGAGGCGAGCGACGGCCCGCGTCCTCCCCGGGGCGCCGTGGTTAGCGGTCGACTGTTTCTGCCGGCACCGCCGAGATGGCTACCGATCTTCGGATGTCCTGGGTGGCTGGCGCAGCCCCGATTTCCCACGCAGACATCAGCGACGGGGATATACAGCGATCAAACTTCTGAGCGAATTCGTGACCTGGTCGGTGCTCATGTGGTTTGCGAGGCGAAGAGGGGTGAGAAACTGGGTTTGCGACGGCCTTGTATTTTTTTAGGCGCCGCGGATGGTCTGCTCTGTGCTAGGGGCCGTCGGACCTCACTCTGCGGCTGCTCCGGTGGCCCTGCCTCTCGGGAATGGACGCGTTCTACCATAGAGGTAGCACATTTCCGCTAACATATTTTCTGAATGACGGGGCTCATTAACCCAATATCATCGGAATGCTAATCTTGTTTAAAAAAAGGACGTAATTATATACTTGGACCGTGGGATTATTTATCGGGGCGAAATTTGAGTTTTGCTGAAGTCAGTTTTAGGGTGAGGTGTGGGGCTCCTCAAGTGTGGAGCCTCAGCCTCAAGTGAGGAGCCTCAGGAAAAAATAATATAGGGTGAACCTCTATCATAGAACGCCTCAATGGTGGATCTCACCTGGGTGAAGCAGTCGATGACACGGCTCGAGCTTGCGTGGCTTGCTTCGGTTTCAGGCACATGCCACGTCGAGCTGGACAAACTCCCCAAAGTGAATAACACCAAGAACAACATAAGCCCCAAAATACTTTTTCTTGCCGAATTCGTTGTTTTTTTCATTTTCTTCGAGAATCAAACGTCAGAACGCTCGGCGATTCACTTTACGACCAACCGGATGCAAATCAAATCGAACGAAAAAATTGTTTGGGGGAATATGATTAAAAACATTCCTCGTTAAGATAGGCCCTAAACAAACCATGCAAGGGTGGTGCGTACTGCCAGTATATACGAACACAAGACTCTTGGAGTAGTAAACGCTCAGAGTCCACCGTTGCACCAGATACGCTAAAATCCCTCCAGCACCTGATAAACGGTGATGCTGTAAGGTTTCTTCCGCTTACGGCAACCCGCTCATAAAGCGATTCCGAGATGCATGACAGACGAACGTTTTTGCGGAAAGTATAGAAAATCCTCAATCACTTGTTTTCCTACGCAATGGTGTACACTATGCTGCTGTGTGTCTTGGTTTTTGATCTGTTCTGGTTTGTCGAGATTTCGGTGAAACAAAACAATGGCCGATTTGATACAACCAAATGCATGTTATTATCTCACTCGACACGCCAAAGAAAACGCACAGCACAAAGCACACACGATGGCAGCATAGTAGAGCAGCCAGCCCACAAAATGCAGTTCGGGTTGTTAGCCATTTACGACAGATCGTGTGTGGTCAGCCAGGGTGCTGGGTGCGTGTGTCTGGGCGACTGTTCTGCCGGCTGTTATGATGGCGTTTTTTCCGTAGATGTTTCTTGTGAAACGGCCAAAAAAAGGTAAACCCTTTGGTAACGCTTCATTAAGCTCCAAAGGGATGTTTTAAAACACACACTGCAAAGTCGGGAAACCCAAAATGCTCCGACACAGCTATGAATAGATTCGCGCAGGACAAACATGGTTTTCGTTAGGGCTGGTCTATACCTAGAGACCGGCCAAACAACTTCCGAATTGCTGCTGTAGCTGTCTACCAGATATTAGATAAGTACTTCGATTTACTCTGGATCAGGAAGCGACCCTGCCATAAAATGCCACTTAATATTTGCAACCCCCATAGGGTCAAGACCTTGCAGCCAGAAGCGACCTTGCACGGCCGTTTGCGAGCAGCGGGCAACGACCTCATCAACACTGGTAGCCAATTCCGCTGAGCGCGACCATACTATCGATGCGCTGAATCCAATTTGCGGAAGATTACATTTGGCTGCCCTTGGGGGATCCCCAACTCAATCAAGCAAACTATCGGCAATCGGAAAAACAGACATGGCCGCGAGTGCGTATCACCGCCTTCTGATGCAAGACACACGCCAAACCGATACAGATAACTGTCACCAGCAGGTAAGTGGGCTTAACATGATGCGAATCCACATATGTTACTTGCAAAACGTAGATATCACGACAACCTCAAGAAATCAAGATGAGGACAATCGTTCTTTCTGTCCATGATCCAATCTTAGTAGCTCCCCGTACTACTGTGGTAGTGACCTCGCTAATTCCCGCGGTGGCACGCGACACTTGAAGAGTGCAAGGGTATCATTACGAGTTAGGGGATCCACCTAGTTAGGGGATCCCTTTTGCCTCAGGGGATCCCCTCGTACCTTAGGGGATTCCCTCTGCCCTGAGGGGATCCCCTCTCCCCTTAGCAGATCCCCTCTCACCTTCGGGGATCCCCAACAGGGGATCCACCTCGCCTTAGGGGATCCCCAACAGGCTTAGGGGACCCACACCATGTGTGTATTGTATGTGCACCCAACATGTACGAATAGTATTTGATATAGTGTCTCTATTCAGTTTCTTCTGTGGAAACAATCGTGAGAACTGGGGGATCTCCTAGCACCGTTTGGGGGATATTCCAACATTGCATAATGATATTGGAAAATATCCCAAACGTAATGTTGGAGGCTCACGTTGTCAAAGCATGTAGTTGAAGTGTTATAAAATCAAGGCGAGAGGGTATATATCCCCTAAGCCTGTTGGGGATCCCGCAAGCCTATAGGGTCCCCTCATAGTGTTAGGGACCGGGACCCAATTTCACACTGAATACCATCTACCTGGTGGCTATTACGGGGGATACCCTAGGGCAAACGGAGATCCCGTGAGACAAAAGGGACCCCTAACTAGGGGGATCCCCTATGCCTGTTGGGGATCCCCTAAGGCGAGATGGGATCCCCGAAGGTGAGTAGGGATCCCCTAAAATGAGTGGGGATCCCATAAGGAGAGTGGGGATCCCCTAACTCGCAACATTCCCGCGACATGGGTCCCCCAACCCGCAAGATCGCATCAAGGGCATACTATCAAATTCACCCTCCGGACAGCCGGCCGCCAGCGCCCACTCTAGAATCTCCGCATACCCTTCCATTGCAGCATTAGCCCACGCTTGCCAGTCCCAGGGGCAACCGGTCTGGTGCGCCCACTTGAGGATCTCGAAGTTCCCTGTGCCGGCAGCGTAGCTGCACGTTTCCTCGTCCCAGGGGCATCCGTTCGAACGTGCCCACTGAAGAGTAGCCAGGTGCCCTCCACCAGCAACACGGCTGCATGTGTGGTGGTCCCAGGGACATCCGTTCGAACGTGCCCACTGAAGAGTAGCCAGGTGCCCTCCGCCAGCAGCACCGCTTCATGTGTGGTGGTCCCAGGGACAGCCGTTCAACCTTGCCCACTGAACAATAGCCAGGTGCCCTTTAAGAGCAGCACTGCTGCATGTTTCATCATCCCAGGGACAGCCGTTTAACCGTGCCCACAGAAGAACAGCCAGGTGCCCTTTGTAAGCAGCACCACTGCATGTTGAAGGACCCTACGAGCAGCCATTTGCAATTGCCCACTGCAGAAGCTCCAGTTGCCCTCCAGTAGCAGCCCAGTAGCATACGTACTCGTCCCAGGGACAGCCGTTTGAACGTGCCCACTGGAGAACATCAAGGTGCCCCCCTTAGCGGCCGCTGCGCACGTACACAGTCCCCACGGGCAATCATTTGCTCGCACCCACTTAAGTGCACCTTTGATCGCCCCAAGGACAACCGTTCTCGCGTGCCCACTGCAGAACGCCTAGATGCCCTCCAGCAGCAGCTCCCTCGCACGTTGACCCGCTCCAAGGACAGTCTTTTGCCCGAGCCCACTTGAGAACGTTCAGATCTCCCCCCAATGCAGCACAGTGGCAAGTGCGCTCGTCTATGAGACAACCGTTGGAGTGCGCCCACTGTAGAGCCGTTAATTGTCCCGCACGAGCAGCCACATTGCCCATACCATAATTCAAAGGACAACCGTCCTCACGTGCCCATTCCATGACATCAACATGCCCCCCTTCTGCAGCTTTTACGTACAACGAATCGGGCAAGGGGCAGCCATGCGCTTTTGCGCATTGGAGTAGGTCAACCCTGCCAAGACTTGCAGCTGCCTCGCACACTGTCCCCGTGTGTTTGAGCCCACTCCTGAAACTATGCATTAGCTGGGGAACCATTGTGTCAGCCATAACTGCACGGGTAATGTTGGGACGACGCCCCCACGCCTTCTTCCAGGTAGTCGAAACAGGTGCGAAAAACAGGTATTGCTGGTCGCCGACAAAGTCGGCCAAAGTGGAGGGCAGCATCAGTATTCGCGACCAGCGGGTTGGTCATGAGTGCTTCCTACTAGGCCTGCGTCGTGCGGGGGTTCCAAGAGGGATACGAGACGCAGTGCAGCAGGTTAGACCTTCTCTTCGTGAAGGCAGACGACAGCAGGGGGAAATACTCATGCGCGCGGAAGGCGCACGTATCAGGGGCATGGGTTGGGGCCGATGTATTGCCTCGCATTGTTGCGTGAATATACATCCTACGCGAACTCACAGACATGCCCTCGGCATTTTTAAGAGAGAAAACGGCGAAGTGCGCTGTGTTGAGTTAATCGTGGTGGATGCAGTGCTCAGCGGCGGAGGAACAACAGCATTTGCGGTGGCGCAAAGCATGTCGGGGGACACCTTTACTCGCTGCCTCATGCGGAGCCAAACATGCGGACTCGTACACCCAAATGCTCGAAAATATTCATGACGCGGAATATTACGCCTCCTAGCCCATACGTTGCCGCACAAAGCATAAAGTGTTGAGGGTTTCTAATAGAAAATGGGCCACGCTAGAGATGCTGTTTTGTACGGACGCTCTGCACTGTTCCTATGGATGTAATATTCGCAGTCCCGCTATCGCCTGAATCTACACAACTATCGCTTGACGGGCTCAAATGCTATGGAAGCAAATCATCTAAAACAACTCCAAATAATCGAACACACTTATACGCAAACATTCAGGATATAGGAAATCGAACGAAATATCAAAATCAACACTTCACGACTTGCGGCGTGTCATTCGAGCGTTGCAGAACAAAACACCTACGAGCCGACTCGGGAGGAAGTGAAAATATAGTATGGTGCGTTATCTCTTCGACCAACGCTTTGACCTACCAGATTTTGGTAGTAGCGTGGCTTGCGGTCAAATTGACACAGTTTGTGAGTGACACTCGTCAAAAGAAAATACGTTTCGCGGGGATATGCGGGGGGCAGTAGGTGGGGAAGTGCTCGCTGGTGTCTGTGGAGGCCTTCGCGTACCCACGAGGATCGAAACAGTCGGTTGAAGAGGTATTCGCGAATGCGGACATCGCTGCTAAGTGCAGGTTGTTGCATGCTGGGGAAATGGGGCGAGTTGCAAACGAGCCCGAATTTCCGAAAGCACATTTGAACGGAAAGCAAGGGGCTATCGCAAGAACCGAAACAGAGCCCCCGGGTGATTGTACACAATGTTATTAACAGACGCATAGATATGACGTGATAAGGTTAGATGGTTAGCCAAAAGTACAAAAGGTTCCCCGGGAATGCGAAACACTCGATGCTTTAGCAACATCTGCTAGCTCACCTGACTGTTTCTGCGATGAACGCCCCCGAGATGCCGAGATAGTGACTCTACAGCAGCACTGGCTGATTGAGATGGGCTTTCAGTGTTTTCCACAAGTGGTAACTTGTGGTCTCTAGAACGGATTTAGACAAGCTGTCTGTCTGTCAGTCCGATCAGGGTCACTCAATAGTCACCTACAAAAAAAAAAATCGAACCAGCTACGCCCATGCAGCACGCATCAGGTCGAAGCCCTCGCGGAGGCAATCGTCATGGTACAAACCACACCTCTTCGCGTGCCCTGTGTGTGTAGTTGTCAGAGTTGACTTCCAGCACCCCTAACAGGGTGACAGGACGTGAGCTCGTCCCAGGCCAGCGGAAAAAATGCGTGTCAACTCTATTTTCAAGTGGAATTCCCTAGGTTTACCTAAGGGTCTATAGTGCAAAACCGAAACTTGTCTATCCTCCCTCAAAAGGAAACTCCAATCCTCGCAAAATCTGGTCCCAAATCGCCCCCGACGTCGACATGCATACCGCGCGAATCAACAGCGGACGCACATATAAGCAGTCTGGGCCAACTTTCGGATTAAACGGAGCCCTGTGCCTTGAGCTACGCGTCTCAGCCCCGCCGGCGGGACCATCGCTTGTAGACAATCGCTTGTACCAGAGTCGGTACGAGCAGCGAAACCTTTCGCAAATGGGCTACAGCGCATCGATCAGAACAAAAGTGAGACCACCTTGTAGAAGCATGGGTCGCTCAGCGGGATTGACTAACGACGTTAATGAGGTCGTTGTTCGCCGCTTGCAAACGGCCGTGCAAGGCCGCTTCTGACTGCCAGGTCTGGCCTCATAGGGTTTGTGATACAGTCTACGGCGTTAAATAGCAGGGTCGCTTCCTGGTCTACAGTGAATCGAAACACTCATACAGCAGCAAACAGCAAATCAGCAGCCGCGGGTCGTACATACTGCTGTAGAGCAAAGCAGCAACAGCAGTTCTTGAGGTCGTGCATAGTCTCAGAACAGCATCTCTCCGCAGTATACCCCCACAGCAGCGGCAAGCAACATCACACAAGCCATCACACGAGCCACATATGAGGTTGGGCGTTGTTGATCTCGTTCTACCAACTCTCCTTGTCGTGCCTATGGCGGCCCACTACAGCAATGGCGCCAAGTTCTCACCACCGACACCACCATATCGTACACACCGGTACACGTACGGCGTTTCGCGTTCAACTACTGCGTTCTTCGTGGTATCGCGACCGGCTAGATGTTTCTGCTTTGGGAAGACGCCATACCCCGCGCAACACGACAACAATGTTGCTTGATCGGAAATACTTGGAAGAATGGAAGCCCGCCATACTTCTGAGCAGCCCCAGACGGACGCACGCGCTCAAAAGAAGGAGGCTGCCGCTGCTAGGAGGTGTGCTATACGCACCGTATAACCGTCACCCGTATAGCCGTAACATATTTAAAAACTGTAGTTGCGAGGGGTTGACGGCAGGGCGAACTTTTTGTATTGTGCTCTTGCTCTCGTCCCGTAGTTGTCGAGACAAATCTCCCTCCATAGTTACCACGACTACGTAGACCGTGTGTTGTGACGCTTGCGTAAAGCTCCCTCTGTTCGTTTTGTTACTTGTTTGTTCCACCATCAGATCTGCCGCTCGGGAGAAGATTGCTGCTTATTGCGCAAGGCATTCCACCACCATAATTGCTATTCGGAACAAGGAAACCGCGGCACGCACAATCGCTAGGGATGTAGACATATCCAACAGAGCTTCGCGTAGCAGACGCCACCACTACTATTAATACTGCTGTACAACATTTCCAGCTGAGCTTGTCCTGCTTTTTCGTGCCCTGATCAGTAGGAGGGTGGGCCTGACAATGCTGCCTGCAGCATGTCTTGGGGACACGGGCCGAACGTTGCTGTGGACAGGCACAGTCTGTCTACAAGTACTCGTGGAGTTGGTCTTCGTTTGGTAGAACAAAAACATCAAAAACCGTTGTGACTGGTGCCACCACTACTACTGCTGTATGACATCTACAGCAGATCTTCTCCTGCTTCTCCGCCCCTCATCAGCAGAAGGGCGGGCCTGACAACACCACCTGTAGCATGTATTAGGGGCACGGCCCATACGTTGCTGCGGGCAGGCACAGTCTTCCTACGAGTACTCGTAGAGTTGGGTTTCGTTACGTAGATAAAACTCAAAAGCAAGAACCGTTTGATATTCTACGACTTACAACCGCACCAGCACGAGAAGGTTTCGTTTGTGTGTGCGAGCACAGAGCCCGCCGATACTGACATTGGTGCCGTGTGCGTTGAGCGCTGCTGCTGCGAGAAGGTGTGCCAAATGCCCCGTATAACCGTTAGCCGTACTTGGCGTTGTGTTTGCTAACCATCTGACCATGCTGTAACGCTGGGTGGCGAAAATCCAACCTCCCCCTCCACCCAAACCACCCAAATTTTCGCATTTATGGTATCTTGCCATGATGAGGAGACGAGGGTGAGGACGGAGTGTGGTATCTATCGTGGCATTTCCCTTATCGCGCATGCCGGCAAAGTACTCCTCAAAGTCATCGCGCGCCGCCCCAGCGACTACTGCGAACGGAATAGCATCCTTCCAGAGAAGCAGAGAGGCTTTAGGCCCGAACGGTCGACGGTCGACATGATGTTCGTGGTGCGACGTTTGCAGGAATTGGCAAGGAAGAAGGACACTCCGCTGTTCATGTGCTTTGTCGACCTCACCAAAGCCTATGACTCCGTCGACCGAACCCTCCTGTGGGCTGTCTTGGCTCGCTTTGGCGTGCCACCTAGAATGCTCACCGTTATCCGCCAATTCCACAACGGGATGTGAGCATGCGTGCGGCTGGATGAGGGTGAGTGCTCAGATATGTTCGACGTGAAACAGGGCCTACGGCGAGGGTGTGTGCTCGCGCCTTTGCTGTTCAACATGTGTTTCACAGCGGTGCTGCGCGTGGCGGAGAAACGTTTCGCCGCTGATAAAGCCATCACGGAAAGCTTGGTGCCAGTCCAACGAAAGCAGGAGAAGAAGAAAAGGAAGAGGGGGAAGGCACGGGCACTGTGGGACTACGGCCTGGGGAATGATAAAGAGGCCCAGGCACTGTGGGCTATGCTCTATGCTGACGATGCGGGCATAGTATCGCGATCACCCAACGGCCTGGAGAGGATAATGATGGTGATCGTGTCTGCATGACCCGCTTTCGGCCTGACGGTCTCGGAGGCCAAGACACAGATCATGTGTCTGCAAACAAAAGATGGGGGGAACGCGCCGTTCACCGTCACCGCAGCCGGCCAAGTGTACAAAAACACGACCGAGTTTGTGTATTTGGGCGGGGCTATCAGCACAGATTAGACGAGCAGACGTGTCGAGGTAACGCGTCGACTCCAGAGGGCATGTGCATGCTTCGGGCGATATATGATGGGAATCTGTGAGCGCCCGGGTGTGCGCTTACGCCTGAAGGTGCGAATGCTGAGAGCCGAGGTGATCGAAACGTTACTCTACGGTTGCGTTACTTGGAGCCCGAGCAAGACTGATTACGGTAGGCTACGGGAGGTCCACCACAAGATGCTCCTCCGATGCATCTTCTGGCGAAAATGAAAGCGCGAAGACCACATTCTATCCTAATGCTAGCGCGCTTCTCAGGACAAACTCTGAGAGCGTTGAGACGACGGTACGCAGACGTAGGCTCTTGTTTGCGGGCTTTGTGACACGCATGGGAGAGGAGCGTCTGCCGTAGAGGGTGATGTTTGGGGAGATGGTTGGGGGTAAGGGTTACTCCGGAGGACAGGAGTGGGACTGGATGAGGTACCTTGAGGAGGACCTCAAGGAGTTCGGCATCAAGCTCGAAGGGTGGTGCGAGGCAGCACAGAAAGCCGGCAGATGGTTCCGACGGGTCGAGGAAGGGGCGGAGGTCTTCGTGCGGAAATGGCATAAGGATGAGAAGGAGGCATCGGCAGAACGGCATGGGATAGGTTCAACCACGACCACAACCGTTGACGCCAACACGAGTGCGCAGAATGGCGGGGAAGAGGGGGGGGGGGAGTGTACTCGATAGGAGATATGTACTCGATCTCGTGTATAGCCGTAGTCGGCCGTAGTCGTATGACCATGGGCCCTCGCATCCCTACAATGCCGGGGCTGAGCATGTTGGGTTTTCACCGACCAGGCAGGCATTGCTTGCACCAAGCGCGAAGCGCCGTGAGGTGGAGGGCGAGTCGCATGAAGGGTGAGCTGCATCCTACTAAAAACTGACGACGGTCTGGCTTACTTGAACGACCTCGACGTGACGTGGGGTTTTGACCTGGACGCGTTTCTGCAGGAGCGCACACATTAGGTACCTGCCGCCGGCGAGGCCGGCGACGAAACACCCGAGACGATGGGTTCGTCTCGAGGGGGCGCCGTGGACGCCTCCTCGGCTCCGAGGGGGAGGGCCGAAACAGCCGAGACGATGGGTTCCTCTCTAGGGGGCGCCGTGGACGCCTCCTAGGTCCCGGCAGGGAGGGCCGAAAGCGACCCGGGTGCAGCATCAGCCTTCTACACCGGCCAAGGGAACGGTGAGGATCCCCCCGCGATCCTGTCCGGCAGGCCAGTACACGAGCTTAGCAGCTGGGGACGGCTCCCTCCTACAATACGGGGCCGGACCCGGGGTCAGAGCCAACGCCTGGAGGGTGAACCCGCTGTGCACCAGCTAAGGATGGATAAAGGAGCCGCAGACGCGCTGCTTGCGGCAGCGTACGAGTGGTCGACGACGCCTGGGAGTATCCTGAATCGTACGTCATGGACGACGGAGGGTGCAGTGGCCTTCATGGCCGGAGGACCTGCTGTGGAGAATAAAGGGGAGTTGCGCGTGTGCATGCCGGGTGGTTTCCCGGAAGACGTGGAACCGCCCCCGCAGTCCGTAGCAGATGTTGAGCGTCCCCGATATAAAGCGGCGTGGCACAAGTCCATGCAAATTGAGTTGAACGGCCACAAAACGACCGGTACATATGAAGCCGCGACACCGCCACGAGGGCGGAAACCTGTAGGTGCGAAGTGGGTGTTCATCTACAAGACGGATAAGGATAGCCTGATAGTAACGACAAAGGCCAGACTTGTGGCTAAGGGTTTTAGCCAGGTACAGGATGTAGCTTACTTTCAAACGTTAGCACCAACTTCTTCGTCAGCGTCAGTTATAATTCTGGCGGCTGTTGCCAACGAATGTGGTCTGAAGATTTTTCATCTAGACGTCGCACAAGATTTGTTCGCGCGACACTCGACGCCGAGGTGTACGTGAAACTACCCGTTGGGTGTGGTGACATGATAGGAAGGATCGTCCGCCTGAACAGATCATTGTATGGCCTAAAGCAGAGCGGACGGCAGCGGGCCGGATCATTGGTAGATACCGTGGTAGAGTACAGTATGGAGCAGTGTAGGTCTGACCCGTGTGTTTTTCGCATGGTTGTGGACGGCAAGGTAGAACTAACTGATCATGGCCGTCCATGTAGATGACATCGTGATCGCAGGATCGAACGAGACAAGCAGAGATTTCCATGCCGCGCTAGTTACGAAATTCCCCATAGATAACCTCGGCGAACTGACTTCGTATACTGGTTGTGCTCTCAACGCGACTGGGAATTGGGGACATTGGAGATTACGCAGAAGGCGTTTGTTGAGAGCATGCCGAATCGTTTTGGTGTTAACTCATCCTCTGATATCCCCGCGACCCCCGGTGTGGAACTAGGTCCAAGAGAGGAGGGCGAAATTGGAGGAGACTGGCCGTACAGGGAGGCTGTAGGCAGCTTGATGTGGCTGTCGACCATGACGAGGCCGGACATCTCGAACGCTGTTCGTGCTGTGGCGCGCCACTCCCACAACCCAACGGAGAGGCACTGGAAGGCAGTTTTGAAGATAATGGCTTACCTCCATGGGACCAGGTTTATGGGATTGACTTTTGTGCGGGGTTCGGGATTGGATTTGACGGCGTATAGTGATGCTGAATATGCTGGTAAGTCGAACGATAGGCGCTCGGTATCGGGGACGGTAATTACCCTAGGGGGTCGGCCGTCAGTTGGGCAAGTAGCACGCGGAGGTGTGTTACGTTGTCGACAGCAGAAGCAGAGTATGTCGCCCTGGGTGAAGGAAGTTTTGTTTACGGGCGCGGTGTTGTCGTTTATTTGTCCAGAGGTAAGCGAATTATTTGTTCGGGTTTTTGAGGATAACCAGGGGGGCCTAGTGTTGGCTGAGAACCCTCTTAGTTCTGCGCGGAGTAAGCATATTGACGTGCGTTTTCATTTTGTCGGAGAGCTACTTCGTGTTAAGAAGATCGACATTCGGTTCGTAGCTTCGGAAGAGCACCACGCGGATATTTTGACTAAATACCTTGCTACGGCCCCTTTGAAGTATCATCGTAGGTCCTTGTTGAATCTGCCTTTGGAGGGTGAATAAGGGGGTATGAGCATTGTTCGATGAGCACCATGTTTGAGTGATGAGAGGAATAATGTGTCCGGTCGCCAACCCTGCGCCACTTTGAGGGGCATGGGGGAGTAGGGCACCGCTTGGCATTTTATTTTCTGGCCATGGTCATCGTTTGGAGTGCAGCCGTTGTTTCAATTACAATGGTTTGGAGTATATGTGTTATACAGGGGGTTTTGATCCGGGGACGGGGTTTCCTCCTGCGGGACTGTCGTTAGCTGTTCTTAAATACAACACACTGAAAATCGTTTGATTTACTCCCTGTAAATGTTGCAGCAGATCTTGGCGTACCAGTACATGAGTGCGTACGGTGATCAGGGGTGTATTTTGTGGGTTGTGCGCATAGATCAATATGTTTTTTTTGTTTGTTTGTTTTCTCTCTCGTACACTGGCCCGCCCGTTGTCTTCACAACGCGTCCTCCCTCTGCCGCCTTCAGGAATGTATCATAGCGTGTTTTCGATGTGCATATATGCACCTCCAGACAAAGACCCGCGTCGCGCTGCCTCCCACCCGTACAGCCGCGTCTATGCTTATGCTCACGTGTGAGCGGGTGCCCCAACCCGTTCGAGTTCTTTCTTTTCCAAACGGGCCGCCTCCTGTTACTGGGACGCGGTCGCCGCTCCCACTCATCGCTTCTTCGCACGTCGTTAGATAGCACCTTATCGTCAGTCGACAAATCACTACACATGACATACCGTGTTGTTTTTTGTTTTGGAACTCGCTGGATCCAGTCCTCGCAGCAGATCCCCCCCTGAACACTAAAGTCGCGTCAGCTCGCCCCAGCCTTCAGTTCGTGGTCCCAGCCGGGCCGGAGTAGAGACGGGAGGAAACAAATAAATAGAAGGCACAACTTCCTGGCTTGAATCGACAAACCAGCGACTACCTCACGTCTGCCCGTGCTCGTCACAGGACCTCGTGCTTGCTCGTGCCCGGCGTGGGGGTAATGACCTACGCTCGATGTCTTGCTTGTGCAAGGACTGCGTTCGAGCACCTGTGTTGCACTGCCCACAAAACACAAAAAAGTCCCGACAACAAAGCCAATGGAAGCACGTCTGCCGCCTTTTTTCCCGAGGGCATTTCGTTTGTCTGCTCTAGCTCGACCGTTCCTGGCGAGCAAAAATTTCGCAGACCGGGTATGAGCTCCTTGGTGCACTCCCGTGAGTGTGCCAAAGCGACAGCACTTTTCGTGTCCTCCTTCATACCGGACCTTGCCGCTGAAGGTTGAAAATGTGGTTCCAGGCGCTTGAATTTTCGGTTTCTTGTACTGTAGCCAAGTATTTGTTTCTGCTGTAGAACGAGAGCTGGAGGAACCGTGAAGTCGTAACGAGTAGCAAACCCCTTACGCAGCTCTTCAGGAGGTTCCACATTCCGTTCCTTCCTTCGAGGAGCTGGTGGTGAAGGTTGTTGATCGCCCAACCCGGCCTGAGCGACTCTCGTTCGTGTCGTGGTCCACGGGGAGTTCAAAATGTCGGTTCTGTTCTGTTCTTTTAGTTCTCCCATGAAATAAAACCAAAATCACGATAAGACGGCACATGGCGCACCGATCTGGTGTGGCTTTTTGCCGGTGGAAAATCCGACTTCCTGCCTTTTTCAATCACTAAAAAAAAATGCATAAGACCCAGCATTGGTGTAGCGATGAAATCCAACAGGCAGGAGCCGATATTCCGTGTTCCCGAACGTACCAACGCCAGACCATCGTTTGCAAGGGTTTGGTTTCTGTCCGTCAGGTTATGCATTACCAGGGTATCCAGCAGCAGCATCCTGGACGGACCGGAGTTTTTGACGAAATACATTATTGGAGCGCACATCTGCTTCAAAATGGCCACCGAAGGATGGCATCTTGGAGTCATTCAATTTGTATGTGTTGTCGGAGCAGGACACCAGACTCCCCTACACCGTCACCTTTTGGCTCTAAACAAGGAAAAGCCCATGGTAGATCTGAAAGCTGGACCGGCGTTGTGGTGCTATCAGATGTTTGTGAGAGCGAAAAGCGTACACCGAAGGAGGGTTAGCAGACCATGGTTCGAGAGACACGTCGTTCTGTATCAGATTGACGAGTCGCCCTTGGCGTCGAAATGCGCACCTTCTTCCCCAGATTAATTCCGACAAGGTCATCTGCGACAACAGACCCCGCGTGCCGCCCGGGCCGTACTGGCAACACCATTTGCTGTGAACCACTTCAAACGCCCCTGAGGAATTTCACTTTTCTTCTCAATGCGTTGTCATGGTGGACGTGAGATTCGAACTCACGACCAGCGACCCATGTCTTGCCGATAGACGCCATATATATATTGAGGTATTATCCCGTTGGGCTACACTGGTAAAAGGTTCACCAAAGGCCTACCCAACAAAAGCTTTACAACACTCTCGCCCCCAGTACTGGTGTGCAACTTTCCCGAGTTTGGCATATCCGCCTTCGACCTGCCAACCACTATAATATTAGCGATTTTAATATGCCTCGCCCAGACGTGGTGATTCTTTTCTGCGGCAAATCAGTGTTTACGATTCGAAAAATATTATGCGGCGAATCCGAGTTTGCGATTTGAATCTGCCTCGCCCGAAAGGGCTCAGTGATTATCTTCTGCGGCGAATCCCTTTTTGCGATTTGAATCTGCTTCGCCCGAAAGGGTTTGGTCATTATCTTGTACGGCCAACCATCGTTCTACGATTTGAATATACCCCATCTAGTAGGGCATGGTATTTCCTTTCTACGGCCAACCATCGTGTGCTATTTGAATATACCCCCTTTATTAGTAGGTAGGGCATAGCATTTCCTTTCTGCGGCCAGCAGTAGTAGTCCTCCAGTAAGTTCTTGCATAAAAAATTGATCAGCGGAAAGCGCGAGAGCGTGAGTTAGCTACATTCGATGAAAATCGACGAGCAGTGGGAATGCTGAACCCTATGTGCGATAAAAAATAAAGGCACGTATCGGGGGGGAGAAGGGTAGACACCTGTGACCACGGCTTGTCCATAAGGTCGTCGAGGGCAAAAAAAATCCTACTAATTAGGCTGAAAAGTAAAAGTGATGAAAAAAAAAAAAAAAGTAGGTAGGGCATACCAGGTAGCATTTACTTTCTGCGGCCACCCATTGTTTGCGATTTGAATATACCCGCTCTAGTAAGGCATGCTACTTCCTTTCTGAGGCGGAATCCGTCACTGCTCGCATTATTTTAGAGATCATTTCGGGAGCACCGATGCCTGATTTAGATGCCACCTCGAGCCATATCAAATACGATCCAAGCATCACAGCAGCAGCGACTACAGCAGCAGCAGCTCATCCCGAGGAAAAATTACTCACAGTTAGAGCCATCCCCATACAAAAATTCAACAGTTTAATCCATATCTATCTGTAAAATGAAAATATTTCAACACGTTGCAAAGTCATATTACCCTCCCTTATCCGAGTTATATAGTAGCAGTGCGCAGAATGATTAGGTGGATTGCCCTATTGACCCGGGTAGCATCCAGGGGGGTCACTGGCCTATATATATCCTTGACAAGGAAATACATACCAGGTATAAAATACGCGCGAACGACATATCATCCAATTAATTTGTAAATTCAGTAAAAAATGGGATGTAAAGACGAGACGTATTATTGTGCAGCTTGCAATGCTGAGTATCAACTATTTAATCAGTCGAACTCACAGCTGACGTATTTCTTAAAAAAGAATAAGATACATCGAGTCACCACCCACTGCTTGCGATTTGACACCCCATCCTCTCGCAGGGCGCGATGAATACTTTTTGCGGCCATTCAGGACATACATACGTCCTGCACACTGAACATTTTTCGCGTGATGAAGACCTATTCGCGTGATTAAGACCTATTCGTAGCATAGCGTCCCGCATATTTTTCGGGCACCACATAGGTACTTACTGAGCGCCAGACATGTTTTTGCGCACCGCAGATTTGTCCTTCGCGCGTCCCGAATACTTGAGTGTTATGTGTGTGTCAGCATGAACCTAGGGGCCAACTGCTACTACTACTGTTGCTGCTGTTAATAGGAGGTAGGTGATGCCTTTGTCCCTGCTCTGGTCACTCACACGAGGTGGTTGACGATGGTTGATGTTAGAAGTTATAAGCTCTTGTATTAGTTGCTGCTTGCCTCGTCAGATGTCTTGTGAACGGAGGGGCGAGGCCTACATCAGAAAGGCAGACGATAGCACCTGCCAGGTATGATGAGGGAACGATAGCTACAAGCCATAATGCCGCAACAGGAGAGAGAGATAACATACCACTAGCCCACGCGAAGGGCCGTATACGCAGATTCACAGAAAACTCGGGCGAGAACCGAACCAATCCGGAGAATTCGAAGAATGAATGGATCGAACATGCCGCACTTCACAACCCACTCCCACACTTTTTACCTGCAAGGCTGTAGCCGATTAGCGCACACAAGATGAAACCAATGTGTAAACTGAACTAACATGGCCGCGGGTATATCCTCTCAACTATAACGTGGGCATTGCGAATCAGACAACGACAAGCCCGAAAGTACTGATACGCGAAAGCAGGAAAAATCAAGCTAGAACTACGCGGACGCTGAACCGAGGAACCAAACTCGAGGAAGCGGTGTGGCCCGCGTACCCAGGAGCGACATAAGCTAAGGCGAGTCGAGCAATGTTTGCCCTTCGAAAGCACCTGAGAGCGAAACACAAACAAAGAAAAAAAAACATTACACTACCCTCTGCGAAGGCACGGAGTGCTTCGAAGGAATGAAAAACGAACGGGGGGGGGGGTTAACACAACAGAACAAGCACCGGCGCGGCGGAACTCACTCGAATAGTGAGAACAGTATCGGAATACAGGAAATCGCGCAATGGGAGAACCCAAGACTGTCAAGACCCGATAGCCTACAAAAGAGGGCGAAAAGGACGCGTGCGAGATTTCGTCGACACTGAGCGCGCTACAACACAAAACATACAATGAGCAGACATCGTTACGGCCTATCTATGCAATGTCGCGCGGAAGAGGGCGGAATGCAAACAGTCGCTAAATAACGAAATCTATCACCTCGGCCTGCTTGGGGACATTCAGAAAGCGGGGGAGGAACTCATGAACGGCAAATGAGGTCAGACCTAAACCTAGGGCAACCTGTAAGATGCGTACGAAAGGCTCGCGAACATGGCCTTCTTGGGAAAACCAGAGAAAGGCAAGAAACACAGGAAGAACAACGAAAAAAAATGTGCGACGGGTTACGCTGTTTCTGAAGCTCGTTGCAATTGTTACGGCCGCGTTGGTCTATTATTTGCGATGGAAAATTTCGAACGAACGAAAACATTTTGAGGAAACGTAAGGATGGGCTGAGTTCCCGGTGACATGAAAAAAACATATACGGTCGAAACATATCTAACAACATTTTCGCCTGATTGAGAGCGAAGTATCTGACTGAGAGCGAGAGCCAAATAAATTGAAATTTCGGGTCCAGACGCCTCTTCTTGCCATTTCTTGGTAAGTAGGGGACGGGCTATTTATTCCAAGAAGCGGCGCAAATTGAAGGTCTCGTCAGCAGCGTCGCGAGCATATGCGTGTCATCGTCATCGGATGCTGCAGCTAGGAGCTAGACAAGTTGCTAGATTTCCCCAGATAGATTGGCTATTATTCCTGCCTCAAACTGTTTCGCCTCGGGCGGTGGGCTCTACTGTAGCTTCTGCTCCCGGCTGTAGCTCCACAACGAGAGACTCCCACACGATGACCAGGGTAGCGGCTTGAAGCTACGGGCTAGCCCTTCAATTCAAGCTACACAGCAAGCTCCACCTCTCAGCGGTAGTCCGGCTACAGCGTATCGAGCAACCTCGCTCTCAATCAGATACTACGCTCTCAATCAGGCGAATATGTTGTTATCTTTGGAACCCATGCAGGCAGGGGGACGAGATAAAATATCAGCCTTTGCTCCCCTAGGTTTGGCGCGTGATTTCTCGCGCCACGTATTGTTTACAGCAAAACGAAAAAAACACGCCTCCTCCTGCATGTGTCTAACATCCCTTGATTTTGATTCGTCGACGTTCGAGAGGTTCGGCTTTCAACAGGGCTGAGAAAATGGAACCAGTTCAAGTGCAGAAATCGCGTGTTTCTGCCGATTTATCTTTCTTGAACTGATCAAAAAAGAACATTACCGGTACGACATAAATTCGTTTCCGAAGTCAAACGAAACAGGGGATGCCTGCAGCAATTCCCCCACATCTAGTCAAAACTCGTATTCAGAAATACGCGATTTTCATTGCCTTAGAGAAACCAATGAACGATATGTGAAGTCTATCCGGCTGAAACAACGCTTTGAATAGGTACTTTTGCATTTTTCGTAAAAACTGGGTGTGCTGCAGTAATTTCGAATACGTACGTAGCTATGTTTGTCAGTATGGTGGGCAGCTAATCGGGTCAAAACAAAGCGGCGGAATGTCCGTGGTGAGTTAGCTGGAGGGCATGAAAGGCGAGCGAAAAGCGACTGGAGTGGGGACGGAAACGAGGGGGCGAGGTGCCTGGCGGATGGGCACCACAGATCAGGTGGAAACCTTGGAGGCCGTACTTGGAGTGGGGAGACAGGGACCAGGCTGTTAAAAGTACTGGTGCTTACTAATGCTCGGATTGTGCGGAATTGAAGGTGAAGAGAGCGGCGAAAATCACAAAGCCAACCATGGCTACATGGGGCGAGGTGTGTCAAGCGATGGGTAGGGAGGTATGCGCCTCCCAGATGCAACTCTCGCTCGTAGAAGCTGAGCGACATTAGGGGGACTACGGTGTCGGGTGGGAGGTGTGGACGCTCTGCCGTCAAGGTGCTAAGCGGTTTCATTGAAGGGGCGGTGCTGTAGCGAGATTGCGGTTGCTCGCTGTTGTGCTGCTGATCGGTGCATAGTCGACAGAGTGGAATAAGAAACAAGCGACGAACTACATTCATCTTATGGCGGTTATTTCGGTTTGGAAGGTTGTTATCGACGACCGAAGACGGGAGAAGCGAGGTGCTTCGCAGTAGGGAAAGTTGGAGGGGTCGGCAATCACATTTTGAGAGGGAAGGGAGGGAGGGTGTAGGGTAGGGCTCAGAAGAGAAGCACTGAATGCTCGCGGGTGCGTGATACGCGAGGAGAAAATAAGAACCACCCGGTACGGATGTCGAGGATCCCTGAGCTAACCGGGTCAGGAGCGTAAGATAGATAGTCAAGGAACAAGCTTTCGGGGGGTGGTCGTGCGATACGAGAGGACGGGTGATGCCTCTTTCTCTCGTCCACCTGGACGTGCAAACATCAGCGCCCTGCCCGGTATTAACGCAAGCAGAACTGTATTTGTTGCGACGTGATTCAGTGCTACTATGCAAGAATAGGCTCCTTTATTGGTACATATGAGTGAGGAGCACACACCACTGTTTGAGTGCCGGTAATAATCATTATCAGTACGCACGGTACCTTCAAAGAGCTGTAAGATAGATATTGTCCCCCTAGATCCGCAGCGGACAGCTGTGTCGGCAGCACAATGTTTTGCGCGTTGCTGTATTCTGAAGACTTCTCCTGTCATCCGCCATTGGTCGAACCTAAACGAACCGTCACACGATAACTACGCGCGGCTGGCTACCGGCCGTCCATACTCCGCAAACAAAACAAAATACACTACACCCAATGAATAGCGATGAATACCAGCCACTGGCGTTTGACATGAAACACAGCCTACCGATACATACTCATCATGATATTGGCACCCCAACAGACGCATTGGCTCGCGATTATGCTAAACTACCAACATATGTGTATACATGCGGCTGGACAACATATATACCTCACGACAGCATTTCGTACTTAGGAGGAGGGCATCCGTTCGCTGCTGCCTATGCAACCACGACATAGTTGCCGGTATTGCCAACGGCTTCCATGGTCGCAATGCCTGAGTGAACGCGATTGGTCTGGTCTTCCAAAATTACACGTACTCCGGACAGCCGTTCACCCGCGCCCACTCGAAATCTCCACATACCCTGCCACATCGGCGTTCCCGCACGTTAGCCAGTCCCAAGGACAACCGTTCTCGCGCGCCCATTTGAGGATGTCTAGATGTCCTCCGGCGGCGGCCTCTCTGCATGTTTCCTCGTTCCAGGGACAGCCGTTCGAACGTGCCCACTGGAGCACATCCAGATGCCCTCCACGAGCAGCCGCAGCGCACGTAGATTTGTTCCAGGGGCAACCTTTCGCTCGCACCCACTGAAGAATATGTAGGTGCCCTCCACGAGCAGCACTCTCGGATGTCCACGTGCCCCAGCGACATCCGTTCTCCCGAGCCCACTGGAGGACGTGTAGATGCCCCTTCTTCGCAGCCGCGGAGCATGTAAACTCGTTCCAGTCGCAGCGGTTGGCTCGCGCCCATTGAAGTGCAGTCAAATGGCCCGCATAAGCAAAACCGTAGCAGGTGCTATAATCCCATGCGCAGCCAATCGACCTCAACCACTGCACAATGAACAGATGCCCTCCGAGTGCGGCTTCATAGCAAGTGCTTCCGTTGGAGGGGCAGCCGTTTGCGCGCGCCCACTGGAGAGCCCTCAGGTGTCCCCCACGAGCAGCGGCATTGCACGTGCCCCCGTCTAAGCGACAACCATTCGCGTGTGCCCACTCCATGACATCAACGTGCCCTCCTTCTGCGGCTTTGGAGTACAGCGAATCGGGCCAGCGGCAGCCGTACCATTTGGCGAATTTGAGCAGATCCAGCCGGCCAAGCAACACAGCAGCCTCGCACGCCGCCTCCGTCCGCTTGAGGCCGCTCGTAAAGCTCTCCCATAGCAGAGGTATCCCGGAGTGGGCCGTAACTGCACGGGTGAGTGTGGGACGACGCCCCCACGCCTTTTTCCAGGTGGAAGAAACCGGCGCGAACCACAGGTATTGCTGGTCTTCGACGAAGCCGGCTAAGTGGAGGACAACATCAGCGCTTACCACCAGCGGGTTGGCCATGAGCGCTGCGTCGCATGTACCTGTTCAGCGCGAAGAATGAAGCCAAGACACATGCGGTGGAGTGCAGTAGGTTTTACCTTGTTTTCGTACAAGTGGACGACACAAGGGGAAACTGGCATTCCTTGGGCAAAGCACAAGAACCAGTGGCAGGTGTCGGGCACAGTTCAATTTCCTTGCAGTTATACATCAATGGAATCCTGTCGCGGCGTATAGTACGATAATTATGCATGTTCACAGGCAAGCTGTCGACGGTTAGGCGCGCAAAAAAGGCCCAGGTACGCTGCTTGGTTGAAGTCCAGAGTGAATTTGCAGTGCCTAGCGGAGGAGTAGCATGGGTATTGGCCGCAGAACCAAACAGGTCGCTGTTCACCTTTTCTCCCTGCCCTCGCCGGAGCACAATATCTGAGGTCGTAAATCGAAATGGTGGGTATGCTTCGTTCCGTGATACAATACGCCACCTGGCTCACATCTTAGATCAGGGTGGCCCTACCGTACTCGCCCCACCAAGCAACCCTGGTTGGTCACGCGTTGTGCTTCGTATCTCACCCTGGGTAGGTTCCTGTAGCCGGGTCATATCTAACGAACCCCGGCGATATCGGTCCTACTTTCCTCGAGTGTTGATGTATTTACCATTGGGGGTGGTTTCTTGTGTGTGGGGGGAGGGTGTTGACGGGGGTGACAGCAGTACGGCGTGTTGCATTTGCTACACTTCACGCACCCACCCAGGCAGCAGGGGGGGGGGGGGGGGGGTGTACTCGATAGGAGAGGTGCAGTCGAGCTCATTCATGGCCGTAGTCGTATGGCCATAGACCCTCGCATCCCTACAATGCCGGGACCGAGCATGTCGGGTTTCAACCTACCAGGCAGACGTTGCTTACACCAAGCGCGAATCTCCGTGAGGTGTCCGGCGAGTCGCGTGAAAGGTGAGCTGCATCCTACTAAGAACCGCTTGTGGGGCGGACTTTCATATGGATGATAGCTTCGTTCATTTAATTTCCGTTGTAGCCACTTCCAGAGACAGTAATGGGAGTACTGTGTAATTGCCTCTTGGGTGCCTTACCATAACCAAAACGTGATACGACCGATTCTCTTGTGCGGAGTAAAGGTTCATTTTCCTCGCACAAATTATCTAACTTTACTGCCAGCTATGGGCGACCGCCAAAAAAAACAAAAGGCACCCTGGTTATCTAGCTCACGTAGTAAGCGGCATGTTTTACAGTGTCGTTGCCATTCGACGCCAACCCAACCTATACTTCATAGGGGGGGGGGGGAAGGAGTGATAACAAGGGGAGTAATGCTGTGCTTGGTGCGGCACGACTTGCTGTGACTGGCTAGCTTGTCAGACTCTGCTGCCTCTGCGTTGGGGTGCAGGCGCGATGAAGCCGTTCTGAGGACTGGCGAAATAAGATTCCATCGTGGCATTCGTGACTCAGGGCACGTCAGCAGGTTGTGCCAGGGATGCCGGCCTTGCCGGGGCCACAGTCGCGTTCTGCCCACGGCGGTGAGCTGCCCGTGTCGACGGGCCCAGTCCGTCTCCGCTGCTGTTTTGCATGAACTCCGGCTCCGAAGGCTATTCTTGTGAGGACCCCCTGGCGATATAATTTTTAGTACTGTTCGGAAGGCGAACCGACCTTGTGTGATCTTCCTTATGATACTTGTGGAAGGCGCACCGGTCAAGGGGGGGGGGTATCTAAGAAACGAGTGGTATGCTAGGTCAACTACCGTGGGTAGGGAACAGTACACTCTCTGGTAACATTCCAGGGGGGGCGCGAAAGGGCGGGCTGGCGCCTGCAGGGCCCTACGTGTGCCCACAGGGATCGGGGAGGTTGGGCTAGCGGTCGCCGCAAAATGCGGGCAGCAATGCTACGTGCAAGTTGATGTATGTGCCCGACGTTGCCTGGGATATGGGTCACTTTGCAAACAAGTTGAAAAAAATCGAAAATATGCGTGGACGGAGAACAGAGGGTTAGCGCGAATGACAAAGCAATAGTTCTCTCCCGATTGAACGTGAACAAAGGTGTTGACCGACGCGTACTCTTGCTATGGTTGTGTTAGATGGTGAGTCAAAAGTGCACCACATTGCTCGAGATTCCGAACAATCGACGCTCCCACAGTGTTGGTTGTCTGAGATGTTCGTTTATGTGCTCACCCCCCTGAAATACCCCGAGATGCCGAACAAACGACTTTGCCGAGACACTGGCTGGTAACGATGCCTTTTTAGGCGTTTCCTTTACGTATGACCGTGCAAAGCGGACAGCACGCTTGAAAGTGCCCGTGAGCAAACAGCCCGCCGAGACGCGGGCGACAAATGTTTCTATGTATAGATGCAAAACATACCTATCGGTACCTTCCGTATGCGTCGTTCTCGTCGAGGGACTTTTCACTAGAGAAAGTGTTTGTCCACGGGCAGAATGCATGCAAAACAGTTCAACCTTGACGGTTTCGTTGGGTGTATGCCAGGAGGCGCTGCTGTTCGCGTCAACTCCGGCTGCTGGGATTCAATGTGAAATGTTCGCACGAAAACGAGCGGATACAGCGCCATACCCCCTTCGGTAAACAAAGCTAACCGCCCTCACACATGTCCTCAGCATGGTGCTTATGAGCGGGTACAGCATACTGCATTGCCTTCATGCGGCGGGGTTCGCTTTCCTTGGCAGGGCTGCTAACCGTGAGTGAGCGACATGTCGTGAAGCAAAAAATATCATATATATATAGTTAGATTTTTCGTCTGGAGTATATCGGACACATACCAGTATATACGAGTATACATACGATGTTCGTTGGTGCATCAGAGGGATTGTGAACCTTCTTCGTCTATCAAGCGAGCGTTCGTGCGAGGCTGGGGCGTTGCACTGGTTTCGTCGTTATGGTTGGCCCCAAGGGCGTGACTTATCTCAAAACGGAAAAAGGCCGGATATAACCCTGGCGTTAAATACGGCCTTGGGAGAATCGTCTCCCTTTTCTACTTTTCCCGTTTGATAAAAGGAGCAATCCGCACTGTATGCTCAAACACAGAACCTCTAAAACCTGAACTCTCAGCCCGGTTCATACGTACGAACCCTCACAATCACCCAAACCCTAGTGGATGGCGAAAACATAAGTGCCCACGCCAAAAGAGCACAGCAGGACAGAACGACACACATTGCTCCCGACATACAGCTGATACGGACACGAAACAGCGTACATCTCCGGGAAATCTCTGACATAAGAACCACAAAGAGCAGCTGAGCGATTCCCTTGACCTCGAGCGACAAGAAGAGCTCCACTGCAGATAGCGAAGAGATTCCTTCATGCGCTCTCTGGAATGGGGCTGGGCGGTACATTTCGGTGAAACAACAGCTCGGCCATGGGCGTGAACGACAGATGCGCCAATAATTCCGTGAGGGACTCAACCACGTCGCGAGGTCGAAGCACCATAGTGTCTGTCTGCCGGTTGGTGTTTCTCGATCGCCGGGTTCTAGATTGTCGAAATGCTCGATCACCTTTTGCCGTTGTCGTCTTCGCTGCACTGCACAAATTCATGCGAACACAAACGAAACCAAATTCATGTTCCTTCTTGCTTCTTGTTTCAATTGTAACCCCACCCTCAAGAACTGCAGCCATCTGTCAGGGGCATCGTCCTTGGAATAAATAGGTGTTTGGGACGATACTTTCAGCGGCGCAAGGGTTATCATGACTTCTCGGTGAACTCCTTCGTGGTCGTTATGATCGGCGTTTGGCTTTTTTTCTTCATACCTCCGGCGTACGAGTACTGATAAGCCATCCGGAATCCTAGATCCGGCACAGCTCATGCCCGTCGAACAAGAGAAACAACGCTGTTGTCACAACAAACCCCCCCCCCAGGTTGGGTTGTTTGGCGGTCGCCCGCAGGTGGTTGTCGAGCCAGATCATTTATGCGAGGTAAGTAATCTTTACTCCTCACCAGGGAATTGATCGTAGTGTTCAAGGTAAGACACCCAAGAGGCAGTTATATAGTTTTCCAATTGCTGTCTCTGGAAGTGGCTACACCGCAAATTATATTCACTCATTGAAGCTGTCATCCGTATGCAAGTTCGCCTCGCAAGCGGTTCTTAGTAGGATGCACCTCGCCCATCATGCGACTCCGGACACCTCACGGCGCTTCGCGCTTGGTCCAAGGAGTGTCCGCCTAATCGGTGAAAGCCCGACATGCTCCGTCCCGGCATTGTAGGGATGCGAGGGTCTATGGTCATACGACTCCGGCCATGCACGAAATCGAGTACATCTCTCCTATCGAGTACACCACCCCCCCGAGTTGGGTTGGCGTCGGTTGGCAACGAAACTGTAAAACATGCCGCTCAAATCGTGAACTAAACAACCAGGGTACCGCTTTTTTTGTTTTGGATTTTTTGGATGTCGCCCATAGCTGGTCGTCGAGTAAGATCATTTGTGCGAGGTAAAGAACCTTTACTCCGCACAAGGGAATGGATCGTATCACGCAGTGTTCATGTCAAGGCATTCAAGAGGCGGTTAAATAGTACTCCCATTGCTGTATCTAGAAGTGGTTACACCGGAAATTCAATTAACTCATTGAAGCTATCATCCGTATGCAAGTCCGCCTCACAAGCGGTTCCTAGTAGGATGCAGCTCACCCTTCATGCGACTCGCCGGACACCTCACGGTGCTTCGCGCTTGGTGTAAGCAACGTCTGCCTGGGCGGTGAAACCCGACATGCTCCGTCCCGGCATTGTAGGGATGCGAGGGTCTATGGCCATACGACTACGGCCATGCATGATATCGAGTGCATCTCTCCTGTCGAGTACACCCCCCCCCGAGAGCACCGAAGATCGAGACAGCAGGCGGAGCATAACGTGTGCACGTAGCATCGGAGATGATGCGCCGGTAGACTGGAGCTACGCCACGCTGTGCGTCGGGTAGCGACGTCCAAAATGCTTTGCACCAATATGAATTACTCGCCTTGAGCGTCACAACTTACCGCCAACTCTACTTGGTACAACACGTACCGCTGCAGAGTGAATCACGGTAGCCGACATGTAGAGAGCTCGGTTTGATATAAGGATGGATTGTAGCTCGAGGTAGACAGGGTTCCGCGGGCGCAGTAGCTCAGTGCAAATTAATGCTGACAGAGAAAACAACTACTGCTGCTGCTGTGCCGCTGCTGCTGCTGCTGCTGCTGCTACTGTCATCATCAAGTTTGATTCAGGAGAGTCGCTGCCGCTATCTCGGGTGACACCAGTTTTCTTTGCCCCGGCTGCTCTAGCTGCTGCTTCTGCTTCGCAGTCGCCGCTGTTAGTTCGGCTTGTTAGTGCGTCTAATCTTCTGATGTTGCTACAGTACTATCACCACTCCTCTATCACCACTCCTGAAATAGCCACTACTACGATTATTACGGCAGCAATTACTACTGAAGTTGTAACTGTGATTTTTGTGAGAATATGTTTCATATCGCCATGTTGTGAGTCTTGTCTTTTCAACATCTACAAGTAGCTCGATTGTTCAAATTTCGTACAGCAAGTGCTGGCGGTAAACTTGACCGAAATATTTGTTTGTAGCTCATGCTCACATACCAACTCGACTCTGATAGAAATGACGAGTACGCCTTCAGGTGGCTGATCGATGAAGGACTTCTGAGGCTAACACAGAGTCGTCTTGAGACGAGGTCAAGCAGCATTGATGATGTAGACGATAGTGGATCAGTTGAAATGGGCGCTCTTGGGCCAACAAAAGCTTATGGTACGATGAAATAAATACAGAGAGTCCAGTTGCGGGTTTAAGGAGTGAACAGCTGGGTGCGCAAGCACTCGCGATCTGCTCGTCTTCAAGGCAATATCTACCAGCGTACGGTAATATCTATATCCGTACCCACGTCACCCCAGTCAACAGGTACGTCAATACTCGTTACCTCAGTCAACCCGTTGCTTGCTGGAATGTCGTTTCATACGCATATCCTCTCCGACTATACTTGACCAACTAATCGACGCGACAACGTAGACACCACGCACAACCATGTGGTCAGTACCCTGCATACATACCCGTACCGACTTCCTTAATGAACCTTTCACCGGTGACTGTCGATATGACTAGTGTATCTCTCGAGGATCTCACTTTTGAAGACACCCTTACTACTTACTTTGTAATGAGCATCTACTGGTGACCAGTGGATCGCCCGAAGATCTCGCTCTGCCTATCGATACTATTGTCGCGAGACAACCGCATGGCTCGCGGTGCGAGGTGGTCGTGGTGGTCGTGGTGGGAGCGGTGGGCGCGGTGGGCGTCGAGGGCCGGCGAGCGGTGCAGCAGGGAGGGGTTGAGCCTTCAGCAAGAGGAGTCCTGGATAACGCCGGTCAACATGACGCTGGATCTTCAGCGGCACCAGACCGGCGTGCCCTAGCTCGCGCCACAAGGAGCTCCACGCTCAGGGAAAATAAGCATATCTCAGCCAGCATGGCCCTGGACTCTCCCTCGAGCGGTACCGCCGGGAAAGGCGCCGCCGAGGCTCTCGTGGGTCTGTGCAAGGTCGTCAGCCCCACAGAAGTAGGACCAGCAGCATCTGCTCCTCCTCCTTCCTGCTGTTCACGATGAGAATAGGACACGCAGTCTTTCCGCGGGGATGTCTACGGGGAAAAGATCGGCGCTCGTGGACGTTTAGCAGATTCTGATTCGTACGCTGGGATGCAGCTTACCTTGATTTTTTGTCAGATTTCGTGTTGTCCGAATACGATCGAGGCCAAGTGTCGTCAGCCGGAGATCGGTCTCAATGCAGCCGGAAATCGGTCTCAATGCAGGAAGCTTAGGATACTGCTTAGATACTACTACAGTTTAGTACTCGCCAGGGAATTCGCGATGAAAAAAACAATTCACCAGACTCAAGACACGCTGGAGCGAAAACCAGACCTTACACCCCCTCTTTTTCTTGCCCAGGGCAGACTGCTCAGGTCATACCCAACTCTGCACTAACCTGGAAGGGAGAGCACAAGACCGTGTTGGTGTGATTACCGCGGTTGAGGTGGGCTGGTGTTCCCACGACACACCTGTGGTGCAATGCCCAGAAAACACGAAAAAAAAAAAAGTCCCGATCATATAGACAATGGAAGCACATCTGCCGCTAATTTTTTCACGAGGACTTTTCGTTTTTCTGCTCAAGCCCCGACCGTTCCTTGCGGGCCAAAATTTGGCAGGCTGGATATGAGCTCCTTGGTGCACTCGCGTGAGTGTGCCAAAGCGACAGTACTTTTCGTGTCCTCCTTCGAAGCGGACCGAGTCGTTGAAGTATGCAAATGTGGTTCCAGGCGCTTGAACTTTGGGCTCCTAGCACTTTTTTTTTTTTTGTTCGTTAATCATCACTTTTACTTCCCAGCCTAACTCGTTGGAGGTTTTACCCTCAGCGATCTTCAGGACAAGCCGTGGTCACAGGTGTCGTCCCTTCTCCCCCCCGGTATACATGCCTTTATTTTTTGTCGCGCATAGGGTTCAGCATTCCCACTGCTCGTAGATTTTCATCGAATGTTTTCGCTAACTCGCTTTCCGCTAATCATTTTTATGCAAAAAAATGCACTACGAGCATGCACTCGGGTGAGACTTGAACCCACGAAATTGGTCTTGATAGGCACGCGCACCACATACCAAGCCACCAGGGACGCCGTGCACTGTGTAGCCAAATAAGTGTGTTTCTGCTGTAAACCGAGCAGGAGGAACCCAGAAGAAGTCGTAACGAGTACGTTCCTCTTTCTCGCTCTTACAGCAAAAACAAAAAGACTCGACTACATAACAAACAGCAGTAGAAGAAACCGAAAATTCAAGCGCCTGGAACCACATTTTTAAACTTCAGCGACGAGGTCTGCCTCGAAGGAGGACACGAAAAGTGCTGGCACACTCACGGGAGTGCACCAAGCTCATACACCCGGCCTGTATTTGGCGCACTCACGGGAGTGCACCAAGGAGCTCATATCCGGTCTGCCAAATTTTGGCTCGCAAGGAACGGTCGGGGCTTGAGCAGAAAAACGAAAATTCATCGTAAAAAAAACGGCGGCAGACGTGTTTCCATTATCTATGTTGCCGGGACTTTTGCCAATATCAGCTTTTTTGTGGAGGACCTTTAACAATCTGGGAGAAGGGATCTTTAGGTTGGTAGGCTGTTCCGATGTTTTGGTTCCTGTTGGGATGAAGGCACGGGCGAAGACCCAACCCAACCCCTAACCCTAACTCTAACCCTAACCCTAACCCTAACCCTGACCCCAAACCGCAGCCGAAACGGGCCAAAACTCGCCATAAACGAGGCTACGCCGAGTTTGCATCGAACCAGGAAATTTCTCAGATGCGGACGACGATTCCGAAGTGCAGACCACGCTACACATTTTTCAAGTAAAAAAAATCCCTGAAGATCCCTTCTCCCAGACTGCTAAACCTACTCTTTTTGTGGGCAGAGCAACCCATTCTACGAAGAAGGCGTAGATTCAGCTCTGTGTACTGGCTTTTTTTCAAAGTATCTTCTCGGAAAAATCGTTGAAGTTTCAGGTAAACTTCGAGCAAGAAAAAAATCGTGGGAATGAGTAGGTTTAGCAATCTGGGAGAAGGGATCAGTAGGGATGTTTTTGACTTGAAAAGAGCGTATCGTCGTCTGCACTTCGGAATCGTCGTCCGCAACTGAGAAATTTCCTGGTTCGATGCAAACGCGGCGCAGCCGCGTTTGTGGTGAGTTTTGGCCCGTTTTGGCTGCGGTTTGGGGTCAGGGTTAGGGTTAGGGTTAGGGTTAGCGTTAGAGTCAGGGGTTGGGTTGGGTCTTCGTCCGTACCTCGATCCCAACAGGAACCGAAACACCTGAACAGCCTACCAATATAAAGATCCCTTCTCCCAGATTGTTAAAGGTCCTCCCTGATCCATATTTTCTCGGAATGTTCATTATCATTGTTTCTCAATAATAGTAGGGCTTCCACAAATAGCAAAAGCTTTCTCCCTAGCCGACTTCGAAGGTGTTCTCCACTCTCGAAGTAAATACAACCACCCTATTACTTAGGGCCCATCTTAACGGGAAACGCTATTTGGAATCAAATTTTAGTTTCAATGTTTTTTTTTTTCATCTCGACAAAAACACGTGTTTGTATCCTACCGGGGAACGGCGTATTAATTGCCAATCGAAAAACAATTCGGAATAAACTCACCGCGTCTCACAACGCCCTGCCGACCAACAGCGAGGAGCCTAGACCATAGCAGGTTTGCGTTGTGTCGTGCGCGCCGCCGCCAGCCTCTTTTTCTTTTTGGTCGCGCAGGACAGGAATCTATCACTCTCAGGGTGTCTAGGGCGGGCGGAGGGAGCCCTCAAGCGCCACGTGCGGAACAGAACCGGTAATGCAGCTATCGAGGTCTCGGGCGTATCCTCCGTTTTTTTCCCCCGTCTGCTAGGTTTTCGTGATTGTTGGCCGATCGAGCAGGCCGAAAAATTGGGCTTGCGGCCGCCATGATATCTTTAAGGCGCCACCGCCGGGGTACGATGTTCTGTGGTCTGTGGGCGTGGGCGCGGCTATTGGTCCGGTCACCTGTGGTTGAGGTTCGTGTTTTATCGCCTCGATCGTGGTCATCGAAGTGGCCAATGATCGCCCCAGACTCCACCCAGGGTGTTGACCCACCATGAATATGCTCATTGAAAACAGAGGAACTCTCAAATTTCAAATTGAAATTAGAAAAATTACACGAAAAAAGTCCCAAAAGAATGTTCATCACATTGAATATTTCTTATTTGCCTTGAGAACGCCTGCTTGGTATTTCACTCTTCGACCAATCAGATGCATATTAAATTAGAAAAATAAAAATAAAAATAAAAATAAGTCAAAGTCCCCGTTAAGATGGGCCCTTACGATGGCATGATGTCTGTCTGACACGGCCATCCATATGAAATCCCTGTACGGAAACTCCTTCCAAAACATTGTAAACTTCCCACATATGAAATACGAAAAATGTGAACATCGGCAGCCGGCAACAAACAATGTGAGCATCCGTGATGTCGGCGAGAGGTCGAAATGCGAAGCCCAGGTTCCTGCAACCAAGGCTGGTCATGTCGGTCGCCTGCTCCAGCTTGCAACTTGCCGGCGTCGCGCAAACTCGTGAAGATATTCTCCTCCCCTCGATTGCGTCACCTCTGTGAGTCCACGAAGGCGGTGTTAACAGTTCTGTGCACGAGCGCGGTGCATCTCACTCGGACTGACCGCTCACGGCTTCAGTGTCTGCCGTTACGGTGCTAGTAGCATATATATGGGGATGGCTGGTAGTGGTAGGTTCTATCCTACAGCCAAAACAGGCACTGGGGGTGAGTTGTGGTTTCTTAGCCCGGTCGGAAGCGCTCAAAGGTGGGGTGCGACATGGATGAGCAGCTGTGGATCACACGTTTCCCCCCATTTGCGAACACATGGATGTATAAAAATCACCCGGCGTGTGCCTGTAAGATACGTCACGCAATTTGTTTGTGGCTTCTGTACATAGCAGCTTGCAAATTTGGTGTTCGGGTCGATCTTAATGATCTTAATGAGGAGTGTTTTCAGGTTCATTTGGATTTTCCAGGGTTCAACACTATTTGACTTTTTCGTGGAATGGCCATGGTACCACCCATGGTATACCATGGCATCCCCACGGCATCCCATGGCGTGGTATAGAATTCCATGGCCCCGTAGGGGGTACCGTGGCATGGTGCCATGGCAACCCCTGTGGCAACCGCCACGGCACTCCATGGCAACCTCACGGCATGTCATTGCAACCCCCATGGCACCCCAATGCCCACGGCACCTAGGGTTAGGGTTAAGTTTCGGGTTTCATGGTATGCCGCGGAGGTCCGTAGAAGGTTCCGTGGTATGCCATGGACAATGCCGTGGAAGGGTTTGCCGCAGGTGGTGCCACGGCATGTCGCGAAAAAGGACAATAATGTACATGCCTCGCGTTGTCCCGAGATTTTGATATTTCCCCCATTTGTTTTTCGGGACAAGCCGAGAAACTCCAACCCTGAAGAATCACGTCTTGAAGTTTTAAAGGTTTTTCAAGAGGTGTAGATACAAGGCTATAGAGGATCAGGCAGCCCCAACGCTCGAGCTGTGCCACCCCTCGCGAGCGCACAGGGCTGGCAAGGGTCGTTCCCACGGCCATTCGCAAGTCATGGCCGAACGTAGAAAGCGCAATAATAGCTTTCTGGGTTTTCGTGGTCGAGTTCACAAGGTGACCGCAACGAGGAGGCCGGGCGACTGAGCTCGGAGAGGGCAATAGCTGAGACTTTGTCTCGTTGGGCGTTGTAGCGTGACGAGTAGGTGATGGGTTTCACTCCCCAAGGCACCGACACCTGCCTACGAGTCAGGCCTATGACAGTGGGACCACCGCACGGATGGGTTCTGCGAGCGCAGCTGCTGTAGTGCCGGTTCTGTGCCGGGTGGGACGATTATTTCGCGAGCCAACTGAGGCACGTACTCGGCATGATGACTCAACCCTCGCTGAATTTGGGAAAATGCGGAAATTTCAGGGGGAAATGAATGTAATGCTAAAGTACGTGTCGTTTAAGATCGACCCTTGGGATGAACTGATAAGCTCGACGAAGTTGTCGATATTGAAATCAACGACTATTACGGGGGGCCATAGTTAACAGGACCAAATAGGTTTTGGGGCCATAGTTAAACATATAGGTTTTTATGTACACCATAGGTCCTGTTAACTAGGGTCCCCCGTAATACGAGAAACTTCAAGAGAGGAAGGGTTATGGTGTAGGACCTGTTGCCGTTCCTTAGGGCAGTGGTAGCTGCAGGAACGGCATCTTACGTGATGTACACCCACTCGTGTAGTTTACGGGTTCACTCACAGCTGGAGCCTCTCTCTGCTGCAGGGCTCTGTTGCCGGTTTCGCGCTGGTCTGCGGGAGTCAGTTAGTTGGTGTGTTGGAGATGAACAATGTGGCGACCAAACGCTAAAGGCGAGGCTTCAAACCAGACATGGCTCCTGAATGCCCCCGAGCTCGTAATTTTAATAATCTGAAATCACTCCCCGGATGTTTACCACCAAACTCGGTTGAACCCACAGCTGGCGTACTGTTTGTGCAACTGGTCCCAAAATATATATTGTTTCATTGTTTCAGGAAACGAGCTTGAACCACTTCTCTACCACTCTGTCGAGCCCTGGGTTTTCATCGATTGAATGATTTGTATTTACCAGATTGAAGAGATTCAATACTACCAAGTTATTCGTACATAAGCGCAACAACCCCACAGGCTGGATTCGCCGCAGACTGTTCCGGGGTTGTCGTTGGTTCTCCGACGCGGTGGCAAGTGCATGCGCCTATCAGCTCGAAAAATATTTATATTTCGAGCGTGCAGTGGTCCCCGGTAAAGCAATAAGGTACCAGGCACACGGTGGTACCTGGTATCTGTCTTCCCGGGCGGATGGAAACGGTTCACGCCCAAACCCAGCGTCTGCACGAGCGGATGCATCGGTATGGTTTAGTCCTTACTGCTTTGCCCATGGCAGACCGTCATGTGAGTTCACCGGGAGTTAACCGCAGCGGCTACTCCGCGTGGTGCTCGCGTGCGGCTAATAACTTTGGTGGCCTTGGGCTGGCTTCGGTGTTCGCGCCGTCTGCTGCCTTGTCGCGCAATCTCATACGGTGTGCTTATTGGGAGCGGGCCTCGGCTCCTCGAGTTTCTATCGAGTTGTGTCCTCACGAAAATCTTCATAGCACTGGCTGCCTTATCTACCCAGAACTTCAGAGCCCCAGGAGTATTCTTCTTAGGGTATTCAGGGTTTTGATTCTTATTTACACCGAGGGAAACTTTCACAGAGCACGAGGATAACCTTCGATTACTGCAGGCTTTGATTCTACGGGCGATCTCATAAGCGCTTGTATAGTCCGATATCACGGACACATCATGTACCACATCGGTGTGTACCTTTTGCGCGCACGCTTTTTTCTCCCGCAGCTTGCGCTTGTTCCTGTTCTCCGAACAGACCACAACGGCGGGATATTTTAATGCGGGGCAATACAACCGACATTTTATTTTTTCCACACCCATTCATGAAATTTTCACGATGTGCGTAGACACATGAAAGATTGGCTGGTGTTCATTGAAAATCACGTGGGAACTCCAGAATACATATAATAGAAACAGAACAGTAAATTATAATTGAAAAGTAAGTACTGTCTGATCCAGGATTAGACTCCGAATTTGTGGGCGTGTGAGGTCGAGCCCCGGAAAGCTATGCCCTGTTGTCCTGCTCAATGGTGTGGGTCATCTGACTGGCACTTTAGCATCGAAAGTATTCGCCTAGCGTACGAAGAGCAGACTGTTTCTGGCGAATGCCCCCGCAAAACGAAGGGGCAAACGTTCATCCCAGGATTAACACCCTCTCGAATAAAAAATGGGCGAGTATGTTCCGCGTGGACGAATACTCTCTCTCAACCACGGGACGAGTATTTGTGCCCGGGACGAATCTAAAGCGTGGGGCGGGCATTCGTTCAAACTTGGATACCGCACATTCGACGACTGAATTCCGCGAATAGTCGTCAAATCTGTTCGTATGCGTGCATGGGTGCGCAAAGTTGAACCAAATGGGAACTGATCATCACGACTACGTAGGTGAGATGTTTTTGAACACCACCGCAATGAATGGTGGTATTGCAACCCCCTTGTTTGGAAAAAAACAGCTACGAGCTGGGCCACCCAAAAAGATGCTTTTAAGGCAGATTGGCCATGCCCCAACCAACTTTTCGAATTTAGACTTGAAATTTGGACACTATGCAGATCTCATCTACTAGTCGACACATTTAAAGTGTGCCCTCCTATGTATTCTTAGAGAGATAGGACGGATCCATAGATGAAAAAAAAAACGATCAAACGTATTGAAAAAAAAAAAAGGCAAGCGGCAACAATCTTTGCATGTAGGGTTCGAATGCGTGATTCAGAGTAAAAATCCCAAAATTGGTCGTGGGGTAGAAATGTCATTTTTTGTACCAGGTAGTCACTTGACATCTTGGCATATATATAGAATCGAGTTTTGGTAATATCCGTTGATGGATGGCCAATAGGGCAACATCGATCTCCTCCTGGTCTCATCAGCACTGTCTGCACCAAATTCCATTTGGATCGAAAACGACAGTATTTATACAAATTTTAGTGTCAAAAAGTGGGTGTTTCAGAGTGTTCGGGAATTCTCGGCGAGATTAAGCCGGGGCGAAAAAAAGGTTAAATATTATATATATAATATATACATATATATAAGATACCGGTATACAAGTATATATCTCTATAAGATATCCAAGTATATATATATACATCGCACAAGCAGTGGTGTTTCTGGGTTGGTGCTTCCGATGTTGTAGCCTTAACGTGCAGTGGTTAGCGACAGCGAGAGACGACCCTTTTTTGCTTTCTCCGTTTTTTTGGCTGGCCCAGCTCGTACGAGTAGTTTAGAATTGTTTGTTGCAGGAGAAAAAAAAAGAGTCATCCCCAGATCTCAATTCAGCCTCTGTGTTTCGGGTTGGAGATACTGTTGGGGTTGGGGTTATGATTTGTGTGCCGGCCTTTTGGGCTGTGAGACCTGGAGCAACGGGAATAGACGTGGTGGTGTTTGCGAGATTTAGAGGCGTAATTCGCCACAAAAAACGCGCTTCTGCAGGGCTCCGCTGTCGTTGCACGCTGGTTCGTGGGATTAGGCCGGTGTGCCGGAGGTAACGAAGGCGGCGGGAAAATGCCTAGCGCAAGGCCGCAAGCCCCAGACACGGCTTCTATGTAGTCGTCCCCATAGTCGTGGTGTGTTGTGTGTGTTGCCTACGACGTGGCGGTGGGATCATTCCCCGAGTGTTAACTACCAATCGTTCGAGCTGGGGGCTGACATATTTGTATCAATATATTTTCCATGGTTCCATGATTTCGTGAAACGAGCCTGCATCACTTCTCTACCACGCTGTCGACGCCTGTATTGTCATAACTTTTGTAGTTTTGCAACTAAAGAGATGTGGAAAAAGTGATACTACCAAGTAGCGAGTACACACCTCTATCTGCCGATAAGCTAAACACGCCCCCACCCCTTCCCCCCATGCTGGATTCACCATTGACCGTCTCAGGGTTGTCGTTGGTTATCCGCGGCGGTCGTGCTTGCACGTGGGTATCACAGGAGGAGCTTGAAAAGTAGTTTGGTTGCGAGGGTTCCGCCGTTCCCAGACTAACCAATATGGCATCGGGCAAAAGTGGTGCAGGTTTTCTCAAACACATTGAAACAACTCACGCCCATTCCCAGCGCCTGTAGAAGCGGACAAGTTGAAGCCGTTTTCGGCCCTCTTTTTATGTGTCCATCGTCGGTCGTCGTTAGTTTATCGCGGCTTGGCCCCATTGACTGCATCGTGTTTTGCCCGTCCGATGTTGTTTGTTTAGGTGACCTTCGGCTGGATCCGTAGATCGCACCGTCGATCGCATCGTCGCATCATCGCCTCGGCCCCTCGTGTTGCTATTTTTGTTTACTGCTTGTCGTGCAACTTCCCCTGTCTCAGAACATCATCACACAACAGAGCAGGACGCGGATGGATGCACTTATTTGCCGTTCAATACAATGCTTGGTACAATGTCACGAATTGCCGATGGAGGAGTTATTTGAGTGCTCTGTAAATACGGTGCCCACTGTAGCGAAAGCCAAAACAATCACTTCCATTGCATTGGGGAGGAGTCGAGCAACGACAACAGCAAGGCTGCAGTTGACCTAAAGCCGGACCGACTACAACGGTGGGTCGGCGGAGAATGGGAACGATGCGGTGATGCAGAGAGAAATTCTGGGGCGTTGAATGTGTCCGTGACATACATGAGCGCAAAACACGACACCTACCCGGGACGGGTAAAACTTCCCTAGCAGGGGAGGGGGGGCGAGTCCAACCGAGATATAGGCGACCGCGCAATGTGACGGGACAGCGGGTACTGGTGCGCTGGCGCATCCAACTAGGGTTCATTTGTGCATCTAGTGAAACGCCGCTAACGTAAGTAAAGAAACAGGGGGTTTTGACGTTTGTATTTGTATCCGTCTGAACGGTCTTGACTTCAGTGCGATTGCTTCTGGACATGATCGGCGGCGTCCTATAGCGAGCTGGGATGGATGATCTGGGTATAGACGGATGTGGGATACAGGAAGACGTCAGGGAGTGAAGGCGGTGACGAGCTACACGGGTTGTCCTATATATAGTGTCAGCATACATGCTATTAATATGCATCCGGGGCATCCGAAGACAGGCCATAGTAATCAGGACCCATCACACAGTCAAAAACCGACATATATTTTTGGTCCTGATTACTATGTTCCTCCGTAATAGACGACGAACAAACCAACACGAGGTCTTCGTTGTTAGTCTCCAGGCGCGAATATTACCTTCATGGTTGGATGGGGTTGTGTTTGGCCGAAATAAAAATAAATATGGGGTGGGCGTGGCGATAGCGTGGGGTCAGTGTGTATGAACTTGGTCAGTGTGTATGAACTTGGTAGAATGGTGCAGGAGGACTTTCAATCGAGCGCATTCATATGTGGCACTATAATAGGAAGGATGTCAGAGCCGGAGGGCAGAAAAGGTAGCCAAAATAGGTATAGATGAAATAGTTGGGTCGGAATTGTTGAAGGATTTTGATATCACTTCTGGGGAGATACGTCACCTACAAAACTGGTCAATGGAGTGACGGAAAATATCGGACCGGGCCTTGGTCATGTGCAAAAAGAGCTGGACAAAATTGTCGGTCAACAGAGTACGGGGAAGCCGTCTGTAAATTCGAACCGGCTGCAAGAGACGGGGGTTGGGGTACAAGCGGGTGAATGCACGAAATAATATTTTGCAGATTTAACTCAAAATCGGTGTGCATATTCTTTGAGGCAATACAAAACGAACGAAGTCCCCACCATCGCCTAATTCGTCGTCCATCAGGAGATAAGGCGTGCATACGATCCCCTACGCAAAGTTAAAACAGACAGTACGATGACAAACACAACATCTGGGAATCTCACGTCAATGTTTGCTTCGTTGGCTTGGAGTTGCCGATACTGCCGACGAACTGCATCGTTTCAGCGTTACATTGGAAACCATTGGCCCGGGTTAACTATGCAATGAACACGTAACCCCCATGCGCATCCAAATCAGACGTCCTCCGGACAGCCATCTGCCCGCGCCCACTCTAGAATATCCGCATGCCCTACCAGAGCGGCCCTCCTGCACGTTAGCCTGTCCCAGGGGCAACCGTTCTCGCGCGCCCATTTGAGGATCTCGAGGTGTCCTCCCGCAGCAGCACCGCTGCACGTTTTCTCGTCCCAGGGGCAGCCGTTCAAGCGTGCCCGCTGCAGAACACCCAGGTCCCCTCTTGTATCAGCACTGCTGCACGTATTATAGTTCCAGGGTCAGCCGCTCAAGCGTGCCCACTGAATAACGTCCAGATGCTCCCCATAGCGGCCACATCGCACGTAGATATACCCCAAGGGTAACCATTTGCTCGCGCCCACTAAAGAACATCCAAATGACCTCTACTGGCAGCAACAACGCACGTCGCCGCGCCCCCAAGGACAACCGCTCTCGCGTGCTCACCGAAGGGCATCTAGGTCCCCCCCTTGTGCGGCTTTCTGGCATGTCCACTTGCCCCAGTGACAGCCGTTTGCCCGAGCCCACTGAAGAACGTCCATGCGCCCTTGACCGGCGGCCGCAGAGGTATCTTCGTCCCGAGGGCAGCCGTTCGCCCGTGCCCACTGGAGCGCAGTCAAATGCCCCCCACCAGCAAAGAGGCAGCAGGTGCTGCTATCCCATACGCAGCCGATCGACCTCAACCACTGCAGAATGAACAGATGCCCTCCGAATGCGGCTTCATAGCAAGTGCTTCCGGTGGAGGGGCAGCCGTTTGCGCGCGCCCACTGGAGAGCCCTCAATTGCCCTGCACACAATCAGCCGCATTTCACACCCCCCCCCCCTTTTGAAGGGACAACCGTTCACCCGTGCCCACACCATGAAATCAACATGCCCCCCCTCTGCGGTTTTGGGGGTAGAGTGAATCGGGCCAGGGGCAGCCATACGATTTGGCGAATTGGAGTAGATCCAGTCTGCCAGGACACACAGCAGCCTCGCACACTGCCCCGGTCTGCTTTAGGACGCCCATAAAGCTCTGTAATAGCCGAGCCACTGTCGTTTGGCCCACAACGGCACGGGTACACATGGGATGCCCTGCTCATACCCCCTTCCAGGTAGTCGAAACCGGTGCGAACCACAAGTATTGCTGGTCTCCAACGAAGCCGGCCTAGTGAAGGACAACATCAGGGTTCGCCTCCAGAGGGTCGGCCATCAGTACTGCCTCGCGTGTACCTGTCCTGCGCCGAACGTGAAGCGGAGTTGTACGCGACGGAGCGCAGCAGGTTTGGCCTCCTCTTCGTACAAGTGAATGACACCCGCGAAAAGCATCTTACCGGGGGAGGCACACGCATAAGTGGCATGGGTCGGGCGTAAATCTATTGCCTCGCATTTTGACAACACCGGAGTCCTATTGCGGCGTGTATATATACGATTCTATGCCTGCTCATCGACAAGACTTCATCACCCAAGCGCCCAGAGAGGCTAAGCACGCAGTGTCGATGTTCGGCGCGGTTTATGCAGTGTCTAGAGCAGAAGGGGCATCGGTATTAGCCGCAGAACAAAATATTTCGCTGGTCCCCCTTTCTCGCTGCTCCCATCGGAGTAAAACATCTGAAGCCCGCGAATCTGAATGTGGCTCGGCTTCGTTCCGTGATACAATACGCGACCGGCCTCACGTCTTGGATCAGGGTGACACTACTGTATTCGGCCCATTAAACCACGCCGGGTGATGAATTGTTTTCACGTTTTTTGTTTTTGTTTTTCGCCCGTCGGGGTGGTTTGCTGTAGTCCGGTGGCATCGAACGAACCACGGTGATAATTTTCATGCGTTGCTCGCGTGTTAATGAGCCGGCACCCCGGGCGGCTTGGTAGGAGGTCCGCGTACCTACTAAGATCAATGTGGTGGGTTCGAGTCTCACCGGGTGCATACTCGTAGGGAAGTTTCATGCAAAACAATGATAAGCGGAAAGCGCGAGAGGGCGATTAGTAACAATCGATGAAAATCGACGAGCAGTGGAAGTGCTGAGCCCCATGCCCGGACAAAAAAAAAGCACGTACCGGGGGGAGAGAAGGGACGGCACCTACAGTATGACCACGGCTTGTCCAGAAGATCGCTGAGGGTGAAACTTGCGACGAGTTAAACTGGAAAAGTGAAAAATGATGATGAGAAAAACAAAAAAAACAGCGTTCATCACTGGAGGTGGTTTATTTTTATTTTTATTTTTTTCGGGGAGGGGGAGGGGGAGGGGGTGTCTCAATTGTTTGCTTGCCATAGTCAGTCCACAATTGACCATGCATCCCTTTTGGTGACGGGGTGCCGTTCCTGCTCCTAATAGAGACACCTCCAACAGTTGGGCGCTCATTACGTGGTTTTCACACATTACGTCGTTCGCCAGCTCGACAATGTTGTTGTTCAGACTGGGTACCTCCATCTTTCAAAATCAGCGTGGTCGCAAAAATAAACACCGCTTGAATATAATCTTGCAAGCCCGAACGACCCTTATATATCGTACAACTCTATAAAAAAACACAAATGGAGGTCAGACCAAACCCGTTCATGCATCCCTCGTGTCTCGAGGCACACGCGACGCCTAGGCACGAAAGCGGCGACCGCGCTCCTTGCAACCCCCCCGTCTACCCGCCAGCACCCGCTGGCACCCGCGACGGCGCCGGGCTCTCCCGCGGTGCCGTGCTCGGAGTACACGCACGCACACGAAACGAAAGAAGAAAAAAGGAAGAAAGGACCAGGAGTGCCAATAGAAATACATTGAGAAAACAAAGAACCGCTGGAAAGGTCCGGCAAGTAATGAAGGGAGGCGGTTTCGAAGTGGGAGCTCTGAGAGGCCAGGGATGCACCAACACCGACCGCTACTAGTGGAGCATAGGAAGGATACTGTACGCCCCTCGACTGCTCCCCGGCCGGGGTGGAGCTCCGGCCTGCGGCTTCCCCAACACGTGCTAGAGCTCCCAGTGGAGCGCGGCCTTGACCTTGCTTGCGCGTCTAGCTAGCGTTCGAGCATGGTCGAGCCGGCGGTGATGGCCAGCGATATGGCGGAAATTTTCCTCGCAGATTTCTTCCACGCGACAGTATTGCCTGCGGTAGCCGTGTCGTATCACCGTCGCGGAAAGCGTGGAACTCGTAGCGAACGGAGAAGAGAGGCTAGGATCCACGTGAGTAAGCACCCCTTTCGGCGTCATCTAGGAGATGATGGGCGTCGAGGCGGGTTGGGATTGCTTCCCCCAGCACGTCGGAACCTCGGCACGAACCGGGCCGGGCGAAAAAAGACGGAACGGAAGAAACCCACCGCCTGGGAAAAGCGGAGGGTAGAGGAGAAAAAGCACGCAGCACGGAAGAAGAGGAGACAAGGTCGGAAAGGTCGCAGCGATACTCGAAGGTTACGCTCAGATGCTAGGGCTAGGTACAGAGCTGGGGAACTCGTCGTGAGTACGTTCAATGTTCGCATACTCGCCTTCAACGGCAAAAATGGCATCGGCCACAGCGAGGTCATCATGAAGGTATGCCAGGAACTAGGATGCGATGTCGTAGGTCTCCAAGAGACTAGGCGAGACGGGCATAGCACGTTCACAGCAGCTGGATACACGATTTTTTGCTCTGGAGCAGACGGCAGCAAATACGAGAGGAAGGGCACCCATGGTGTAGGACTAGCTGTCAGGGAATCTATTGTGGCAGGTGTGGGCAAGGATGGTCTCGAGGTGGAGTGCGTTAGTGCCAGACCGATGAAAGTTCGCATTCAACTTGAGGGTAAATCAAATGCTGTTTCTTTTGTTGTCGGCTATGCGCCGATACTGGATGCACCCGTTCGCGAGAAAGATCACTTCTGGAACGAACTGAACAAAGTCGTCTCGGGGGTCCCAAGTGGGGATCACCTACTTGTGCTCTTGGATTCAAACGCTCGCACCGGCAAGCGAGAGAGCGGATGTGCCGGCAGTAATGTGATAGAGAAATACGGGCGCGATGAATTGAACAACAACGGAGAGCGACTACTCCTCCTCGCAGCTGACAACAAGCTCGCGCTCCTCAACACGTTCTTTGCCACACCTACTCGCGGAGTGTCGTACACTTTCCAATCTCCAAACTCCGGGAAGGGTCAGTGTAGGCTAGACTATATGCTTACTCGGCAAGTTGATCGACGCCTGGTCCGCAACATGACAGTACGGAAACCACCATAGGATCGGCATGAATCTGACCACAACCTCGTGGTCTGCAATATTCGCCTCTTGGGTCGGTTTGCGACGAATCGGAGGGTAAAAGTAGGCAGCGAAAAACGAGTTATTGATCTACAACGGTTGACGGCAGACCCCGGTCTCCGAGCGGGCCTCAATAGGGAGATAACCAAACTTACCCCCCCACCGCCTGGTACAATTGGGAGTGTCGATGATAAGGCGACTGCTTTAGTGGAGACCGTGCTGTCGACTGCTGCTAAACTGGCACCTCATACCAGTCGAAAACAAGGGCCGCTGGACTGGTGTACGCCCGAAGAAGTAAAAGCAGAGGTGCACTCACGATGGCAGAAGAAGGAAAATGCGAGGACGCAAAAAATCTGCGAAAAGCTGTGAAGATTGCCACTAAACAGCTCAAACGTGCGAGGACGGACGGAGTGCAGAAGTTCTTCGAGGAGTACGTCCGTCAACTCGAAAGGCGTATCCAAGAAGGCGATCAGTTTGGGTTCTACAAGCACCTTAAGGGGATGAATGTGGAAGGAAAGAGGACTTTCCATTCGCAGTACATCAGGGACGAGGAAGGTAGATTACTACGAGACATGGGCCTCATCCGGGAATGATGGTATGGGCCTCATCCGGGAACGATGGGTAAGGTGGTTCCATAAGCTGCTAAACACCAAGTCATCGACCCTCGACCCGACTATCGTCGATGAGCTCAAGGTCTGGCCCTCGTGCAGTCCGCTGGACGACGTCCCGTCTAGATACGAGGTGGAAGACGCGATCAGGACGATGGCAAACCGCAAGGCGGTTGGGCCTGATGGTCTCCCAGCTGAACTTCTGAAGGTCCTGGCCGACGAGGGAGACTCGGACACCTTGGGAAGCTTCCACGAGATTATCGTGGCTGTCTGGAGGGGAGGGGTCGTGCCGCAGCAATGGAAGGATGCAACGATTAAGGTGCTGCACAAGAAGAAAGACAGGACGGAGTGTGGTATCTATCGTGGCATTTCCCTTGTCGCGCATGCCGGCAAAGTACTCCTCAAAGTCATCGCGCGCCGACTCAGCAACTACTGCGAACGGGAAGGCATCCTGCCAGAGGAGCAGTGTGGCGTTAGGCCCGAACGATCGACGGTCGACATGATGTTCGTGGTGCGACGCTTGCAGGAATTGGCAAGGAAGAAGGACACTCCGCTGTTCATGTGCTTTGTCGACCTCACCAAAGCCTATGACTCCGTCGACCGAACCCTCCTGTGGGCTGTCTTGGCTCGCTTTGGCGTGCGACCTAGAATGCTCACCGTTATCCGCCAATTCCACGACGGCATGCGAGCATGCGTGCGGCTGGATGACGGCGAGTGCTCAGATATGTTCGACGTGAAACAGGGCCTACGGCAAAGGTGTGTGCTCGCGCCATTGTTGTTCAACATGTTTTTTACAGCGGTGCTGCGCGTGGCGGAGAAACGTTTCGCTGCTGATAAAGCCATCACGGACAGCTTGGTGCAACTCCAACAAAAGCAGGAGAAGAAGAAAAAGAAGAGGGGGAAGGCACGGGCCGGGCACGCCGATGGACAGGGGAATGATAAAGAGGCCCAGACACTGTGGGCTATGCTCTATGCTGTCGATGCGGGCGTAGTATCGAGATCACCCAACGGCCTGGAGAGGATGATGACTGTGATCGTGTCTGCATGTGCCGCTTTAGGCCTGACGATCTCGGAGGCCAAGACGGAGATAATGTGTCTGCAAACGAAAGATGGGGGGAACGTGCCGTTCACCGTCACCGCAGCCGGCCAAGTGTACAAAAACACGACCGACTTTGTGTATCTGGGTGGGGCTATCAGCGCAGATTGGACGGGCAGAAGTGTCGAGGTAACACGTGGACTCCAGAGGGCATGGGCATGCTTCGGACGGTATAAGATGGAAATCTATGACCGCCCGGGTGTGCGCCTACGCCTGAAGGTGCGAATGCTGAGAGCCGAGGTGATCGAAACGTTACTCTACGGATGCGTTACTTGGGGCCCGAGCAAGACTGATTACGGTAGGCTACGGGAGGTCCACCACAAGGTGCTCCTCCGATGCATCGGCTGGCGAAAACGAAAGCGCGAAGACCACATTCTATCCTATGCTAGCGCGCTTCTCAGGACAAAATCTGAGAGCGTTGAGACGACGGTACGCAGACGTAGGCTCTTGTTTGCGGGCTTTGTGACACGCATGGGAGAGGAGCGTCTGCCGAAGAGGGTGATGTTTGGGGAGATGGTTGGGGGTAAGGGTTACTCCGGAGGACAGGAGTGGGACTGGATGAGGTACCTTGAGGAGGACCTCAAGGAGTTCGGCATCAAGCTCGTAGGATGGCGCGAGGCAGCACAGAAAGCCGGCAGATGGTTCCGACGGGCCGAGGAAGGGGCGGAGGCCTTCATGCGGAAATGGCATACAGATGAGAAGGAGGCATCGGCAGAACGGCATAGAATAGCTGCAACCACGACCACAGCCGTTGACGCCAACGCGAGTGCGCAGAATGGCAGGGAAGAGGGGGGGGGCGAATGGGGGACGAGGGGGAGTGAGGGGGGGAGTGGGGGGGGGAGGGGGGGGGGCGGTCTGCCCAACAGACTGAAGCCTGGTTATGGTCATCATCGTCATGATGCACTCCCTTCTTTGGGACCCAAGCAACTAGCATGGTGCCATCTGGGCAACTTTGCGTGTCTGTATGCTCCAGTGCCTGCCTTTCGTATTTTTTTTTCCCCCGCGCCCGTGATTATCGCTTTTTGTCCCTTCTTTTATTTTCATCTTTCTTTTATTCCCGTTTGTACCTCTTTGTGTATCTGTTAGTATGGTCCGTTTTGCCTTTTTTGCCTTTTTTGCGTTTTGCTATCTGCTCCTGTTTTTGTTTTGTTTTGTTTTAGCTTCGCTTTATCTTCTTTTATACCTGGTAGGTTTTTGTCTGCTATTACGAGTCTCCTTTTTGCTTCCCTGGTGTCCGCAGTGGTGGAGTGCGTTTGCTTGTTTTTTGTGTTTGCCTCTGTTTTACTACCGAGGCATTTATTTCTTACACTCCAGAGTTATTGGAGCCTGTCCTGCGACCACGGACTGCATTGTATTGTGAGTTAATGTGAGAACAACAACAACAACAACAACAACAACAACAACAACAACAACAACAACAACAACAACAACAACAACAACAACAACAACAACAACAACAACAACAACAACAACAACAACAACAACAACAACAACAACAACAACAACAACAACAACAACAACAACAACAACAACAACAACCGAGAACGCTCAGGGGTTGTGGTCTAAGTAAGTGGTTCTATTGTCCGTACCTGCTGTCCGACGCCTGTAAGTATAGTATGGAAGATACGCACAAACAAAAGCTCTGCTGCTCTCGCCGGCAAGGAATAGGAGGCGGTGTCCAAGTGGGAGCTCTGAGATGTCAGGGATGTACCAACCGAGCACCCTCAGGAACAAGACAACTTAAAAAAATTTAGGCATGTCTATGCAAGAAAGCATACCAGGTACGGTATATCTTTCCCGTACGAGTAACCTGAACCCATCGCCCTTCCCTTTCTTGAGAGTACGAATTGCGTATGGAATCACACTGCTGCATCAACCTGTGGGTAGAGACCAGGAGTGAGACTGGATTGTGGCGGTGTGTGCATATCCTGATGCGGCAGGCGGCCAGTTCGTGTGAGGTTGGGAGGTGGAGGTTGGTTCGTGCGAAAAGGCGTACATCGAAACCCGTATAAAACCCGCCTCCATAATTAGTGAACTCCCCGCGTCCCCGCGTTCGAAATCGCGTGAATCGTGATACCAGCGATAGACCAACCCGGCTGCGGCTGCGCAGACGCGGGTTCTGTAATACTGGGGGTGGTTTTCCTGCTGCGAACTCCGCTGCGCGCGCTTGCAAGCTTCATGAAGAGAGTGGCCACGCGTCGATTCCGTCGCCTCCGTGGGGTCAAGCTGAGGCTAGCTGCTGTTCTGTCGCTGTGCACGATCGCGGTGCATCTCAGAGACACTCACGGCTTTAGTGTCTGCAGCTATCGTGGTGGTGCTGCTGCTGGTGATAGGTTGCATCCTGCTGGTGATAGGTTGCATCCTGCTGCAGTTGGGCGCATCGCTGGCGGCGAGCGGCGCTCTTCTTACCTGGCCAGGGACGTCCGGTGGCGAAGTGCAACAAGGGCTAGCAGGTAGGTGCAGATCACACCTGTTGAGTGCGTCGTCTCTTCATGATCATGATCATGCTTGACAATCACAACTGCTCCATCCAGCTGTCTGTTGCAATTGCAGCAGTCCCGCCTCGGTAGCACGTACAGAGTACTTGTAGCCCCTACCTCCTCCCTCTACGGGCCGGCAAGGGCTGGCAGGGAGATGCACATCGCACGATTTTTGTGCGTGGGTATCCATGACCATGATGCGTGAACGGACTACTACCCGGTACACGACGTGCGCGATTTTCCGGCCTGTTGCAGTCACACCTGCAGCAGCAGCAGCAGCAGCATTGCAGTCTTTTGCTATGTACTGCTGCATACTGACCGTTATGGTAGGGGCTGGCAGGTGCGTTAGGTACACGTTATGCCCGCATGTGTTTGTGATCGTGATCCAAGCCCAAGGACTATGTTAGAAACGTATGCAATGTAACCCTGGCAGGCGGTAATGTAAGTTGCAGCAACACAGTAGCAGTTGCAGTACCACAGGCATGTATGCACATACGTATGAATGTGTAACCGTGGAGCAGCGGTCGTGCGTGCTGCGTGCTGCGCCGACCACTATAGTGGAAATCCTGTGAGTGCTGGCATAACGTTAATAGTGCCAGCCAGTTGGTGCTCGCGCAAACGCCTCGAAGAACAGCAGTAGTGTGGACTACCTGTACACAAGGCGCCAGCTACCAGGTACAGTATCTATATATTAATAGCAGCGACATTCGTACGCTATGCATATGATACGTATGGACAGCTGGTACGGCGTCGTCTCAGAACACGACTGCTGTGTGAGATTACGCTTGTAGTAGGGATAGTAGGGGAACAACAGTACAGATGCACGCCTGGTATATACCAGGGTATATATTACCTTGTAACTATTAATACGACAGTGTGTCACCACAACACTTGCTTTTTCTATTAATAGCTCGCTTGCTGAGAGGTACGGGGGGGGGTGTACTCGGTATCATTCATGGCCGTAGTCGCGTGCATGATCATAGACCCTCGCATCCCTACAATGCCGGGACGGGGCACGTCGGGTTTTCAGAGGCCTGAGGGGAAGGGGGGGGGAGGGCGTACATGAGTCCCCCCCCGCCCTCCCGCCTCAGCGTCCGCCTCCGCCTCCTTGCCTTGTCGAACCCAACCAACCAAAAGCCTGTGGTAGAGATTAAGGGTAGGATTTTGGGTTATACAGTAGGGAAAAGACTATTGTACTATGTCTAACCACACAACTCAGAAGCTGGCCAGCCCCACAAGGTTCGACGTCGCAGTATTACGGGGGGGCATAGTTAATAGGACCAAATATTGTTAGGAAAAATGGTTAAATATATAGGTTTTGATGTATACCGTAGGTCCTATTAACTATGCCCCCCCCCTTTGACGACGGCAAGGTAACCGCCTCGGACGCCTCAGCACAGGAAGGTGTATAGGCGTAACCGCTGCTTTAGCCGAAGCCGGCGGCAGGTTACGTTTGAACTGACTCGAGCGCATGAAAGGTGTTGGCAGCGCCAAGATGTCGCGCGAGTGGTAGCCCTCTTTTTTGCGCGGCCGGCGTAGCCCTCGTTTTTTCGCTTTTGTGGCGTATAATTTCGCGCGCTCTATGGCGTCCCTTGGCTGGGGCACAGGATTAGCGCAGGTTGCGTGGCGCACTTTGATTCCCCCCCCCCTTTCTTCCCTTCCCCTGTATGCGGCTTACCCTTCATGCGACTCGCGTAGCACATCCCGGGGAGCTTCGCGCTTGAGGCAAGCAGCAATGTATGTCTGCCTGGTCGGTGAAAAATCGACGCGCTCCGTCCCGGCATTGTAAGGATGGGTCTACGGTCATACGACTACGGCCGTGCATGACATGAGGAGACCCCCCCTCCCTCTCCTCTATGTAATTCCCCCAACCTTCCATCCCCCCTCGCATACCCATCAAACATCAACAAACGCCGTGCGCACAAACAGGGCGGATTGAAAAAGAAACATTTACCGTCGCCTTTTGCTGTCTTTACGTTTTCAAAACACCCCCGTTCCCCCTCCCCCCCTCCACACACACACCCCTCCCTTTCGCCCCCTCCCTGGCGTTGTACAACCCCCCCCCCCCATCTCCTCTAAAACCCACCAGATGGGAAACGACGCTCAGCTGCGTTGTCGCAACCCGCAGCAGCTCCGGAGCCGAGGAGGGGAAGGCCTCCCGCTCGGACCAGGAGCCAAGGGGAGGAGACAGGGGCGGGGGCCGGGGCGGGGGGCGGGGTGGTGAGCGTGGGGGGGGTGTAGAGACGAGAGGCGGCAAAGGGGGGGAAGGCAGAGGTAGGAGTGTGGAGAAGGCGAGAAGGGAGGGGCTGATCAACCAGATGAGGGTGGTCAGGACGAGGCGGCAGGTGCGACGCGACGGGAGGAAGAGGAGGACATGGGCCGGGGGGAGGGGGGGAGGGCACCGCGTGTGCACCTCCCCCACCAGGGGGAGTGGGGATGGGCAGGCGGGGGAGGTGCTGTGTGCCAACCGCCCTCCACCGGGAGGGGGGGGAGTTGGGGGTTGGCAGGTGGAGAGGGGGGGGGGTGGAGGGGCGGTTGTGTTCGCCGGGGGGTTGGAAGGTGGAGAGGGCGGGGGGGGGGGGGGGGGTCGTATTCGTCGGGGGGTGCGGTATTTGGTGTTTTGTTGATACCCGTACGTATGATACTTTCTTTCTTTTTTTCGGCGGGAGCGGCCCACGCGAGCAATATTTGCAGGTACCATGCCATCACATGCCAACGTGCCCGGTCAATTGACAGGGGGGGATATGCCACCATGTCATGATGGCTTATCGTGTCACACCCACAGTACATACCAGGCAAGTGCTTTTCATTTCCGTGCTCCGATTCAAAAATAAGTGTGTCTGCGGCTGCGGCCTCTCCAGTTTTGTAGTGATTAATGGGATAATGCCCTGGGGGGGGGGGGGGGGGGGGGGGGGGGGTACTCTGTATTTACGTGTAAGTTTGCATGAAAAAAAAAGTGTCGGGCTGCACCGGCGCTTTTTTTTTTTGGGGGGGGGGGGGCACGGTTTGCTCAGCAATAGTGTGGGGCATTTGTTTTTCGCAGCAGCAGCAGCAGCAGCGGCTGCTGCTGCTGCTGTGGGGTTAAGCAACTATTAATAGTACCCGGTGTCATTGGCCCCCAGACGTTGTACCGGCATTGTACTGTAATATGTGAAGCCGTAAGGAGAAACAGGCGGATCGGGACGGTGATCGCATCGGCCGCCGAGGAAACAGCCTCCCCACCAATCACCACCCTGCGGTCGCGTAGGTGTTCCACGGTACCACTATTACGGGGGACCATAGTAAAAGAAAACAAATATTGCTAGTAAAAACAGGTGAATATGTAGGTTTTTGTGTAAACCATACCTGGTAGGTCCTACCAGGTATGAAGTATGGCTCACCGTAATATGTCCCCGAACATAGCAACCGTTCACATATTCATAGGCCATATGTACGTTCGTTGTAATTCGGCGCAGATGTCGCTTATAGTGCCGGACAGAGTAGCTTATAGAGATATATAGAGATATATATATATATATATATATATGTATAGCCGTCTTGGTCTACACATGGCGTGCTGCGGTGAACCCACCCCCGTTCGTTTTCTTAACTATGTATTAAGATAGGCGCTTTCATCTCCTTACGTATGCTTCGGTGAGGGTATCGGGAACTTCTAGTTGGGGGGGGGGGGGGGGGGCGACCGACTCCACACCGCAGACAGGGGATGGGTTGGAATGAGGTCTGTCGAGCCTGCAAAATGCAGCGTAGAGGGAGCGAGGGCCGCTGGGGTTACTTAGTTTTTCGGTCATACCGGTGCCCCCCCCCGTCGATGAACACCCTCCCTCCCACCAAGTAACGCCCACCATCTACCCCCCCCCCCCCCCCCAGTACTTCCATTGCTGTCTCTGGAAGTGGCTACATCGGAAATTTAATTTACTCATTGAAGCTGTCATCCATATGCAAGTCCGCCTCACACGCGATTGTTGGTAGGATGCAGCTCACCCTTCATGCGACTCGCCGAGCCGAACACCTCACGGCGCTTCGCGCTAGGTGCAAACAATGTCCGCCTGCTCTTTGAAACCCGACATGCTCCGTCCCGGCATTGTAGGGATGCGGGGGTTTATGGTCATCCGACTACGGCCATGCATAATAATGAGTACACCCCCCGCCCGCGTCCGTCCGCCGACAATCCCCCCTCTTGCCCACTGACCAACCCCAACGTCTAGGGGTTGGTGGCCATGTGGGAGTCGGAGCTGGGTCTCCAATCCCACGAGTACTCTGCTCTTCTCACGGCGGCCTGCCAGGTATGATGGTTGATCGGTCGTAGGAGGCGTGTTCGGTCTGGTTTGATATGCAGAGTGGCATGTTAGTGTTTCTCGGCAGTCTCGCGCATGCAAAGCAAAGGACGGTCCCGAAGCGCTGGAAATGTCGGGTTTCATGAGTAACCTCGTCGAAATTCGGGGAGGGGGGGGGGGTAGGGTGTACTACCTGAAGATATTGTGTGTGGTCGCAGTCGTATGACCATAGACCCTCGCACCCCTAAAATGCCGGAATGGAGCGCGGTGGGGGGGGGGGTGTACTCGATATCATGCATGGTCGTAGTCGTATGAGGGGGGTGGGGGGTGGAGAACGTGTTATATTCTGTGTTGTGTGTGTTGTGTTTTGTATTCCGCGTCTACCCTAGCGTGGTGAGGCTGAAACAGAAAATTCTTGAAATTCAACAAAGAGAGAGGTGTCGTGGGGAGACCTTGGTCCGTTGTGCTCGAAGATGCTGCCGATTACCGTCAGCAGTAGGAGCAGCGATGAAAGGCTGAGTAAAAGCAGCGGGACTATTGCAGCGACACTATTGTAGAGCAGTCATAGCTTTGGCTATGAGCTGGTCGGTATTTGACGTTGGCGGCTAGTCACCTGCTTATTCGTTAGATGTGGCGGAGCAAGCCAACCTAACCGGCGTTTGTTTTTATTTAGATTGAACCACTTACTTAGATCTCACTCTCTGAGCGTGCTCGGTTGGTGCATCCCTGGCCTCTCAGAGCTCCCATTTCGAAACCGACTCCCTTCACTACAGCGGTTCTTTGTTTTCTCCATTTCTCTTGGCACTCTCGGTCCTTTCTTCCTTTTTTCTTCTGTCGTTTCGTGTGCGTGCGTGTACTCCGAGCACGGCACCGGAGAGGGCCCGGCGCCGTCGCGGGTGTCAGCGGGTGCTGGCGGGTAGAGGTGGGGTTGCAAGGAGCGCGGTCGCCGCTTTCGTGCCTAGGCGTCGCGTGTGCCTCGAGACACGAGGGATGTATGAATGAGCTCTGTCTGGCATCCATTTGTGATTTTTGATAGAGTATGTACGAGTATTTAAGGACCGTTAAGGCGTGCAAGATAATACTCAAGCGGTGCTTATTTTTGCGACCACGCTGATTTTGAAAGAGGGAGGTACCCAGTCTGAATAACAACATTGTCGAGCTAGCGAACGACGGCCACGGTGAGCACCGGGCTTAACGCGAGGCGGGCGGCGGGGCTCACTGTGGCAGAGAGTATGGAAACCTTTACCCGGACCGGATCGATGGCGAGGTGGTCGCGAGAGGAGCGGGCGGCGTACGAGGCTGAGAGAAAAGCTCCGCAGTACGAATTTTTCGTTTGTTGACAGGTGGAAGGTGTTCCAATCAGGCAGAAAATATTTGCTCGAGGGGACGGGGATTTTTTTTTCTTTCCAAATTATTCGGTTTCGTTTTCATCGGTTTTGCGGTGCTGTTGTGCCGTGCTGTGCTTTCTCTTTCGTAAAGCAGCAGTACATACAGCAAGCATGTCAAAAGAGGACAAGGATTACCCTAACTCGGGTATGTACGTACGTACGGCATGTGAGCGAGCGTAGAGGGCGACATACGTCCGGCAACCGCACGCGACGCGAAGCGTATGTGGCGTCCGAGCTCTTTTCTCCTGAAGCATTGCGGCGGGATCAAGTCGCCAGTTTACAACTACGATGGATCATAAAAAAAAAAACTATACGTATTCAGTGTTGGACCTCTGTCCGCTTGGCATAGTAATTTGATGTTTTTTTTCCTTCCTGAGCGAGCGCAGCGGACGGCGTAGGCCGCCCGCGGAGCGAAGCGTATATCGTTATTTTCCTGTATTCGAAGGGTCACACACGATAGACGGCATTCTGCTAATATAAACTGTATTTTTCGTTTCGAGAAAAGCTATCTCTCAGTGTCATATTGCTTAATTCATGGGCAAAACATGATAAACGGCATACTGCTGCACACTATTAATAGTAGTACGTAGTGTCTCGCAGAAGAAGTGGTATATCTTGCTCGCTCACATTGTATATATTATATGCTGACAAATAAACGAAATGATCTCAGTCCGAGCCACACTCGCGAGTACAGCGGCAGTGCCGAACCCTCTATAATAATGCCGGTATATATGCGTCAGGCAACAATACCGGCACTATACACAGCGGCAACCGGCGCTAATCCCTCCGCACACTGACACGCTTGGTCGATCCCACCTGCGTCACGCGATCCCACCGACACTATAGACGGGCAGCCGGCACTATCAATAGTCAACCGGCACTATAATAGTCAAACGGCACTATACTGATGTAACTGCATTGGCCACTCTGGACGGAAATGTAAGGACCGTTGGACTACCAAAATGAAAACCAAACGATCCTTATTTTCCGCCCCAGAGAGGCTTATACCTTGTACTTTACCCAACTGATAACTACCAAGGGCCACGTATCGTCGGCGACTTGTATCCCCTCTCTCCCTCACTCTACAACTCCCTCCCTCCCTCCCTCCCTCCCTCCCTCTATCCCTCCATCCCTCTACGACTCCCTCCTTACCTCACTCTACAACTCCCTCCCTCCCTCCCTCCCTCCCTCCCTCTATCCCTCCATCCCTCTACAACTCCCTCCTTACCTCACTCTACAACTCCCTCCCTCCCTCCCTCCCTCTATCCCTCCATCCCCCTACGACTCCCTCCTTACCTCACTCTACAACTCCCTCCCTTCCTTTCGGGGAAGCTTGGCTGGGCGGCGATGGCGAGCACCATTATGGAACAGATGGCGGCCGACGGTGTTCCGGTGACTCCCCACACTTACGGCACGGCCGTCAAGGTGAGAGTGGAACTCCCCTATTTGGGTATTGCAAGCAACTATCTGCACACCCGTCGATGTTTTGATTGCAAACATATGCTTGTATTTGTATGGTGCATTTTGCCGTACACCGGCTGCTGTCTCGATGCTTGTAGGTTTGCACGTATCATATCGCCAGGGCGTTTCTCCAAGCCTCCTCACCCCCCCCCCCCCCCCCACCCCCCCTTCCCTTCTCTTTCCCTGTGTACCGCTTTCTTGGGGGTTTCCCCTAAAAGTTTGCCTGTAGGGCGAACCACGTTCGGCTAGCGCTGCTGCTCATTATGGACCAGTACGCCAGATGGCAGGGAGAGCTTCAGAATGAAAACGGCGTGCCGAATGGGGAGCCGCAGACGGCGGCGGTGGCGGCTGCTGCGATGGTGGAGGGGAGCGGGGAGGATGAGGAAGGGGAGGAGGGGGCGGGGGGGGGGTCTAGGTCGGCGTCGGGGCGTGGATCTCGGTCTTCGGGAGGGGGGAGGGGGAAGAAGGGGCTGAGGAGCTCCGACATCCGGCAGCACTTTTACAAGGTGTTCGCGGCCACTCTGCGCACGGGAGACATGGATGCCTCGCGTGAGGCGCTCGAGTACATGTCGGCCATGGGGGTGAGTTGGTCTATCTGTCTTATCTGTCTGTATGTCTGTCTGTCGGTTTTGTCGGTATTCGTGTCTGTCTGTGTGTCTGTCTGTCTGTCTGTCTGTCTGCCTGCCTGTCTGCCTAGTCTGCCTGTTTGTCGGTATGTTTGTAGGTTCGTCTGTCTGTATGCAGTATATGTCTTGTCTGTCTGTATCGTCTGCCTGTCTTTCTGTATGTCTGTTTGGCTGTTTGTGTGGATGTATGTTTGTTTGTCGGCCTGTTTGTCTCTCTGTTCGACTGTTTGTCTCGCTCTTATTATCTCACTATCGCGTCTTGGTGTACTAAACCCTCAACAATTTCGTCCATATGCCTTCTGGAAAACCCCTTGGAATTAGTGTAGTAAAACTAAATGCAGAGGCGTGTTCGTTTGGAGGGGGGAGGGGAGGGTGGGGAGGGGGGTTATTGTGTTCGGGGCTCGCGTCCGCTGGCGTAGAAGCTCTCAACGGCTCTCTCAACGGCTTTCTTCCTCCTTGCCCGGCCCTTTTCTCGGCGAACGGGGAACTTATCCCCTTTTTGTCGGCCTCTCGCCACCTCTATCATGTGTAACTACAGCAATGACGTCCTCATCACTTTACAGCCTATGTATGCCCTTCTAGTTTGTTTTTTAATATGCCACCACTGCCGCGTACATAGCATATTATCTCGAGTTTTTTTAAGCATCCCACCACGACTTTTTGAGTCCGTCGAATCAACATTTTTTTCAACACCTGATCGCTAGAGAAGTGGAGTTACTGCTGTAACATATCATTTTTTGGAACACCCAACCACTGCGCGCTGAAATACTTCCTGTCATGTACTTGGTATGTACCTGTATTAATATATGGAATTAACGTTTTTATGGGGCTGTTTGAGGGCCGTGACCCGACCCAGACTGGTCGCGTCAGGAGGAGTCGCAATGTAACGGGTCGGGCCGGGTCGGGTCGGTTCGGTTCCGGTCGGGCCGGACCGGGTCGGTTCGGGTCCGGCCGGGTCGGGTCGGTTCGGGTCGGGTCGGGTCAGGTCAGGAAGTGTTCAAAATGTCACCGGTCGAGTCGGGTCAGATCAAGAGGTGTGTTCACATCTCGCGGGTCGGGTCAGGTCGAGTCAGGCGTTTTATTTTTTATCAAATCCCACGGGTCGGGTCGGGCCGGGTCCTGTCAAGAATTTTTCAAATCTCACGGATCGGGTCAGGTCGGGTAGAGTGGGCGTGAAAAGCGCATGGGTCGGATCAGGTCATATAGGTCATGACCCGCGAGAAACGGGTCACTCGCGGGTTGGACCAGCATGACCCGCAAGGTTTTTTCTGCTGACCCGCGGGGTTGGACCCGCGCATCCGACCCGAGGATGGGACACCTGGAAAAACTTCCCGATTTCTAGCCCAACGGCTTCTCTCCTACCATTCACTGAATAAAACTCCTTTTGATATAACGTTGAAAAATTAAAAACAACGCCAAATCGATATACGCATGTCGGCATCCATCCATCCATCCGTCCATCCTTCCATACCCACTACAGCCAGGCCACGTATCACTGTCGGGTGCTAGGATGAAAATTGATTTTTTTTTTGGGTGTTGACCCACGGGTTGAGGTGAACCGGCCCGCGGCACGACCCATACGTCACGGGTCATCGGAACCGTACGGGTCGGATCGGGTCGGGTCAGGAGGTGTTCAAAATATCACGGGTGAGGTCCGGTCGGGTCAAGAGGTTTTCAAATCTCACGGATCGGGTCGGGTCGGGTCGGGTCAGGAGGTTTCCAACTCTCGCGGGTCAGGTCGGGTCAGGTCAAGACATGTAAAAAACAAACGCGGGTCGGGTCGGGTCGGGTCAGTCCCGACCTGGCCCGTGAAGTTTGCCCTCACCAGCCAACAGCCCTGCTTTTTTTCAGCGTACCAATCAATCCTACCAGTTTATGGCAGCGGCGAGGATGCCAGACAAAAATTTGCGATCTCCTGCCCATACTGCTGTTAAAAATGGGCGGATACATGCTCCCCTACCCAACGAAAGCCTTCCATACCTCGTAGAAATTTTTAACATCCACAGCCCCCATTCCAGCCTGGTGGCGCACTCAATAAACGGGACGGTGATGTTCATTTTTGTTTTCTTCCTCTTATCATGGCAGATCGAGGCAACACCGAGCATCTGTCAGAGCCTGATCTCGACCGCGCTGAAAGCGGGAGGGGAGCACGTCATGCGCATTCCCGCCCTGCTTCGGGTGATGGGCGACGCCAACCTGCGACCGGAGATGTCGCTGCTTGAGGTGCTGAGGATGCTCTTCGAGGCCGACGGGTGAGGGTGGCGTTGACGGGAGGGGGTGGGGGGGTAGGGGGGGGGGGGGGGGGGGGGGAGGAGGGGGTGGAGGTGGTAGGTACCCTGGTTGCCTAGCTCACGTGGTGAGCGGCATGTTTCACAGTGTCGTTGCCAACCGACGCCAACCCAACCTATATATGTATGTATCAATCATCTAGACTTTAAAGGGGAGAGGGGGAGTGAACTAGTGTCATGCATGGCCGTAATCGTATGACCGTAGACCTAGGGGCGGGGGACTGGGGACGGGGGGAGGGGGGGGGAGGGATGGGAGGTTGAGGCGCGCGGGGGACGATTGGTGGGGGGGGGGGGGGAGGGTGAGAGCATGGAGGAAGATGGAGAGGGGGGGGGGGGGGGGGGGTGACTCTGAAATAAGGGAATATACAGAGGGAATTGGTACTGAGTGAATTTCAGTGGTGGTCTTGAAAACATGGTGGATTTCGCTCGCAGTCTTTGGAATGAAAGGTACTGTACGGGAGGAACATATCGATCCTGGAGACTGTGTGTGGTGTATATACGTGCACGCTGAATGAGGCATGAAGGATGAGTGGTGCAAGAGGGGGCCCGAGGTGGCAGCAGAGGGGTGACATTGTCGGCAAGCGAAAAGGCGAGCTCGGTGTGGGGGACAGGGGGAGGGGGGGGGGGGGGGAGAAGGGGGGAGCAGACGTCTGGGAGTTTTGTTTTTGGCCGAGGTCAGACGAATAGATCACATAGATCAGGTAGATCACCCACAGATAGATCATGATCTACAGTAGATCATCTGCATCCTAACCAGCCGCGACATGGGAGATGCCGTGCAAGATCTGTATAGCACTTATCCAACTCAGGAAACATGCGCTAGATCATACAGATTATACTGATCATGAGTGTATCTATCTTCCTTCCCTGAACGATCTAGGTCATTGAGTGACAATTATAGAGCATGACCTGTCCGGTTAGTGTGGCAGCGGGCCGAGCCTATCCAGCCTGGGGGGTGTGACATTGTGTATCCTGGTATACTGAAGAACGTGGGCGGGGGGGACAAGGGAACACTGTGCTCGGGGGTGCAAGCAGGGAGTGCGTTGGTGGCAGGCAGTTGAAAGCCATCCACTCTTTTTTGCTTTACTCCAGCGTAGATGGCTGTATTTATTTTAGGGGCTGTGCTCTCGTTGTGTGGGCATAGGCCAGTTGGGACTATTGGAGTCAGATTTAGTAGAGGTCATCCCCCTTGGGCCTAAAGGACGGCGCTCCCGTTGTAGGGACAAGCCGCATGTACAGTGCAGTAGAAGGATTCTCACATCGGACAGCTCACCCACAGATATATCATCCACAGATGTATCATCTACAGACATATCATCTACAGACAGATAATCTACAGATAGATCATCTACAGATGAATAGATGACCTACAGAGAGATCACCGACAGGAAGATCATCTACAGAGAAATCATCTACAGATAGATCATCTACAGATAGATCATCTACAGATGGATCATCAACAGATAGATCATCTATAGATATATCATCTACAGATGGATCATCAACAGATAGATCATCTATAGATATATCATCTACAGATGGATCATCAACAGATAGATCAGATAGATCATCTAGCTCTTCATCTGTCGTTGTGAGAGATTGTGCAGGGTCTGCCTTGTAGGGCAGATCCAACCCTGGGAACATGAGCTAGATCATGCAGATTATACGGCTCCCTCCCACACGGCAACACGAGCTAGATCATACAGGTCGTACAGATCGTACAGATCATACAGATCAGGAATCAACCTGTCCTGAAATATGTAGAACATCAAACGATGTATATGATCTATAGATGATCTGTAGACGATCTGTCACTTTCGTCCTCTCCTCTCGGCCGTAGCGGTTACTCTTGCTCTGATGGTGCTTAACCTCGGGACCAGTTAAAAAAAAAATGGTGTTGCTGAAGCGACCAAACATGCCACAGGGCGTGCATTGGCCGCCGACAACTCTGTATAGTGGCGACGGGAGGCTGGTCTATCCTGACAAAATTGCTGGCGGGCCCCCCTGTCATTGCTGGCAGGGCAGGGGCTGTAGGGGGCTAAAGGCTTCTTTTTCGCTGATCCGATCAGTCCCTTGCGCTTTCAAAGCGCTTGTGTTCGTGCTCTCTTCTTGTACAGAGCACATTTTTTGTGTTGTTTGTTTAACCCCCCCCCCCCGCTCTCCGTTCCTTGTTTCGTCTCGAAAGGGATGCGTGATCAATGATTAAAATGACTAAAGCAAGCAACAAAGGAGTACGCCCCCCTCCCTCCCTCCCTCCCTCCCTCCCTCCCTCCCGCCCTTCTTTCCCCCCCCCCTCGCCACTCGCTATCCCGCCTCCACTACTCCTCCAAAGCCCGGAAGTGGCGCTGGAACTGCTGCTCGAGGTGGCCGCGACAGGGCGCGAGAACACCGGCCTGGGGAGGGTCTGGCGGGCACATAACTCTACCATTGCGGAGGCGTTTGCGTTCGTTCTCAAAGAGGCGGAAAAGGTGCGGGAGGCGGGGAGGAGATGGAGTTGTGTCATGGAGGAGGAGGGGTGGTGGTGGTGGTGGTAGCGGTGGTGGTGGTGGAGGTGGTGGTCATGGTCGTGTCTGGCATTTTTTTGTTTCTCGTGTTTTTAAGAGATGCATATTGGTGTAATCGGTGGTGGTTCTTGATGTCGATGGTGTTGGTGTAGTTGGTGGTGGTTGTTGATGCCGATGGTGTTGGTGTAGATGGTGTTGGTGGCAGGCGGGGTGGTCTTAGCGGGTGGTGGTTGCTGGCCATAGTGCCCGTATTGTTACCTGCCGCATACCGGCACCATAACAGAGGAGCCAATACTGCATAATACTGCAAAAAAAGGATCCCACTCTAGTTCTTCCCAAAACTGGGTGTAAACACGAAGAGGGGTGTTTTTGAGGTTGGACCTTCGCATACCCTACGCTTTCTCCGGAGAAAAAAAATGCCTCTGTGAAACCCCGCGGACCCGGCCTTCCCACCGCCTTTGTCCTAGCGATGCCATGTGTGAGATATTTGCTTTTACGAGTGCAGTGTTGGCGAAGGTCATCACGGGGCTACCTCCCCCGCCCCCCCCCGGGCTCCCATCGTGCTTGGCGCAGGCAATGTCTTCCTGGTCGGTGAAACCCCGACGTGCTCCGTCCCGGCATTGTAGGGGACCCGAGGATTTTTGGTCGTACGGCTACGGCCATGCATGAATGTCGAGTGTATCTTCCCCCCGACCGACCGACCGACCGTAGGCAGATAGCAGCAGCTGTCTGTCAACGTGTGTGAAACGCGCCTTCTATTGGCTAAAAAACGCAGCTCTAGAGCACGGGCAGATAGCACCTGCACCCCACAGCACGGACACATCCAAACCGCCCCTCTCACACACAAGGATGGATAGCTTTCAAAAATAAGACAACAGGTTTGCAAGCAACAGACACTCGCTTAGTACGCGAACTATTAATAGACGAAAGAGCCAAGAACCTCCCTGTCGATGAAAACAAAAACAAAAAACGATCCCGTCGACTTCCCCGCAACGCTAGAAGGCTGACACATGCGCAAACTCCGCCTAGCTCCCCTAGACTGGAAAATTAATCATTAAAGCTGTCATCCATATGCAAGTCCGCCTTAAAAGGGGTTCTTAGTAGGATGCAGCTCACCTTTCACGCGACTCGACAGACACCTCACGGCGCTTCGCGCTTGGTGCAAGCAATGTTTGCTTGGTCGGTGAAAACCCGACAAGCTCCGTCCCGGCGTTGTAAGGATGCAAGGGTCTATGGTCATACGACTACGGCCATGCATGAGATCGAGTACATCTCTCCTATCGAGTACCCCCCCCCCCCGCCCCCTCCCCTCCCCACCCCGACCCACATGTGCCCGCATGGCAAAGCATTAGAGGGTAGAATTCACATATTGGGATGGTGGTCAAATATGCAAGGAGGAACGGGATGTGTTAAGAGAGACTAGGCAAACAGACGAACGTGGCCAGGAGGAATTCGATACACCCAATAGAAGCAAGAACTACGATCGCCATCCTGGGCGATAGATGGCGGCCACAGGCGGCGAAACAGGAAGGGGATAAGAGGAGCAAAACGCCTCCATGCGCATACAGCAGTGAGCGCCTCAAACCGTAGGAGGGCGTCTCCCACAATGGTTGCTCCGTCTCGAAGTGGGCGCGTGGTCAATGGTCGAACGACTTGAGTACGCCCCCCCCCCCCCGACCCCCGCCCCCACCGTTACCACCACCACCGCCACCCCCATCAACTCCCCCCCCCCCCTCCCGGTCCCACCCCTCCATTCCCCTCGAAAAACAAACAACACGCGGGCAGACGGGCAGACTAGACGTGGTCGGAATGACGATCCACGCTCTGCTGAGCGACCTTCCCCTGTCCCTCTACTTCGGGGTCTCGACCGACGATGAGGCGTTATCTGTGGAGAGATCGGGGTTGGGGTTAGCGTCGGGGGCTGGATCGGGTCGGGGGAGGTGGGCGTCTGAACGTTCGGCGCGAGTGGAGGGAGCCGATGCTGTTGGGAGTTCCAGCGGTGTCAGTGGTGGCATGGGTCACCGGGGGGTTGGTGATGGTGGTAGTGGTGGGGAGGAAGGGGTGGGGGTGGGGGTGGCGGCGGATGACGGAGGGGAGTTCGAGGGTAGGGAGGGAGGGGGGGTGGGGGGGAGTGGGGGTGGGGGTGGGGGGTGGTCGCAGCTACGGGGGGGGGTGAAGGGGGGAAGGAGGGAGGACGAGCCGACAGAGGAAGAGCGAGGTCATCCAGGTGAAGTGGACGGTTATTGACGCGAAAGAGCAAGTGTGTGTGGATGGATGAGGTAACGAATGACGCTGCTGTGTTCTCCGTGTGGGTGGGCTACTAAATGGATCGAAGGATTGCTGTGTTAACTGCCTGCAGGATGTCGAATGTAGGAAGCAATGCGATCTGGCATGCGATGGCCGTGTGACTTATGTTTTTATGTATGTATTACCTGTATTTGAATATGTGAAATGTAGGTGATTTTTGTTAATGGTTTAGAGGTAAGACACCCAAGAGCTGTTACATAGTACTCCCATTGCTGTCTCTGGAATTGCCTACACCGGAAATTAAATTCACTCATTGAAGCTGTCATCCAAATGCAAGTCCGCCTCACAAGCAGTTTTTAGTAGGATACAGCTCACCCTCACGCGACTCGCCGGACACCTCACGGCGCTTCGTGCTTTGTGCAAGCAATGTCTGCCTGTCGGTGAAAACCCGACATGCTCCGTCCGGCATTGCAGGGATGCGAGGGTCTATGGTCATACGACTACGGCCATGCATGATATCTAGTACATCCCTCCTATCGAGTACACCCCCTCCCCCCCCCCCCCCCCCCCCTCCAAGGTGTTCATTGACAGTTCAAGCTATGAGCCCATCGCCGAAGTTACCGAAAAAACATAGTCAGCGCCCCAAACGTGTTATATTAGGAGGAAGGGCGTTCCTCCTCTCTAAAGGACTCCGTGGTGGTCAATGGTCAAACGAGTACGCCCCGCCCCCGCGGTCGCGCCCGCCCCCGCGCCCGCCCGCCCCCCCCCCCCTCTACGGTCATACGACTACGGCCATGCATGAGATCGAGTACATCTCTCCTATCGAGTCCCCCCCCCCCCGCCTCCCCCTCCCGCGCGCGCGCTCGCGCCTTCTCTTCTTCGCCTTGGTTTGCGCTCTCTCTTCTTTTTTTTTCGTTGTATATATCAGAAGCAAAAACAAGCGTGTCCGTGTTGAACCAAATGCTGAGCGATTGGCAAACACCAAAACCTCGAGCAGCGGACACACCGCCGCCGCCGTCCTCGACCAGTGGAGGGCGATCACCTTGGAGGCGGTTGGGGGACGGAGCTCGGGGAGGAGCCGCCGGAAAAATGGAGAGTTCGGAGCCGGGGCGGCGGTTACCCGCCACAGCAGGCCGACCGAGGTGCGTATACGGGGATGGGATGGGGGGGGGGTCGGGGGGGTCGGGGTCGGGGAGAAGGGGGACGTACTCTTTTTTTGCTTGCCTCAATATTATCGATTTTGACGATTAACCACGCGTCGCTTTCGAGACGGAGCACCTGTTTCTTCTCCTACTGGAACACCTCCAACTCATTACGCCTTCTCGGACGGGCCGGGGGTGGGGGGGGGGGGGGGGGGGGGTTCGTGCATGACCGCAGCCGCCGTATGGCCATTGACCCCCAACACCCCTACAAATGCGGAGCTGAGCACTACTCGTTGTTGTCGCGCATGGCCGTAGTGGAATGACCGTGGATCCTCGCATCCGTGCAATGCCGGGACGGAACACGTCGGGTTTTCACCGACCAGGCAGGCGGGAAGGGCCTGGAGGGGGTTGGAAAAGAGCAGTGAGATGTTTTTTTTGGTTTTTTGGTTTTTATCGTGAAGTGTTGTCGGAGCTTGCTTGTTTTTTTTTGCTCTCCACTCCTATCGCAGTAGATAGCCTGTTAATCGTGCTCTTTTCTTCGGCGCTATTCAAAACCAGAAACGGCAGCGTATTTATCCCTCTTCCACCGTCCCAATCACTCCATTCGACGCTGCCGTTCATGTGCAAGAAAGCCTGCCTCACAAAAGAAGTTTCTTACGGTAGTGGGGATGCGGACCACCCTTCGTGCGACTCGTCCCAACGCCTCTCGTTTCGCTCCGCGCTTGGTCCAAGTAATGCCTTGCCTAGTCGGTGAAAACCCGACGTGCTCCGTTCCGGTCTTGTAGGGATGCGGGGGGCTATGGTCATCCGACCACGGCCATGCATGATGTCATCAAGTACACCCCCCCCCCCCCCCCCGCCCCCCCCCCCCCCCCCCTCACCAAGTCTCCCCCGCCGCTCTGTCCTGTAACACATCGTGTTGGTGATGAGCAGACGTCGTACGTGTTGACCATGACGGCGCTCGTCCAGAGCGGGCAGTGGGGGCGCGCTAGGTCGCTGCTGGAGGTCATGAGGGTGGACGGTATCGAGCCCAGCGCCTCGTGCTACTCGAGCCTGTTGACCTTGCTCTTGACGAGGTCAGACCGTGGAACTTGGGGGAGGGGGGGGGGGGGGGGGGGGTGGTTTTGGTTTTGGCTTTTGAGCTTGTTTCGTTCGTTTTGGCTGTTGTATCTTCCTTCCTTCCTTTATTCCAGTACCGTACTGTACGAGTCAGACTTAGGGCCATTCTTATCGGAGAGTTTTTTCCCATCATTTCGACATTTTTTGGCGCAATTTTTCAATCTTGCATATTTTCCTGTTTTTTTCCCCCCCAAATACGTGGAATTTAACGGGCTTGTTTTTTTTTTGCTTCTGGAGAATTTCACGAATAGTGACAGAACGCCTCCGTATATTGATACATATCTCCAATTATTTTCAAACTTTGGGAATCATGGAAAAAACGCTCTCCGATAAGAATGAGCCTTGATACCAGATGCAGTATTTGTTAACGTTATCACCCGGGTGATAACGTCATTGGTGGTGCTGATCCCTCTATAGTGGCAAGCGACTTCCCCGGCACTATTATAGTCAACCTGGACTCTTATAGTCAACTACTGCTGTACGCCCAAATCGAAAGGTTGCGTCGGCTATGACGCACGCTGCATACCTGTTGGCCCTCCCGCCTTCAACCTAGACAGGGGTGGATGATGGCAACATGTCACCCTACGATCCCCCGAGCATATCCCCCCCCCCCCTCCCTCACGTAAGTATCTAGATGATATCAGGCCAGGTAGAGATTCGTGATCCGTACCTGGTATGATATTTTCTCGTGTTGCCGATAGACGCCGTATGGTCTGCATGATCTATAGGAGTTGGAGCTGTACTGTACAGATCATGGCTACCGTATCATAACGACAGGTGAAGGTCTACATTATATATCTGCAGATGATCTATCCGTAGATGATCTATCTGTAGATGATCTATCTATGGATGAGATATCTGTAGATGGTATATTTGTAGATGCTATATCTGTAGATAAGCTATCTGTAGATGGTCTATCTGTAGATGAGCTATCTGTGGATGATCTATCTGTACATGATATATTTGTAGATGATACATCTGTCCTACTTGTGGACTTCTTATCAACAGGAGGCCTAAATAGAACAGTCTTGCTCATTCGTAAGAGTCGGATAACAAGCAGCTCGTAGGTCACACACCCCCCCTGCCGCTTTTCCGCCTGCCCTCCCCTGCATCACCCCCCGCCTCTCCCCCCGTTGCTCCGTCTCGAAAGGGATGGGTGATCAATGGTAAAATGACTCAGGCAGGCAACAAATAAGTACCCCCCCTACCCCCCCCGCCTCCCACGTCAACCAATTCATTCGACGCTGCCATGCCATGTGCAAGAAAGCCCGCCTCACAAGCGAGCGGTTATTTTGGTTATTTGTAGGAGGATACAGCTCTCTCTCTCTCCGTTCCTGCGTCTCGCCGAACGATGCATCTCAACGTCTCGCTCCGCGGTTGGTGCAAGCAAGCAATGCCTGCCTGGTCGGTGGAAGCCCAAGGTGCTCCGTCCCGGCATTGTTGACGGATGCGAGGCTCTATCATCATACCACTACGGCTATGCATGACAATGAGTGCGTCCCCCTCCCGCCCCTCGCGCGCGCTTACCGCCTCCCCCCCCCTCTACCCCGCTCTTTCTCCATCTTCTACTATACTATGCGCTGGCATTTTGTCCGAAAATTATTAATATTCCGCAGCAATTATTCCGCTGCAAATAATGATTGTGTATGCATTCCCCCCCCCCCCCCCCGAGTTACTTCGACCAAAAAAAAAAAAAAAGCATTTCCCCGCGTTTCGCCACTCACATGCAGGCTGGAGCGAAAGACGTCAGGTGAAGGGGAAGAAGGTCAAACCCATGACCCCGTTTACCCTTGGTCGGAGCCTACGTACGAGTGGGACGAGGTGGTCTCGCTAGTGCGGGATGCCAGGTCGGCGCTGGCGGGCGGAGTCGGGGTCGGGGAGGATATGTACCTGACGGCTCTTGCTGTGCTCCAACGCGTCAGTCTGGTAATGCTTGGGAGTCGGGGGGGGTCGGGGTGGTGGGGGGGGGTGGGGAAGGGGGGGGGGGGTTGTTCCCATATCATGCATGGCCGTAATCGGGGGGGGGGGGGGGGGGGGGAGGGGCGACGGGGCGACGGGGTGCACGAATGTCATGCGTGGCCGTAGTCGTATGACCGTAGACCCTCGAGTCCCTGCAATGCCGCGATGGAGAACATCGGGTTTTCACAGACCAGGCAGGCATTTCTTGCCTGCACCAAAAGAGCGGGGGGGGGGGGGGGGGGGAGGGGGGAACTGTGTACGTATGCATGGCCATAGTCGTATGACGATGGACTCTCGCATCCCCGGACGATGGCGGGACCGAAGCATGTCGGATTTTCACCGACCAGCCTGGCGCTGTACTTGTGGGAGGGGGGGTACTCATGTCATGCATGGCCGTAGTCGTGTGACCATAGACCCTCGCGTTCCTGCGGCACCTATGTCATGCATGGCCGTAGTCGCATCGTAGTGGCATGGGAATTGACCCTTGCAGCCTCATTCATCATGCCGAGACGGGGCACGTCGGGTTTTCACCGACCAGGCAGAAGGCATTGCTTGCTTGTACCAAAGCGCGAAGCGGAACGTGAGGTAGTCGCATGGAGGGTTACCTGCATCCCTCCACGTGGGGCGGGCTTTCTTGCGTTTGGGTGACAGCGTCGAATGATGTGATTGAGTTGTTGCGGGCATGGTGGTTGTTGCGCTGCTGCTGCTGTTGCTGCTGCTGCTGGTGTTGGTGTCGAAGCTGGTGTTGTTGCTCGTTGTGACATTGGTGGTGGCGGCTCTGTTGCCATGTTTTTGCTGCTACCGCTGCTGCTGCCGCTGCTGCTGCTGCTGCTGTTGCTTCTCCCATGTATGCTGTTGTGTTTGTTGTGTCTGGTGCTGCCGCCTGTGCCATATGAAATGCTTTGTTGTTGTTGCTGCTGCTGCTCCTGCTGCTGCTGCTGCTGCTGCTGCTGCTGCTGCTGCAAGATGGAGCACTACTGTCGCTGTCTCTTGTATGTGCCCATTACTTCATCTCGATATTGTCGATTGATTTTCCCTGGCTGAAGCGCCCTGGTGTGCATGTAATACTTGGTGCATACAGTAAGGGAGCCTCCCGTCTATGACGTACACACAAAAAATGGCGATCAGCATGCCCTCCAAACGCCGTCCAAACCACAATCCCTCTCTCCGAGCCAGCGTGGGAAGTCCCGTCCGTTCCTAAGTCGGACAGCAGAGTTATTAAGCCAATGGAGTGTCGTTATTGAACCCGCGCTGCACAAAAGACCCGACTAAGGTGGAAGAAACGAACTTGAGAAATAAGTGTGGACAGGGGTTAGGGGTTAGGGGTTTCCTCTCGCTCTCCGGGGCGCAAAAAACAAAAAAAAAGACTCGGCGAGTGCTCGTTCCGAACTAAATGCATGCCCATCTGGCTGCCCAGGCCTCTGTCAGAAGACAAAACGCCTTATTTTTCATTTTTTTTTTTTCCCAGTGATTTTCATATTTTTTTTCACCTTTTTTTTGTTCTGGTATGTTTTGTTCTGTTTCGTTCTGTCTTGGTTGCTTTATTGTTGTTTGCTTTGTTTCGCGCTGTTGTGTTCTGTTTTTGTTTATTTGGGGTGTTGCACCGTTTTTTTTTCTTCCTTCTTTGTTCTGCTGTAGTAGTATTAATAGTAGTTCAGTTATGTTGCTTTGTTTTGTATTTTCTTGCCTTGTCTTGTCTTGTCTTATCCTGTTTTGTTACGTTTTTGTTTCATTGGTTCCAAAAAAGCAACCTTGTTTTTTTCCTGGTTTGTTTTGTCGTGTTTGTTTGTTTTTTCCGCCGTCCTCAGATTGCGAAACGGCCCAAGCTGGTGTCACTGGGCGTCGCCCCGTCGCCACCGCCCCCGCCGTCGCGCGTCTTCCTGGAGAGGGCCGAGTGCCTCGTCGAGTGGGCCTCCGAGGACGTGAGTTTGTTTTGTTTTGTTTTGTTGTTTTGTCGCTAAGCTTTGTCGGCGAAATTTATCGACGGAATTTATTGTCGGACTTTGTTGACGGGATGTCTCTACGGGCTTTGTTTGACGGAATTTTTGTTTGCGCGGCTTTTTTGTTTGACGGAATTATGTTGTCGTCCCGTGCTTGACGGACGTTGTTGACGAAATTTTTGTTTTGGCGGACGGTGTTGACGGGCTTTGTGGACGGACGTTTGGTGTGACGGGCTTTGTTGACGGACTTTTGTTGACGGGGCTTTTGTTGACGGACTCTGTTGACGGAATTTGTTGACGTGCGTTTTGTCGGATTCTGTTGACGGAGGTTGTTGACGACCTGTGTTTGACAGGCTTTTTTCGACAGGCTTTGTTTGACGGATTTTGTTTGAAGGAGTTTTTTTTGTTTGACGGCCCATGTTGACTTGCTTCATTTGACGGACTTGACTGACCGCCCCAGCGGGAGGATTTCGTTGGCGACGCTTGTTGGCGGAGCTTTTGTTGACGGATTTGTTTTGATGGCCCCTTGTTGGCGTACTGTATACCAGGTACCTGGTATACATTTTGGATAAAAAAAATGCGTCGACGGAATTTGTGTAAAGCTCCTTGTTGACGGAACGTTGTTGACAGGTTGTTCCGACGGCCCATAATTGGCTGACTTTGTTGACGAGCCTTGTCGGCGTACTTTGTTCACGGATTTGTTTTGACGGCCCTTGCGGACGGCCCTTGCTGAGGGAATTTGTTGCTGACGGGTTTCGTTCGTAGGCGTTATCGGTGGGGCCGGGAAAGAGACACGATGTACAGTATTCTTTATTTATCTGATATTTTTTTTGTGTAATCGTGCCGACGGTGTCGCAGGCCGCTGTCGGATGGGCAGAGCGTCGCGATATCTCTCTGCTGCCGCGCCTGCGATTACCAGGAAAGAAGGACGCTTGGTTCTCTTCGTTTTGGCGTTTTTTATGCAGGGGTCCTATGCAGAATGAGGGTGGCTTACCTCTCTTGTTCTAGAAAAAGGATTTTGACACACACCCTGAGTGCTGCGGTGGACCACAGCAATCAGAACCCGGGATGCACCACAAACCCGACACATCCCTGTCTTTTTTGCTGGGCATGTTTTGGTCCTGATGACTGTGTTCTCCCGTATTAGCCAAGTCAGACCCATTCAACCGTCGGTTCGCAGTAGCCCTTTTGTCTGGAGCACTGTGTGACAACCATTTCTATCCCATACCTGGTACGTGGCAAGCTCTACTTGCATGGAGTATACGTCGAGCACGTGCCATAACTACTGCTGCCGGTCTACTAGAGTTTGTAGAATTAGTGTCTTACGACGCACAATCGATAGAATCGATAGATGTCCTTCCCGCTGCCCGCCCTCGCCTTCCCCCCTGGCAGGCGGGTTACCCCCCCCCCCCCTCCCCCCCCCCCGGGCGCGCTCCAACTCGAAACCCTTCGCCGCTACGGCCCGGTGTTCTGGTCGAACTCCCATAATCCCCCCTGCAAGCTGTCCGCGTCCCCCCCCATCCCCTCCGCGCCGCCGCCCCTGCTGTTGATGCTGCTGTTACTGCCGCTTCTATACACTGCTGCTGCTGCTGCTCCTGCTCCTGCTGTTGTTTCACCTACTGCTGCTACTACTGTTGCTGCTGCTGTCGCTTTCTGCTGCTGTTGGCGCTTTCTGTTGCTGGTGTTCCGTTGACCTGGGGACTTGCAGGGCATCGCGGCGACTCCCTCGTTGCTCAGCCCCGCGGTCGCCCTGAGCCACGCTGCGCAGGACTCCGGCAAGGTGTTCCGGTACTTCGAGGCCATGCTGAGCATCGACCCCTCTGTGAGGGGAACCCTAACGGTAGGGACAGAGGGAGGGCAAGGGGAGAGGGAGGGACGGGGGGGGGGGTGTACTGGTTGCCATGCATGGCCGTAGTCGAAGTGTGACCATAGGCTCTCGCATCCCCGCAATGCCCGGACGGAGCGCGTCGGGTTTTCACCAGGGTGGGCGGGAAATAGGGGCGGGGGGGGGGGGGGAGGGGGGCGTACTCATGTGTTGCTTGCCTTAGTCATTTGACCATTGACCACCCATTGACCAAGGCACGCATCCCTTTCCGGAGTACTAGGGGCGGGGGGGGGGGGGGAAGGGGGTACTCATTTTCATGCATGGCCGTATAGCTATATGACCGTAGACTCTCGCATCCCCACAATGCCGGGACGGAGTGCGTCGGGTGTCCACCGAACGAGCAGACATTGCGTTACTTTGCTTGCACCAAAAGCGCGAGGCGAAACGCGACGCGTTCCGTTCGACGGTTGGTAGTAGTTGACGTGAAAATTCGACCGAAAATAGCCGAAACCCTTGAAAACATGTACAACGTACACGCACAATTCACGTTTTCCGCTGGTTACGAGGCCTGTGCCGAGCGGGAAAAAATAGCGAAACAGAACGGAAGTTCTCAGCGGAATGATCTCCCAGGTGCGCGCTCGGTATTTATTCTCAGTTTGCGACGTCTAACGATTTTTAGGTGATGCATTGCGGGAGTTATGGTATACCTGGCACCTAATAATAGTGTACCAGGTACGATATTCAAGCTTTTTGGAGGACGCCAAGGGGGGGGGGGGGGGGGGGGGGGGGGGGCATTGTTAGAAGGGTGTTCGTGAAGAAGTTTTGTAGGAGCAATTTTCGGTTGCGTTTCGTCACGTTCTACGATAGAGGTGTCACGTTTCCGCAAAATGTTTTTTCTGAATGACGGGGTCCCTTCACTCCAAGATCGTCGGGATGCCTAAAATCTTGTTTCGAAAAAAAAAACGTTTTCGTATACCAGGGGGTACTTGGGACATGGGATTATTCATGGGGATGGGCTGAAGTCAGTTTTTCGGGTAGAGGTATGGAGCTCCTCAAGCGAGGAGCCTCAGAAAAAATTAGGGTGAACCTCTATCGCAGAACGCCTCTTTTTTTTTTTTGTCTGTTTCCTGGGACCAAACAACGGCCCCCCAACACACCAGAATTTACTGTAGTACGGTATGTCTTTCCTTTGGCCGTGGCAGAAAGTGGGCTTGCCACTTTTAACCGGCAGTACGGTGAACTCTTCTTACTGGGAAGGTTTCATGGGTTGGGATCATTCCTATGCACAAGAGGAAACAGACCACAAGAAACCCAACCAAATGGGTTGGGGTATTTTTCATCCGAGAAACAGAGCACGAGAAGCCCCAACCGAACGGGTTGGGGTAATTTTCATCTGGGAAACAGAGCACGAGAAACCCCGACAGGATTGGTTCCAACTAGATTCTTCGCTGACGCTTTTATTTGTGGAACGGACGCCCTGAGGTGGTACGTAGTCTGACTTGCCTGGACTTTTTGTTCGATCCCCTGGGGTGTTAACGTTTGGTAAAAAAACGTTTCCGTCAGATTTTTTCACCATGCCACGACGCGCGCTGACAGCTGGTGGTTGTTGTTGTTGTTGTTGTTGTTGTTGTTGTTGTTGTTGTTGTTGTTGTTGTTGCTGTTGTCATAGTTAATAGGACCTATGGTGAACCTAAAACCCTACCTGGTATATATTTAACCATTTTCACTAACAATAGTTGGTCCTATTAACTATGGTCCCCCGCAGTACTAAGCATATGCTTGTTTTTCTGTGTGCGTAACGGTTACATACTTGGGGGTAGTAGGGGGGTAGATGGAAGCACGTGGTTGCCGCACAGTACAACGCCATCACACCAGGGTGGTCATATATCACACCCCCCTCGGACGATATCAAGAGCTGGGTTTCTAGACAATGGGGAGGGCGTCGTACAGCCGAAAGGGCAAAATGAAGAAATGATCAAATTGTCGCTCGTGTATGTCAAGGTGGGGAAGGTGAGGTGCTGTGCTCCTGACAACCTTGACCCCCGATACCAACGCTTGGCGATCGATCGTCAGACGAAGCGATTCTTCTATTTATACTGAAGCACACAATGATATTAGCGCACGTTTCATTCACCATGCCAAGATACTATCCGAGCTAAAATCCTATCCTATCCCACCCCTTCCCCCCCCCGCACGTTTTTCTCGCCGCGCCTTTCCTCTCCTTCGTGTCTTCACCTCAAGACGTACGCCACCGCGTACGGCTTGGCCCTCGACGCCTGCTCTTACGGCAACGACCCGGACCGAGCCCTGTCCTACGTGCAGGGCATGCGCTCGTGGGCCCGCTTCAGGCCCTCTCCCGTCCACTACGAGAAGGCCATCAGAGCGATGCTGGCCGCGGGGCGGTGCCGAGAATCGTACCAGCTGCTAGCGGACGCCGTCGAGGTGAAGGCGGGGGGGGGGGGGGGGGGGGGGGGGTCGATTGCCGCGGATGCGGTAGGGGGAGGGGAGGGAGGGGGGCGTTTTTTTTCCTGTAGCTTGTTTCGCGCGGGGTGGAGGTTGTAGGGGATGTCGCGGGGGGGGGAGGGGGATGTACTCGATCTCATGCATGGCCGTAGTCGTATGACCATAGACCCTCGCATCCCTACAATGCTGGGACGGACCACGCCGGATTTTCACCGACCGGGCAGACATTGCTTGCACCAAGCGCGAAGCGCCGTGAGGTGTTCATCGAGTCGTATGAGGGCTCAGCTGCATCCTACTAAGAACGGCTTGTGGGGCAGACTTGCACATGGACGACAGCTTCAATGAAGTTAATTTAATTTCCGGTGTAACCACTTGCAGAGGCAGGATTGTTGGCATATTGAGTTACACCGGTACCGTCGATGCTGTTGTCGAGGTTGGCATCTGGCGTTTTACTTTTGACCGCGGACACCCCCATTTGCCGTTGGCGCTGGTGTTGACGTTGTTGCGTCCGTTACCGTTATTGTTACCGTTACCGTTACCCCTTCCGTTATCGTTGCCGTTACCATTCCGTTACCGTTATCTCTTCCCTTACCGTTACCGTTACCACTTCCGTTACCGTTACCTTTACCATTCCGTTACCGTTACCGTTATCACTTCCGTTACCATTACCATTACCACTTCGTTACCATCATCGGTATCATATACGTTCTCCTTTGACGGTACAGCACAGACGTGTTTACCATTTGCCTCCACAATTACCGCTACCGTTGCCCCTACCGTTTGTACTCCTGTTACGTTTACCGTTACCGTTACCACTACCATTGCCGTTACCATTGCCGTTACCGTTACCGGTACCGTAATCGGTACCGTAATCGGTACCGTAATCGGTACCGTTACCGGTACTATTGCCGTTAACAATACCATTACCGTTGCCGATGTATACCGTTTCTTAGGGCTGGGCACTGACACAGTATGTACTACCAGGAATAATCTACTGATTGACCTGGCCAGTCTGCTCGCCAGAAGTTTTCATGTTACGCACGCCCGTAATATAGAAACACACCATATTATGGTACGGGTACGCGCTTAATTCGGTCCGGGAGGAGAGACCAAAGAAACGGGAGGCAGCATACCCGCTGCATTCCAGTATATACTGAATGTTTTTTGTCGACAGTGTGATCGCTAATGTCTTGAGTCAGCCAGTGCCTAGCACTACCGTTTCTGCCATACCCTTACCTTGAACCGAACCAGCATGGATATCATTACCATTTAACGATAACATCACCGTTACCGGTACCGCTACCAGTACCATTACCGCTGCGGCTACCGCCACTATTACTATTCCCTCTGTAATTACCCGTAACTATTACCGGTAACTGTACCGTTATCGCTATAATTACCCGTAACTGTAACTGGTAACGGTACCGTCACCGTCACCGCTATAATTACCCGTAACTGTTCCCGGTAACGGGACCGTCACCGCTCTCTCTGTCTCTGTTACCAGAACGGAGCGGCGAAGATAGAAGTGTATGACGCGGCGATCACGGCATGCGCCCTGGAGGGCAACTCGGCCCAGGCAGAGACTCTGCTCCGAGTGATGGTGGACATGGGGTTGCGGCCCGGCAGCGAGACCATGAGGTGCGCCTTTCGCACTCCAGATACATGAGAGCAAGGGGGGGCGGGGGGGGGCGGGGGGGGGGCGGGGGGGGGGGTGGTAGGGAAGAGTCTACAAGCAAAAAAAGGGAGGGGGAAATGAGAGGGGTAGACGGAGAGGGAGAAATGCAGGGGAGGAGAGCCGGGGGAAGAGATGGAGTGTAAGGGAGGGGAAGAGAGAGGGGGGGAGGAAGGAAAGAGACAGGAGGGGGAGGGGGGGGGGGGGGGGGGGGGGGGGGGTGTACTCGATAGGAGATGTGTATTCGATCTCATGCATGGCCGTAGTGGTATGACCGGGGGAGGAGGAGGGGGGGGGGGGTATTCATGAGCGGGGCGGGGGGCAGGGCGGGGGGTATCAAGCGCCTCAGGGCAGGGGGGGGAGGGGCACTCATGCCATGCATGGCCGTAGTCGTATGACTATAGACCCTCGCATCCCTGCAATGCCGGGGGGGGGGCTGTACTCGATAGGAGAGATGTACTCGATCTCATGCATGGCGGTAGTCGTATGACCATAGACCCTCGCATCCCGACAATGCCGGGACGGAGCATGTTGGGGGGGGGAGGAGAGAGTACGTGTAAGAGAGGAGGGTGTTCTACGTATTTGGAGGGGGAGGGGGTTGGTTAGAGACGGGTGGTGGTGTTGTGTCGCCCCCAGTTTAATCAAGGTGGGATTGAGTTCTCTTTTTGGGGGGGGGGTTCTCTTTTTTGGGGGGGAAGGGGGTTGTATGCTGTTGCAGAGCTTTGGAAGCGGCATTGTAACGCACCGTTTTACCGCGTGTGGTGATGGCCGCGTTATTGTTGCTCGGCGCGGTTGCCCGGGTTGGTTGGTTGGTTGGTTTGGTTGATGCTGTTGTTGCTACTGCTGCTGTTACTGCTGTTGATACTGCTGCTGCTGTTGTTGCCATTGCTGCTGTTATTGTTGCTGTTAGTGCTGTTGCTTTCGTTGTGGCTGGTGTTGATGTTGCGGCTGTCGCTGTTGTTGCTGCTGCTGCTGCTGCTGCTGCTGCTGTCGTTGTTATTGTTGCTGTTGCTTTCGTTGTCGTTGGTTCCGTGCTCGTTGCTGCTTCTGTGACTGTGGCTGTCGCCAATGTTGTCGTTGGTTCTGCGTTGGTTGCTGCCACCGTCTCTTTTGTCCGTTGAATGTTTCCGCGTTGCTGCTGCGACTGCCCGGCGTCGCCTCCCGGCGGACGCGGGTCGCAGACGCGGCGAGTCACATCAACGGGTGCACGCAAATACAGCCCTGTCGCACATACAGTCGTGTTACCCCCTTCACTTCATGATTCATCACGCTTTCCGGAAACTGGCCGCATTCTACACGAGGGGTGCCGCCTGACAACTCACCCCCCAGTCCCACTCCCCCACCCCACCCCACCCCACCCCCTCTCCACCCCAACCCCTCTTCCCCATCCGCTGCTCTCCCCCTCCAACTCCCCCGTCCCCTCCGCCTAACCCTGTCCTATTCCCCCGCGCCCGGAACACCTCAGCCAACTCCTGCTCGCCTACGGAGCTTCTGGAGACGTGGACGGCATTTGCTCTGTGATGACGAGGGCCAAGGCGGGCGTTTTTACGGGCGGGGTCCTCAACGCTCTTGTGTACGAGAGTGTGCTGAGGGTGCTGGCCCCCCTCGAGGCCTGGCAAGAGGCGGAGGCTTTCGTGAAGGTGGGGACGGGGGAGGGAGGGAGAGAAGGAAGGGAAGGGAGGGGAAGGGAGGGAGGGGGGGGTCGGGGGGGGATCAGTCGTCGTTGCCTTTGGCCCGGCTGTTTTTTTCGATCTCCGGATGTTTTTTTTGTCTTGCGCTTGTGTGTGCCTGTGTGTGTGTGTGTTTTTTTTTCAGGCTCGCGGACGGGTTCGTTTTGTACCTAACCTCTTCCCACCTTTCTTCCTCTCCTCCTTTTTTATTTCCCCCCTTCCCTTTCCCTTCCCCCCTCATTCCTCTCCCCTCCCCCCTGCCCCCCCCCCCCCCCCCCACCTGTCTCCCCCTCCCCTCCCTCCCCACGCCCCCCCTTGCCCCCACCCGCTCCCTGCCCCACCGCCTCTCCCACCTCCCACTTCCCACTTCCCACCTCCCACTTCCCACGGTGCATCGGTGATAATGACGGCGTCGGCGGCGGCGGCGATGGGTCGATTAGGAGGGCGAGAGTTTCTTGCCTGGCAGCCTTACGTACCGAACGTACGGCTACCTTATGGTAGCCTACGCCGCTGAGAAGCGCTGGGGTGCCTCCATAGAGCTAGCCTTGGTGAGAGGGGTGGATGGGCGGAAGGGTATGAGGGGGGGGGGGGTTACTCGATAGGAGAGATGTACCCGATATCATGCATGGCCGTAGTCGTATGACCATAGACCCCCGCATCCCTACAATGCCGGGACGGAGCATGTCGGGTTTTGACCGACCAGGCAGACATTGCTTGCACCAAGTGCGAAGCGCCGTGAGGTGTCTGGCGAGTCGCATGAAGGGTGAGCTGCATCCTACTAAGAACCGCTTTTGAGGCGGACTTGCACATGGACGACAGCTTCAATGAGTTGATTTAGTTTCCGGTGTAGGCGTTTCCAGAGACAGCAGTGGAAAGGGCGCCCGTGGCGACTACTCAGGAAGGTTTTTCACGTCGGACGGGTTATCGATACCCACTCCATGATCGAGACATTTGACGGCAGAGAGGTTCATGATCTGTATGATCCATGGTCTGTATAATCCGCATGATCTGTATTTTCTGTATGATATGCATGGCCTGTATGATATTTGTGATTGTTATGATCTGTATGATCTGATATTATCCATATGATCTGTATGATATGTATGGTTTGTATGGTCTGTAAGATGTAGCTCCTGTTGAAGGGTGGGAGCCCGGTAAAATCTGCGTTAACCTTGCGCATATTTTTAATCTGGATTGGATGTTTACTATACAGATCCTGCAGGCTGCGATCTACAGTAGATGGTCTACTCTGTAGCACGCGTTCGGTTTGTGTACACATCGCTGGCGCCGTGACCGAAAAATGCCCCCCCCCCCCCCCCCCTTCCTCCCTCCTCCCCTCTTGAACGAATTTTCCAGGAAATTATCCCCGACCCCCCGCCGGAAGGGTCTGTATTTAGAGTAGGAACGATGCTCCGTCTAGAACAAGATGTGCGGTTAATGGTCAAATCACTGAGGCAGGCAACAAATGACTGTGGATGGATGCGAGGGCCTATGGTCACGTACGACTACGGCCATCCACAACATCGAGTTCACCCCCCCCCCCCCCCCCACCTCCCTCCACCCCCCCCCTCAACGGCCTCCTTCTCCTCCTCCTGCCACTCCTACTCCTCCGCAAAACCGCGCGCTCCGTCGGAAACGTACATAACAGGGCACGGGAAGGTGGCTGGAAAACTCTGGAGTTCCTGGGGCGCGCTTCCACCCCCCGGAGCTCCGGGAGACCACGTGCGCGGTGGCCCTGAAGTGGCTCCTCAGGTGTGGATTCGACTCGCCCGGTCGTGCCGGCAGCGGCGATGGCGGTGGCGGTGGTGGTGGTGACGGTGGTGGCAGGGATAAGGATAAGGAAGCGGCTATTTTTGGGGGGGTCGGGGGTGGGGGGGGGGGGGGAGGGGGGGGAGAGGGATGCGGCGGCGGAGCGAGCTCTGAAGTATAGGAGGTGCGGGCGGGAGCTTTTCACGAGACTGCTTGCGTCAGGTGCGCTTTTTTTTCTTCTTCTTCTTCGTTCTGCCTTCGGTGGTAGAGGGAGGGGGGTGCACCTGCAGTTTTCTGATAATTTTCTGAAAAAAAATCTGATAATTTTCTGAGGCTCCTTCACTTGGAGAGCTCTGTATATCGCCCCCCTAAAGAAATAAATTACCACCCTGTGCCCGGAAACGCGAGGAACCGTTTACTTTCATGTTGATACTTGAACCGTCCCTGTATTTCCGGACGGAGTGGCGTTCCTTTTTTGTTTTTTAGAAGATTGATAATTTCCCATGGCCTACGTGCTGTACGTGTTAATAGTGTCTATAGGTCTTCACACGTATCGGTTTGATGTCTGTTGAAGCGCAGCGGTGTTGGGCGCCGGTGATTCTTACGGTCGGTAACTGTACGCGTCAGGTCGGAAGCTGCGTTTCCTGGTCGTTGTCGGGGTCTGTTCGTTAGCGAGGGAGTCCGGACGCGCTCGGTGTTTTCGCAGGGGGTTGAGAGGTTTGTAGTGCCTGGTGCGTTTCCTGTTTTTCTTGGTGTTTGCCTGTTTTGGCCCATTTTCGCGAGTTCTCTCTCCGGTGTCATCGTTGATAGTAGGTTCCATCTGCTCGTGCGTCGTTTGCTTGTGAGCCCGTCTCTGTTTCTTCCCTGTTTTTCTGTTTTTCTGTGTCCCCAGTTATCTTAGTTGTCTGCCTGCCTACCTGCTCGTCCGTCTGTCTGTCTGTCTGCCTGTCCGCCTGTCTTCTCGACTGCCCAACTGCTTCTCTGCCGTGTGTTTCTGCTTGTCTGTTTCTCTGCGTCTTCGCTTATCTGCTATTAATAGTCTTCTCGCCTGATTCTTCTGCCCGTCTGCTTGTGTGCCCGGTCTGCTTGTCTGCCTGCCCTTATGTGCCCCCCTTTGCTGTCTGCGTGCGTGCGTGCTTTGTCTTCATGTCTGCCGGACGGTTTGTCTTCATGTCTGCCTGCCTATCTGCCTGCCTGCTTGTCTGTCCTCCCCCCTGTCTCCCCGGGTGCCTCTCTATCTACTCCTCTGCCTGCCTGCTTGTCTGCCCTTCCCCCTTTCTCCCTGTGTGCCTCCCTATCTACTCCTCTGTCTGTTCGCCTGCCTGCCTGCCTCCCTATCTACTCCTCTGCCTGCCTGCCTGCCTGCCTGCCTGCCTGCCTGCCTGCTTGCCTGCCTGCCTGTCCGCCTGTCCGCCTGTCCGCCTGCCTGCCTGCCTGCCTGCCTGCCTGCCTGCCTGCCTGCCTGCCTGCCTGCCTGCCTGCCTGCCTGTCCGCCTGTCCGCCTGTCTGTCCGCCTGTCTCGGGGTACCGACACTGTTTGCAGGAGCGCCGCTTCGAAGCGTGAGGGTGATTAAGGCTGCCATGGCCGGTGTGGGCGCCGAGGACAGCGGCTTGGTATCTATGGACACTCCCGAAGGCTCCGAGGACGCCCCAATACACTGGAAACAGGTGCGGGTTACGGGCAGGTAGTTAGCGATTGCAAGAGGCACCTCCGCCTATGTACTGCTGTAGCTACGACAATATGGATTTAGCGGGTCGTTGGAAGGACGTACGAAACGTATGACGTTGCGCGTACTCGGCACACAATCATACTAGTACGGGACCATAGTTAACAGGACCGAATATTGTTAGTAAAAATGGTTAAATATATAGGTTTTTATGTATACCGTTGTTCCTATTGACTATGGTCCCCCGTAATAGCAGATAAGCGGTTAGCACTACATCCTGTATATTGTAGGTGAAACCCTTTAAGAAATCGGTCGACACCCAATTTATAATGCCTGCACTACACCAGTGTAGTATCTCTGATGTCGCTGTACGAGTATCTCTCTAGGGGTAATGAATCGGCGCGGAACACCTGGTCGTGCTAGTTGCCAACGGGTGGAAAGAATGGTTGAATCTAAAGAATACACACACACCGTGGGCCGCCAATCAACTTGGCCCCTATTCCTAGGGTGTTGACATTTTACTATCACGGGGGACCATATTAAATAGGACCTACGGTACGAACAAAAACCTACCTGGTATACATTTCGATGTTTTTACTATTAATACGTACCTGGTACAATATTTGGTCCTATTCACTATGGTCCCCCGTAATATTTTTTCTCGAATAGAACCCCCAGAGGGCGGAAGCCCCGTTTTTGGAACTAGAGCAGTACAGTACAGTTTACTGCCACTTTGGGCTGGTCGGAAATATAAGGAACGTTTAGACACTCGTATGAATACCAAGCGGTACTTATATTTCCGTCCATAGTCGTCCGTGTTTCCGTCCATCGGTGCTCTACTATTACGGGGGACCATAGTTAATAGGACCAAATATTGTTAGTAAAAATGGTCAAGTATATAGGTTTTTATGTACACCATGGGTCCTATTAACTATGGTCCCCCGTAATATTAATAGCATGTATCGAAACTAAAAAAGGGGGTGAACGGAGAACCGTCTCGTCGCCTACACGGAAACCGCGGTCGATTGGTTCCCCTACATGAGATGCTTCGTCGTGCTGCTCCAAAAGGGAGCGGGTCTTCCCGGAGACTGCAGCAATAGAGCCGCGTTTTATGTGCGTGTGTCGCTTCGTTTCGTAGCGACCGCCTAGCGTCGTGTGAGACACGCACGTCGGGCTCGTACGGTGGGGTGCTTGTACACTCACGGATTCAAACATTTTGAAAATTGATTGCAGTCAGTCCCGTTTTGGGGGGCAAACTAGTGTCGTTTGAGTATGAGTGGTTTTTCCCCCGGGGACTGGCTGCAGTTATTGATAAATAGCAGGTCGAGACCAGGCTAGAATCGGCTTGAACCTTTTTGGTGCCGCAGTCCCGTTCTTAGGACGAACCACTTTGAGATTTTTTTAGAGTGGTTTGTCCCCTGAACGGGACTGCAGTTAGTCAGAAAAAAGGTCGAGACCATCCACAAACGAGGTCAGTCGGCTTAACCCCTTTAGAACCGCAGTCCTGTTTGGGGGACAAAAGTACTTGAAAATTGACTGGTTTGTCCCCAGAACGGGACTGCGGTTCTAAAAGGGTTAAACCTTTTTAGTACCGTTGTCGCCGAAGCGTTACCGCTGTTATTAATAGCTGTGAAAGGGATCAGACCAGTCGTTTTTTTGTCGTCTGTTCGGGAGATCAGACCGGCTAAGAATCGGCCCAACCTTTTCAGTACCCCCAGTCCCCAAAGCGGGACTGCGATTATTAACACTGTAGTTAGAAAACGATGGACGCCGTTCTTCTTTTATTCCTTGAAAAAAAAAAAATCGGGAGATCAGACCGGGTAAGAATCGGGTTAAGATCGCGAAGAAAAAATAGTCGGAAACTGGTATGGTCCGCAGTGAAAGATAAGACTATATTACGGGGGGCCATAGTTAATGGGACCAACTATTGTTGGCAAAAATAGCGAAATATGTAGGTTTTGGTGTGCACCGTAGATCCTATTAACTGTGGTCCCCCGTAATACTACGGTGATAGGACCGCGTTTGTTGGTTTGTGACGTGATGGTCTCGACGTAGGGGTACCTCGCTTTTTAACCCTTTTAGGACCGCAGTCCCGTTTTAGGGACAAACTACTTGGAATTTGACTGGTTTGTCCCCAAATCCGGGACTGCGGTTCTAAAAGGGTTAAGGTATAATAGCGGCTGGGGCTCGGTGCATATAAATGCCAAGCGTTCCACCACGCGGGTACTTTTTGTCGTTTCGAAAATGTATGGCGTTTTTTTTTTTTCAGACGACCCCTGCCTGGGGAGATCCAGAAAAACCTTCGCCGGGAAAGCAGTGGAAACCCCTGTCTGGAGATTGGCTGGTGCGTTCTCTGCCCAAGGAGGACGCGGAGAGAGAGGTCGCAGCACAGGTGAGATATTGAGCACACGCACGCACGAAACTAGGGACAAACACATGCACTCGAAATGATGGGTACGTTTGCGTTGTGGATAGCACGATAGCACGCAAAATATGTAAACTCACACAAGAAATCGTGGACACAAACAAAAGATCGTGGACGAACACACAAACGCACACGACATCGTGGACTCAATTGCACAAAATGGTCATACTCGAAATCATGGATACATGCTGAGAACTGCACGCGCAATATGGAAGCACACACATAAACCGTGGACGTAGATAGACACAATAATTGACACAGACGAATTATAGAAAAATACATTAAATAATGGAAGAATACACAAACTCAGACTCGCGCATGTTGTGATCAACACACGCAGTATGGAATTACGCACACAAATATTGGATACACACAATGAAATCATGATCACACACACAAACCAGGAACACCACATAAATCATGGACTCACACGCAACATGGTCACACTCAATCATGGACTCACGCGCACCTACCGTCAACATCGCACGTAAAAGAAGAAAACCACAAATCATGGACACACACGCACAAAACTATGGAGAGAAAACCAAACTATTATAGTGGGAAAGCGCACAAAATCATGGACACACACCCACGTTAAAATCATGGAACCACTACCGAATCGACCCACACCTACAATAATGGACACAAATACAATAATGGAAATGACGAGTACTGGCTGCACGCACAAATAATCTTCGTAATCTTCACTCCCCCAATAATGCCGCCTTTCAAGCCGTCTCCAACAACTCCCCCTTTTTTTTAGTTATGTCGCGGTTGAGACTAATTGCATGCGGTACAGCAGTCAGTAGGGAGTTGTGCCCAACGCGACTCACTATTTTATTTTTACCCTTTCACCCCGCTCCCCCCCCCCCCCCCCCGCCATGGTCATAAGACTACGGTCATGCATGATAATGACTAGTTCGAACCCGCCTCACAGTATGCCCCCTCGTAATTTTTTTATAGAACAGGGGGGGGGGGGTAGCAATCAGGACTCATTATATACGCAAAAAAAAAAAAGAAGATATATACCAGGTATATAAATATTATATATATTCCAGTGTTTTTATTACGCATATTTCGTTCTGATCGCCGTTATTATGCTGCCCCCCCCCCCCCCCCCCCCCCCCCGTATAGTATTAGTAGTCAGGCATAAAGCGGTGAGAGGTCAGGTGTTTTTGCAAGCTTCGTGTGATACTTGCATCGCGTACGTACGAGTATGTTGCTCATAATACCACGGGTTTTACGTGACCTGATGCGGGATGTACATCCCGTCCACGAGGGGGGATCAAAATATAAACCTGTAGAAATCGGAGAGTGTGTGTGTGTATATATTTAGAAATATACCACCAAATATGCCACAGGTACAATAACCTCTAATCCGTTTTTTTTTTTTTTGCATCTACCCCCCCCCCCCTCTTCCTCCGCCTTCTTTTTTTATCTCCGCCCACGTACGAACAAACTCCACCCTCCTCTGCGATGCCAAACACCGTGGACATCTTGGTTTGGTTCCGTGGGGGCGGGGTGGCGAGCAGGCGTTACACGTGAGCACGGTGGTGGAGGCCTTCCTGCGGACGTACGTGACGTGCGAGCGGCCCGACGCGAACGGCTTCCACTCTCCCGCGGCCGTCGGTCTCCTGCAGCAGGTATCGTACGATTTTTTTTTAGGTGTTTTTTTTGTGCTACGTACGTACGTGGTAGTATTAATGTTAATAATGGTTGGGGTTTTGGTGTTGTATCAATAGTACGTTTTGATTTTGTTTTTTGTTTTTCGGCGGTGTGGTGCTTCTGTGTGTGTTTTTTTCTTTTTTTTTTTCTCGCGCGTGTTTTTTTTTTTTTCTCTGTTTGCCTTCTGTGTTGCTGAGGCTTTGTTTTTTGTGTGTTTTTTTATTTGTTCTGTTGTGATTACGTGTTTTCGAGCGCTCGTTTTTTGAGCGCTTTGATTTTTTTTGGGGGGATTTTGGTTTAGCGGCGATCCCAGAACCGTATCATGTTTCTGGTATCTGATATCAGATATGTATCCCCGGTGTCTTGGTAGGTGACCCGCGAGCCTATCAAGATCAATTTCGTAGGTTCAAGTCTCACCGAGTGCATGCTCGTCGGGACTTTTTCTTGCATACATAAATAGATTAGCGGAAAGCGCGAGAGCGTGAGTTAGCGACATTCGATGAAAATCGACGAGCAGTGGGAATGCTGAACCCTATGCGCGATAAAAAATAAAGGCACGCACCGGGGGGGGGAGAAGAGTAGACACCTGTGACCACGGCTTTGTCCAGAAGTTTGTTGAGGGTAAGAAACATCCCACGAGCTAGGCTGGAAAGTAAAGGTGATGATTAAAAAAACAAAAAAATGAAATATCGTGATACAAGATGCAGGGGTAATATGGGGGCATCAGCTGTAAATTATAACGAATTGGTCGATACTCAACTTTGCAAAAGCTGCGTGATGCGCACGTATGGTATGATGATGTGATGAAATGTTCCTCGTGAAGGGCGGTTTTGCGGTTTGCAGGTTATGCGGTTTGCGGTGGGTCTTGTGCCTGTTGACGATGATCGTGTGTGTTTTGGCGGAATCGATCCTAAGTCGCCATCGGAACTGTTCAACGAACGAGTTCAACGGATGTGTTTAAGGGGTGTGTCCAACGGATATATATGTGCAACGGATGGGTTCAATTGATATGTTCGGCAGAGTTTTCAACAGGGTTTTATTAACGGGTGTGTCCGGCAGATGTGTCCAACGGATTTGGTTCAACGGGTAGAAACAAACGACGGAGCGATTGATCCGCCCGTCAAGCCCGGCCGTAAATCCAGTCAGCCCACCCGTGATTGCCGTGAATCAACCTATCAACAGATGGAACCTTCAACCTTGATATATATATATATTATATATATATATACATATACCCGTTGAAAGATAGTCGCAGTATTAATAATACACCCGTTTATAGCTAGCCGTTGTAATCTATCCGTTGCAAGCTAACCACTGTAGCATAACCGTGTTATCCAATGGTTATGATACGGCCCGTTGAAAAATAGGTAACCTTTTTAACATAGTCGTTGTAATATATCCGTTGCAAGCTAACCGTTGTAACAATATCGTGTTATCCAATGGTTCTGAAACTACCCGTTGTAACGTGTATGTAACTAACGCCTGTTGGTAACGGGGGCACAGCCCATGTTGATGTCTTTTGTGTGTTTTCCTTTGTGTGTCCACCCACCCACTGCCCGGACATGACCTACACCTGTGGCAGGGGGTGTCGGCAGCGTGCTGGGCGGATGACCCGGATCTAGCCGCTCGGCTGTTCGAGGCGTGGCTCGCTCGCGAGGACATTAGCAAGGTCAGCTGTATTTGTGGTGTTGGTGATGGTGGTGGTGGTGGTGGTAGTAGTGGTGGTGATGGTGGTGGTGGCGTCGGTGGTGGTGTATTGTTAATATTTTTTTGGTATCGTTAACATCGTATTTTTTGTGTTTCGGCGTTTGTCTTCTGTTGATTTGGTGATGGTGGTGATGCTGCTGTCGTTGGCGGGGGTAGCACCATACGGATGTCATCGGTATTTGCCTTGATTATTTTGGCGTTTGTGTTGGTTCGTATTCGCTGCTGTTGCTCCTGACGGCAGGCACAGTACCGTACAGCCACCACCCCCCAGCCGGTCGCCCCGGTGGTTCAAGTGGTTAACCTCGAATTCTACTTGTTTGAGTCCTGGGTTCGAGCCCTAGGAGGGTCGGACTTTGACTTTATTTGCAAAAATAAAAAAAAGGGATTCAATTGTTGAGAGCGCCTTGCAGCGTGGGTAGGCACAATTCGATGCGAGTCGACGAGGGAAGAAAAGGCTGAAATCTTCTCGCGATAAAAATGAAGGCACGCACCGTAGCGGGAAGGGGGGAGAAGAGCCTGCTATGTGACCCCGGATCTGAGTTACGAGTTGGAAGGAGAGAGAGAAGAAGATGTGCGAAGATAAGGAATGGGATGGAAAAAAAAAAAAAAAAAAAAAAAAGCAATGCCTGCCTGGTCGGTGAAACTCCGACGTGCTCCGTCCCGGCATTGTAGGGATGCGAGGGTCTATGGTCATACGACTACAGCCAAGCATGATATCGAGTACACCCCCCCCCCCCCCCCTCCCCTTCATGTGTGGTCAATGATCAAATGACTATGGCAAGCAACAAATGAGTACGCCCCCCCCCCCCCGTGAACCCTTCCACACCCCGCCCCCCCCCCCCCCCACAGCCAAGCCACGAGCGGTTGAGGAACGCCCTGCGCATCTCGCTGTCGGAGATCCTTACGGGGTTCTTCGGGGAGGGTGAAGGGGAGTACGGCGTCTTCCAGGGGCTGTCCCTTATCCGACGCTGCCGAAAGGTCGGCTTGTCGCCGTACCCGTTCGACTTCCTAGGGGCAATGCGGGTGTGTAAATGCATGTACCTGTGCGTGTATCTGTATATATGTGCTGTGCTTCCCATGGCATGTACCTGATAACTGGTATGCATGGATGCATGGATGTATTTCTATGTCGTACCAGATGTTTGCGTGCATGCATGTGTTTTGTTTTCCAGGTTTCTGGTATGTGTGTATTTGGTGTTTGTTCTCGTGCTCGGGGGGGGGGGGGCGCAGAGACGCCGGGGAGGAGCCGGTGCCACCCTGCTTGGCCTACCTCCTCCTCCCCCCCCCCCCTCAACCGCCCCCACCCCCCCCACCCACCCCCCACCTCAAAGCCCTCCCCCGTCACACACCTCCCCCGCCCTCCTCACCCCCTCCCCTTCAACCCAACCCACCTCAACCTCCCCCCTACCCTCTTAAACGCCTTAGCTTTAACGCCCTCACCCCCCAGACCCCCCCCCCTGCTTTATCGCCACTCTGTCGCTGAGTAAGAGGGAAGGGCCGGTTTTTTTTCACCTCCATTTAGATGAAAAGTCAGTCACCAGAGTTGCCTACATTATGGTGCTCCTCGATCCCCACCCACCCACCTCAAACATCCCTCTCTCCCCGTCAAGCCCACCCTCCCCCTACCCTCCCCATCGCACGTTTGTTTCTTCTTCCGCCCGACAAGGCATGCAATGCGGCGGGACTTTACTCGATCGCCCTGCGACTGTTCGACGAGCTCACCGCCGCCGCCTCCAACGACCCGTACTCCGATTCCGACAACGGCTCCAACAACGACTCCGAATTCGATTCCGAATCCGATTATACCGGTTCCGATTCCGATTTTGCCGATTCGGATCCGGATTCGGATTTTACCGATTCGGATTCGGATCCCGACTATACAGGATCGGATCCCGAATCGGACGACGGTGCGGAGGTAGATCGGAAGACAGGCGCGCCTCGGGAGGCGAGAGCAGGGGCGGAGGGAGTGGAGGAGGGTGAGGAGGGGGGGCAAGGGGACGAGGGGGGGGGAGGGGGAGGACTGGGGGATGAGGTTTGTCGGACTGATTGATATTCCGGATGGGGAGCTGATACCGGCAGCGGCGGCGACGATCGCGCTGGAGAGCTGTTTCTTGGGAGGGAGCCGGGACCAAGCGATGGAAATTGTCTGGCAGGTGGGAGGATGAAGCTGAAGAAACGTTGGTGGTGACGGGGGGGGTGAGGGGGGGGGGGGTGTACTCGATAGGAGAGAGATGTACCCGATATCATGCACGGCCGTAGTCGTATGACCATAGACCCTCGCATCCCTACAATGCCGGGACGGAGCATGTCGCGTTTTCACCGACCAGGCAGACGTTGCTTGCACCAAGCGCGAAGCGCCGTGAGGTTTCCGGCGAGTCGCATGAAGGGTGAGAGCTGCATCCTACTGGGAACCGATTGTGAGACGGACTTTGCATATGGATGACAGCTTCAGTGAGTTTATTTAGTTGGGGAGGGAGGGGGGTGAGTCCAACGCGATTGTCTGTCAGGCAATTGGGCTGATGGGGATGTATTAAAGTGTGGGGGAGGGGGTTGGAGAGGGCAGGGGAGGAGACAATCAATGGAGATAGTCTGGTAGGTGGGATGATGGAGTTGTCTTCACTTTGGGGGGTTCGCGGGTGGAGGGGGGAGGGGGGGGGGGGGCTTGCCCCTTTTGTCACTTGCCTTGATAATTTGACTGTCGAACACGTATCCCTTTACCGGAAGAGGAAAGGAGGGGGGGGGGGGGGGGGTTACTCGATAGGAGAGATGGACTCGATCTCATGCATGGCCGTAGTCGTATGGCGGGCGGGAGGGGGGGGGAGTTAGAGGCACACCAGGCATTTGCTAGCATCGGGAGGGGGAGAATGAGGGAGTGGAGGGAGTGGATAGGGGGAGGGTAGGTCTGAGGAACACGGGCAGAGGAGGAGGAGGAGGGGGGGGGGGGGGGGGGATACTCCTTATCATGCATGGCCGTAGTCGTATGACCATAGACCCTCGCATCCCTACGATGCGGGGGGGTTGGCGTACACCCTCATATAGATGGGACTACGAACCTGATTTCAGAGACTGACTGCTTAAGATGGCGAGACCGGAAATATGGTACGGGCCGGGACCCTGGCGGGCCCGGACGAAAGGAAGACCCACGTTGTCTGCAAGATACCCTCGCCTGCGCAGGGACTATACAGCTCAAAAATAGTCAAAAGAATGATTTTGAAAAGAAAGAATCGCCTCCGCAGCAAGTTGTTCCTTCGTCACGCATGTGGCTTCATGTGCAAATAATGTTTTACTATTACGGGGGGCCATAGTTAACAGGACCTATGGTATACATAAATACCTATTTGTTTAACAATTTTTACCAACAATATTTGGTCCTGTTAACTATGGCCCCCCGTAATAAGTGTCTTATTTTTACCGTTTTTCCTCGGTCCCTTCCGTGCGCTTTTTGTGCTACTTCATATTTGAATTTTAATTTTACGTATTGTTATTTTCGTGTTTTTTGTTTTTTGTTTTCTTCGCTTGTTTCTTCCCCCCCCCCCCTTTTACCGCTTGTGTATAGTACTCGTTTTTTAATTCTATCAATAGTTGCACTTTTTTTCTTCTGTTTTTTGCTCCTTGCTCTTGGATTCTCTTTTCGCTTATCAGTTATGATTTAGCTCGTCGCTTATAGCTTCGCTTTTCTGCTTTTAACCCCGCCCTTTTGCTACTGGTAGTAATTCTCCTTTTTTGTTTTTTTTATTCCCTCCTTTTTTTTGCTTTCGTTTCTTGCTTCTCTCTCTCTCTCTCTCTCTCTCTCTCTCTCTCTCTTTGTTGCCGTACCAGCTTATTCGACGGCGCCGCCCCCTGACTGAAGCCTGCCGAAACCGAGCGATCGTCGCCCTCACCGAGGGGGGACAGCCGGACATGGCACTCGACATGGCAAGAGGGATGGAGATCGACGACCACTACACCGACCGCGCCACTCTAGAGTTCGTCGAGAAGTACCAGCACCGGAGCTTCGACGCGGCCGCAGCCGCCGCCGCAGCAGCAGCAGCGACAGCAGGCGCAGCAGCAGCGGCCGCAGCGGAAGAAGCAGCAGCAGAAAATGCAGAAGAGGCGGAAGAGGACGAAGCAGCAGCAGCAGCAGCAGTGGAGGCGCCGGCAATGGAGACATTAGCGGCGGCAGCAGCAACAGCTGCGGGCGATGTTGAGCAGCAGCAGCAGCAGCAGCAGCAGCGGGGTGGGGTAGGCAGGGAGAGTGGTGTTGACTCTGCCCGGGGTGTGTACGGCGTCGGAGGGGGTGAAGATGAGGAGGAGGAGGAGGAGGAGGAGGACGAAGTAGGGGAGGGGGGGGAAGGTGGGGTCTGGGAACAGGAGGAGGAGGGGCGGGGGGGGGGAAGGTGGGGCGGAGGGGGAGGGATTATTAGATGATAGTAGCTGGGACAGGGTGTGGGCCGACGACGAGGAACAAGAGCGAGAACGGTCCGAAGAACGGTCCCAAGAACGGTCCCAAGAACGTGATGAAGAAGAAGATCAAGACCTTGATGAAGAGCAAGAAGACGGAGAAGAAGAAGGAGAAGAAGATAGAGAAGAAGAAGAAGATGGGGAGGAGGAGGAGGAAAACGGAGGCGTTTTCTCAGGGGGGATGAAGCCGGTATCGCCCGTCTTGCGCGGGGACGGCCCTTCCGAGCTCGTCCTGAGGTTCCTGCCGCTCCTCTCCGAAGCTCTCCGGAATAGGCTCAGACCTGATGAGGAGGAAGGGGGAGACGTAGCCACCACGCGAAAGGGGAATGACGTGGGGGCGGAAGAGGAGGAGGAGGAGGAGGAGGAGGAGGAGGAGGAGGGGGGTATGGGAGAGGAGCAAGAAGGGGTTGAGGGGGAGGAGGAGGAGAAGGGGGGTGGTGGGGAGGGGCTGGGGTGGGTGCCGGCGAGGGGGTGGAGGAAAGCATAGCCGCAATAGATACGTCCGGCGGGAGAAGAAGTGGAAACCCCGCCAGGCGAAGCAGGCATTTTTGATGATGGCAGGGGGGGGGGGGTTCTTCTTGGTTTTGGCCTGTAAGCGGAGTCTGCTTCTTCAGCTGTGGCTCGCACACGCTTGAAGCGGTCTGGCACAAGGCGTATTTAAAACTTTTTTATCCGGATGTACTTTTACCACATGTCGCAGAAATACCTTTGCCCCCCCCCCCCCGGCCTTTCTGGAGCCCTGGTGGGGTCCGCTGCTTATACTTCGACACCTACCATAGGTTGACGCGCGGGGAGGGGGATAGGGCGGAGGGGAAAGGGGGGGGGGGGGGGGAGATGTCGTACCGAGAAGGCTAGGTGGGGGGTCGGAGTGGGGTGCGCAATGCGAGAGGCGGCTTACGCTCTCTAGGAGTACATCCATTTCGTGTTCGGGGACGAAAAAAAACGACTGGGGTTGGAATTCTGAACGGAGTAATTTTGGAAGTGGAATAATTAACCGCCTTGGGACTTCGTGGAGGGCAAAAACAAAATGACGATTATGAAGAATGACGACTATATATACCAGGTACACAGCAACACGACCACACTGCGTGACTTGGGGACGACACACATACACACACAAAGTTTGTGTCCCCCGAGTGTCACAATGGTTGATGCAAGGAGTCGCACCGCACGGGCGCAACGTGATAGTATCACGCATTCGTAGTAAATAGGACCTACGGTACTCACAAAAACCCACCTGGTATACATTTTACTATTTTTACTAACAATATTATGTCCTGTTTACTATGGCCCCCCCGTAAATATATACAGTATATACCTGTAGTGCTGAGCGCTGACGCTGGTCGCAGGCGGACGATATGCCACGCCAAGTTAACGTTGTTTTCGGTCCATGTGTCGGGGCTTGACCCATTTAGGACCGCAGTCCCGTTTTGGGGGACAAACTACTTGTAATTAGTGTGGTTTGTCCCCCATAGCGGGACTGCGGCACTAAAAGGGTTAAAAAAAAAAGGGCTTGTTACCGTTTCCGCCTCTTGAGCTGCGGCACTCGTTTTAGAAAGAAAACAGCCACGAGTACAAGTTTTACTTTTTTTATTCGTCTTTTGTTTTTTAGTTCGCGGATGGTGATGGTCCTCGAGGGTGGAGGAGGGTGGTGGTGTCTGTGGCGGCGGCGAGTGAGTCGGCGGGTGACGGAAAATGCCACTCTGTCCCCTCATTTAAAAAAAAAACTTTCGATCCAATACTAATGTACAGACGTGTCTCTTTTTTTTGTTTATGTTTTCGGGCAGCAGAGTTATTACAAGGCAAAGGGGGACACACACCCCCTACGTTATATACCAGGACCATTTTTTTAGCTGATTTTCTCCACACCAACGAGGAAAGTGCTGATGATGATGCTGCCGATGCCGAGCGAAAAAAACGTCGGATGTGGAGAGGTCGCGACGAGACCTTTCCAAAAGCTGCCACAGCTTCGTCTTGTGTGTGTCTGTGTGTTCCTCCATCGGTCTAGAGAAACCCGCCTACCAGGAATCATATAAACCCCTGGAGGGGTGTTTCCTTATCACCCTCCCTTGTGAGAAGCGATGTATAGTATAGGGCAGTCAGCCCGTTAATCAAGAAGTGCCGTCCCGCTGCTTTGGGGACAAACTCGTCATGACTTGACTGATTTGTCCTCAAAACGGGGCTGCAGTCCTACACGGGTTAATATGTCTTCTACCGCTGCTGTCGTCCGCGAGAACTCTTCTACCTGGTACAAGGTTGAATGTCAACTGTCTACTTTGTACCACCAGGTGCATGTGGTATTGAAGTATCGTGCTGCTTGTGGCACGCGATGAGATATTTTCACTTATATATTGTGGGTAGGGCAGATCATCTACAGATCATCTGCAGATCATTCCCACAGTTCATTATATAGATCCTTCGAGGCAGACCTATCCCCGATCGATGTTGCCCATGCTGCGGGGTGGGATGTCCTGGCACGTCGGGACGCGGGGCGGCGTGGCCCAAAGCGACCCCCCCCCAGAAAAAACGGGAAGGAGGGGGGGGGGGGGTATCGCAGGTTCGGAGCTTCTGTGTGCAAACGGACACAAGCACAAAACAGTTTTCTTCGAATACTCTCGCGGGGATACTGCAGGAGCCTTGGTGAGTCCCGTAGGAACCTAGCCGAAAACACCTTACGTCGTACATGGTGTTTGTTAGCCTGAAGAGGCAGAAATCCCACTCAGCGCACAACGCTATAAACGACAGTAGATGCACCTGGTAAGTTATTCTACAGACAGATGCGGGGCAACCAATGAACCAATAGCCTTATTCTACACACGGATGCGGGGCAATCTATAAGCCAACGGCCTCCTCAAATCAATCAACACTCTAAAAGAGAGTCCATAAACGCTCAACCTCAACGGTCTTGTTATACCTCGTATGGTACAGTACGAGCTTCGAATGATGCAGGAGAGAGTCTGCCGAGGCGTATTTGGCACAACCCTGGTATCGTGTCACGGAATTTCATTATCGTGTATAATTCATGATCGTGTCTGGCTTAGCGCATGAAGGGAAGTCAAAAGTTCGCGCGAGAAGTTTCGCGGAAACAATCCTCTTTGGCGTTCCCGCAGATCGCCTATTTACGGGGGGCCATAGTTAATAGGACCTATGGTACACATACAAACCTACATATTTATCTATTTTCACTACCAATATTTGGTCCTATTAACTATGGTCCCCCGTAATAGCACCCCCCCCCCCCGCCGCCCCATAAAAAAAAATCGGGACAACCACCTCATCACCGGGACCTTTCCTGAGAGATGGCTATTTAACCCTGCCTCTGGACCCCCCCCCCTCAAGGGTCTATGGTCATACGACCACGGCCATGCACGAGATCGAGTACATCTCTCCTATCGAGTACGCCCCCCCCCCAGCCCTCCGCCTCCTGCCAGAAAAACCAGAAGCTCGTAAAAAGAAAACAACGCCTCCCTACAACAAACACCGAAGCAAGCTGACTGGGGCTCCGTAACACACAACGACGCCGCTACACTGGACGTTTTTGCTGTAGACGAGTGTGCTGCTTTGTTTCGTCTGACACTCGGTCCGCCCTCGCACCCTCAACCAACACCGGGGTTACTAGCGGATAATCCCCGTGCGCCTTCAGCCCGAGAAAATACCAAACCCTCCCCCCCCCCCCCCCCCCCCCCCCCAAAAAAAAAAGCTCTATAACTCGTACCAAGCCTGTCCCGAAATATAGTTGACCATTTTTATACTAATATCAGTACAAATGTGTATTATATTTAGGTACATAATTGGTAGTATAACCCATATAACAGCAGGATAAGCGACCAACTTACCAATCCCGCCGGAGGATAAAAAATAAAAATAAAAAAAAAGCGACAACTAAAGCAACACACCACAAAAGATGCTCATTTCCTGCCTATAGGTGCTTCTGAGAATCGCGGCATGCGTCAGCTTGTCCCCAACCACCAGTAGCTTCCTTCTCTTTCTCTCCCCCCCTCTCCCTCTCAACACAGACCAGGAGCGACAGAGTGGGAGGGGGGGGGGGGGATCCCCCTCCGCTGTCCCCTGTCCCACACACACACAAAAAAAAACGCTAAAAAGCGCTGCGGATCCGCACCCCCCATTTCCACCAGCGACGAATAACAAGTACCCTTGACCAGGTGGGTGCGGGGAAAGGCGGGGGGGGGCGTACTCACTCGTTGCTTGCCTTGGCAAGATTTAGCCATTGACCACGCATCCCTTTCGAGGTAGAGCGGAGGGGGAGGGGGGGGGGGGGGGGGGGGGGGGGGGGGCAAACTCGACATCATGCAAAACGGTCATAGTAGACCCTCTCTTACTACCGCCCAAACCAAACGTATCTCCGCCGGAAGTGAAGCAGATTTGTGTTTTGAAGCGTGAACGGGTAGTACCGGTCTCTCCATAATAGTGCCCGTATGTGTGTACGCGCCAGCCGACGATACCGGCACTATATATAGCGGCAACCGGCACTAATTACTCCGCACACTGCCACACCGGCTTATATTCCATCTCAATCCGGACTACAGAGGGACCGAGCCCACCACTGCCCTTGGATTACTTCACTCTCGGTGGGAGCCGGATCATTGTCGGAGCACTACTACGGGGCGCCATAGTAAATAGGACCAAAAATTGTCAGTAAAATAGCGAAACATATAGGTTTTCGGGTGTACCGTAGGTCCTATTAACTAGGGTCCCCCGTAATAAGTCTGCCGCCGTGACAACTGTCTAGCTAGAAAAGTGCCACGACTACGTATGTATGGCAAGCCTTCAGTCATCTCAGAGCCCAGAGACTACGCTGCCGGGCGGCACCCCCCCCCCGCCGACGAGGACGGTGCGCAGCGTTCTCGGCATCGGTTCCTTGCTGAAGTTGGAGGCGGAGAGGATCCGGCCGCGGCTGGGCAGGCCGAGATGGTCTCCTCCTCGAGGTTAGCGGCCATAACCACGGATTTCCTTAACAAGGTAAACACGTACGCAAAGCGGAGGAGGGAGACAGAGGAAGAGGCGGGGGGAACAGGGAAATAGAGAAAGTAACATGTATAGAATGGAGAGGAGGGGAGGGGAGGGGAGGGAGGGAGGGAGGGAGGGAGGGAGGGGAGGGAGGGAGGGAGGGAGGGAGGGAGGGAGGGAGGGAGGGAGGGAGGGAGGGAGAGAGGGAGAGAGATAGATGGAGAGGCGACATGTTAGGCGACGAACGAAGATCGCCGGAATGAGAATCCACCCTTTATGCTGCAAAACTACCAGGTACGTACAAATATACACGTCCGTTGGGCACGTGCACAAAGTAACCTCATCTTACGGCCAGTACCCGGACAGATAAACCTACCTCACCGCGCCTCGACGGGGTACACTGCTTCACCGAGCCTTGACAGGGCAGCTTGCTTCACCGTGCCTCGAAAGGATTAACAGGATTAACTTGGCAGGGTTGACATTTTTCTCCGTGGATTGGCAGGGTACACCACCTCACGGTATCTGCACGAGGTACAATACGTACCGCACCTTCCCAAGGCACCAGGGTGGCGACCTCTCAGCGACAGCTCGGGAACGTACGATCAAACCAGAGCATCAGCGCGCACAATATTACACTGCCCGCAAAACACAAAACACCGCTAGCTCTCGGGAAGGCACACTTGATTGAACCAGGGCACAGCGCGTACATGACTTCTACGCTGCCTGGAAAAACGACACGCAACAGCAGTAACACCCTCAGGCCGCTCTGAAGAAGCAGGAGATGCGAATCGCGAGCATGGAACGAGGCGGGCACGAAGAAATAGATAAGACGTGCGAACGCTCACAAAACACGAAAACGCGAAAACAAGAGGCGATTACACTTTAGCACACGCATGCCTCATGAAGACGGACACAAGACACCGAAGCACGCCTCTCTTTCTACAGTTAAAACATGAAAGCAAACCTACACACAAGTGCTTCGTACCAGGTGCATGCGTAACATTCGAACGATTCCAGAATCCGAAGAAGACGGGAGCGCCCTAACCTCTTTACCCGAGAACAACATCCAACATTTCCACTTGCGAACCGACCGGATACCACCTCAACTTCCTCCCGCTGCGCTCCGCTCCGACCCGCCCTCCTTCCCTCTCTCCTTTCTCGCCTCTCCCCCCCGTCTCCTCTCCTCTAGCCCCCCCCCTACCCCGCGCCGTTCTACCCCCGTACTTCCTCCCGTGCTCGGAAACAAATGCTTCCGAATACCGAACCGGCCTCTTCCCCCCGAAACCCACCTCCCGCGACTTCCTACCCTGTAAAGTGCCACCCACCCCACCCCCGTCCCCTAAGCTCCACCCTTGGCCTCACCCGATAGCGTCCTCGACGTCGACGATAGACCTTACCGCGCTGACCACTCTCCTCTTCTCGCTACCCAAGTCCACCACGAGAGCCAGGTACTTGCGGCTCGGCTTGTTGCCATGGTCCGGGTCGGGCACCACGTCGGCCCCGACGATACGCCTGGTCGTGACGGAGGCGTGATGGTCGGGAGGGGGGGGGGGGGGTGATGTGGAGTGAGGTTGTTTATAGCCGCTGTGATTATCACAACAAGTCATCGCCGTAAGTTTGTTTACTGCTGTATGTCTGCGGTAACGTAAGACGGGCTCCGGCGACCGAAAGGGGAAGGTAAAAAAAATAAAAAAAGAAGGAAAATCGAAACGAACAGCACGTGATGCTGCAACAAGCCTAAGGGAACCCACACCCAGAAAAACAGGACACGAAGACGCAAACGAAAAAAGGGGTGGGGTAGGGTGGGGGAGGAGGAGGAGGAGGAGCGCCACATACAGAGCCTCCGCTCAAGTTCGGGCACGACGTATTACGGGGGACCATAGTTAATACCCTGGTAGGACCTAGGGTATACATGAAAAAACTATATATTCAACCATTTCAATAACAATACTTTGGTCCCCTGTTAACTATGGTCCCCCGTAATAGTTTAAAAGCACCGTCAGAGGGGAGAAGGGGGGGGGGGGGGGTGTACTCGATAAGAGAGATGTACTCGATCTCATGCATGGCCGTAGTCGTATGACCGTAGACCCTCGCACCCCTCAACAATACCGGGACGGAGCATGTCGGGTTGCGAATCGAGTGAGTGCAAGCGGGCCTCGACACGAGACGAAACCGCCGAATGGCAATTTTCTCAACGCCGCGAGCAGAAAGACGCCTCTTCCGGAGAAAAAGAGAAAAAATACTGCTCCAGCAAGAAAAGCGCGGATCGAGACCAGACCAGGCCACTTGGGGCAGCGGCTGCACAAGGTACCACTGGCACGAAGCAGACAGGACACTAGCACACCAGCGGTGGAAAGGCCTAAAATTATACCTGGTATGAGGTAGGGTTAGGGGCAGTCTCTAGAACCTAAATAATCGGAGGGCTCTGACTTAAGGAGCTTAATTCCTCACCCCAGTTTTTTTTGTGAAAAAAATCAAAAATCAAAAAGAAAGAGAAAAAAAAAGTGTGTGACCCGTACGAGTCATAGATGGGGGGAAAAAACAATCCCAGAGCCTCTACGTACGTACGCAGTAGGCATGTCACGGAGGGTATTGTGGAGCCTCTCAAAGCTATCTCCGAACCATCTTGGGATATATTTGAGTGAAGGACACCCACCGAGTCGATCCGAAATATTTTGTTGGACCAAAAGGTGCAGCCCCGGTACGTACCTCTATCCTAGCGCGCCTCCTTATAACTCTTTTTGGAACAAAACTACCGGTATTACGGGGGGTCATCGTAAATAGGGCCAAATATTGTTAGTAAAAATATCAAAATATATACATGTAGGTTTTCATGTGTACCGTAGGTCCTATTTAATGTGCCCCCCCCCCCTCTAATAGAATTTGCGTGGTTCGTCCCAAAAACGGGGCTGCGGTTCCACAAGGGGTTAAGGCACCGCACTGCGCGTTGTTACCATGGGGTCGACGATTCCCAACGCCGTTTCGTTGTTGTTGTTGTCGTTGCTGCTGGTGTTCATTGGTGTTGATTGGTGTTGGCGTTGTTGGTGGTGTTGTTGTTGGCGTTGTTGTTGTTGCTGCTACCGGCGATAATGGGCACCTTTAGAGAGGTGTGGTCGGTCGGTCTCGATGCATATTAACACTAGCATGTGCGTATATCATACGGCAGCGGTTCTTCGATTCATCGACATCGGCATCTACGACCATCTGAAAAAACTCAAAATTGTTCAAAGAACAAGAAATCGAAGTACAGTTTTCATTTTCACTCCTTTTCATCTTCATTTTCACTCCTTTTCATTTTCATTTTCACTCCTTTTCATTTTCATTTTCACTCCTTTTCATTTTCATTGCGGGAGCAGCAGCACAACGCAATCACTCGCAGCGAAGCCGACGTACTATTGATAGAGAGCACACGATCACAGCGGAGCAGAACCACAAACAGGCAGCAGCAGCAGCAGCAGCAGCAGCAGCAGCAGCAGCAGCAGCAGCAGCAGCAGCAGAGCCGGCACCCAGCGCACCGCCAGTAACAACGCACACAAGTTGGCGACTTCTACAAACAATGCCGCTGCGGGAGTTCCTACTATTAACAATGGTGACAGCTTCGCTATCATAGTATTGTGTGCCGCTGCTTGCTTACCCCACCCTGATATCCATGGCGTCGAAGGCAACCAGGGTGGCGGGCTCCTTCAGGGTCGGCACCTGCGTGTAGGCCAGGCATGAGGCGCGACCGACCGGCCAATGAACACACCAAGCGGCATCAGATATTGGTCAAAATTTAGCTCCTGGAGGAGCTATATAGCAGTTATGCTACTCGTATCAACTATAGTATTGTTGTTGTTGTTGTTGTTGTTGTTGTTGTTGTTCTCACATAAACTCACAATTCAATGCAGTCCGTGGTCGCAGGACAGGCTCCAATAACTCTGGAGTGGAAGAAATACCTCAAGTAAATATGCCTGGTGGAGTAATGGCGACCGCAGAGCGGTATCGGAGATGGACAAACCTAGCTTTTCGAGAGGGTTCCATTGTACACAGACTACTAATAGAGCACTGATGCCCGTACAGCCACGTGCTCTGTAGCGACAGTCGATAGCTGTTGCTGGTGCTATTGGTGCTGGGGCTGATGCTGTTGCTGTTTCTGCTAATGCTGCTACTGCTACTGCTGCTGCTGCTGCTGCTGCTATCGCTGTTGGTATACTTTCTGCTGCTGATCATCTGCTGCTGCTGCTGTTGTTGTTGTTGTTGTTGCTGGTGCTGAAGAGTGACCGGGACAAGAGCGAGCGTTGTCTACACGCTCACATCCTCAATGTTGGAAATCTCTTCCGCAGCCGCATGCGAGACAGCCATCCTCGCGGAGCCGCCCGCCCTCCCTCTCCCTGCCCCTCTCCTTCTGCCGCTACTACCGTCCGTCGCCTGCTGGTGGTGCTGGTGGTGCTGGTGGTGCTGGTGTTGCCGGAAGCGAGACGCTGAGAGCGTGGGGCGAACGAAAGCCTCACATTTCTGACTGTATGAGGCAAGCAGCAGAGCTGCGAAAGACAGGACAGAGGTAACTGATCCGGAGGACACCTGGAGCGTTCGGAGAGAAACAGGGCGGGGAGGGGAGGTGTACTCGATAGGAGGCATGTACTCGATCTCATGCATGGCCGTAGTCGTGTTGACCATAGACCCTCGCACCCCTTCCATACCGGGACGGAGCACGTCGGGTTTTCACCAACCAGGCGGGCATTGCTTGCACCAAGCGCGAAGCGCCGCGAGGTGTCCGGCGAGTCGCATGAAGGGCGAGCTGCATCCTACAAAAAAAACATGTTGAGGCGGATTTTCTTGCATATGGATGACAGCGTCAATTAATTGATTTATTTTCTCGTGCGGCCGCCGCTTCCAGAGACAGCAATGGGTTCACGATGTAAATGCCTCGTGGGCGCCTCACCATATACACAATACGTACGCGATACGATCACTCATCTCCCTTGTGCGTTTTTTGTTTGTTTGTTTTCGTTCGTGGAGTTAAGGTTCTCCCCGCACAAAAAGATCTACCAGGTACGTAACTCGAACGCCACTCGTGATAACCGCCACGAAAAAAAAAAAAAAAAAACGGTACGTACCCTGGGTGTCTACTACAGCAGTATATACCCACGCAGTGAGAGGCGTGTTTTACAGCGTCGTGGCCAACCGACGCCAATCCAACCTAGATATGCCAGATATACAATACCTGGTACTGTATACGAGGGGGGGGGGGGGACGATGGGTGGGCGTAGGATGACTATTAACACCAGGTACGGCATTCGGTGCAGCTCGTAATAATATTATTCCTACTACGGGGGACCATATTAAATAGGACCTACGGTAAACACAAAACCCTACCTATTTCCCTTTTTCTACTAACAATATTTGGTCCTATTAACTACCGATATGGTCCATTAATCCGCCGGAGGATTAAAAAAAAAAGAAAAAAAAGTACGAGTACGCTAGGTTATGACAAGTATTAATATTAATAGTACCCGTACCTGGTAGGTATTAATACTGCACTGCTGCTGATGGAGTTGGGTATGGAATTGGGGATTGGGTGATACTTCGAGATTAGCTGTGTTGTTCATGAAGACAGGCTGCGGCTTGGAGGCGGCTGCTGCCAATCGCCGACACCGACACCAGTAGCCGCAGCTATTGTGCAAGCCGCCGCCAGCTTTGGAGCACGAGACGTTAGACTTGGTCGTGCTTGGTCAAACATGAACCGGGCGCGATGTATCGGGAGACTCGAGTTGTTCATATTGACCTGTGCAGCAATCGTAGGAGCTGTACCTCTCTCTGTACACCGCAGATTTGCTTACTTCGACAGGATGCGTCGCGAATTGCGGGGCACATCTCTTCCTTTTCTTCTTGTTTCGAGTGCGGGGTGTCATCAACAGAACATACCCAGCGGCGCGGATGCTTCGCCTTCAGCTCGTGCTAAGCAGAAGAGTGGTACTTCTACTGTGTTCATGTTCACAGATCAGCGTGCTGTCTTGCACGCATGATCAAGGCAAGGCCTTTCCGTAGAGAGCAGTTCTGTAGAGAGCAGTTTTTGCTTCAATATGACCCCAGGAGACCCAACAGAACACCCACCCAATCGCAGGCAAGCAGCGACGATCACAAACTTCTACACCAGGCTACACAATACCATTGAAATATTCACCTTCATGTTGTTCCCGGGAAGTGGCCCGGAGGTTGCAGTTCGTGGTACGGGAGTTGGAAGTTGAATGAGCAAAAGAGACCTTGACAGACACCCAGGTGGTTCAAACACGAAGGACGTACGTGAAGGTCGCCTTCGAATACATTACAAAACTTATAGTTTTTCCGCACCCCTTCCTGTGTCCACGCGCCCACACGCACTCCGGAAGACACTGCATCAAGCTCCTCCGCCGCTCTCTGTGAGATATGAATTGCATGCGCGTGCAACGACTTTCATGTTCAGTGGTGGTGGAAAATATGTCGAAGCTACCCGTAGCGCTGCTCGTAGCGTATGGGGTGTTTGATGAGGTCATGTTTTCGAGAGTCATTGCGCGCGCGGGAAGCAGAAGGATCAACACTTCGGACTGACGGTTGGTTGTACGTGCAGGATGACGGCGTAGCGGCTACTGCATCCAAATCGCCAGACACCAGCCGCCACAAACAGCAGTAGCAGCGCATAACTTGTTTGCTCACAAGGCGCCCGGCATCTCGAGACGCGTGTTTGATGATAGCGGGGCTTCCTTCACCGGCTGTTGTTCTGGCCGCTGCCGCTTTCGGTTTGCAGACCTCGTGTGTCCCATGCAATCCAAGCTCTCCACTCTCCATACTTGTACACGAGAGAAAGACGCATAGTTCATTCCGTTGCACCGGTCGACGGGGGGCAAGGAAGCAAGCGCACGCCCGGGGCTAGGCGCTACGACGTGATGGCGGGGTGCTTGGCACTCTGGTACCCATGCCATCTGCAGTACCGATGCTTGCGTCAGCTGCAGTGCTTGCATGAAACATCATTACCGTGTAGGTTCGTAAAAATATCATGCTACTGCTGTACGATCATACCGCTTGTAGAGTAGCTGGCCTGTTTGTGCAGTCCGAGTAGATAGACGAGTAGTCTTCAGGTCGTTCAGTCGACGTGTGACGCGTTGGGGGGCAAGTGTTTCTGTCCAATCAAAACACTGCAAACGCTGCGGACAAACGAGATGGTCTCTGTTTTACGCATACGAGTACGGCAGCACCAGAGTGTATCAACAATCAACAAGCAACAAATCACACAGGAGATGCTAACAGTACCCAGCACACTCGGGAGCATCGAGGGTATTTGGTGCCGCGAGCACTGAAAGCACGTATTGCAGTATTGCAGTATTGCAGTACTAAGACGGCCGAAATTGTGCGAGTGCTGGCAGAGTATACATCTGCTCGATTTGCTGCGAGTCGCGGCATTACCCAGAGTAGGGCTTACCTGGTACCTGGTACCTCCTATTCGAAGTTTGGTCTGATTGGCTAGCGAGTCAGGTTCAGGATCGCTCTGATTGGCTTAGTGGTCAGGGATGGGGTTGGTTACTATTTATTCTTTTCTCGTACAGAGTGTGTATCAACCCGCTCACGTTAGAGCACCGAGCCCCTCCTGCTGTAAATAGTTTTCAATATCTATAGCAGGCAGTATCTGCTGCCGTACAAAACCCCGAAATGTCAACGCCAGTAATCTCAGTACCTCCAGTGACCCCCCCCCCCCCCCCCCCCCGCTCTGTGTTAGAAGAGGAGATGAGGGAAATAGACGAAGGTGAGTGACATGGAGGAGTTTGATACACTAGATAGGAGCGAGAAAAAAATCGATATCCTATACCTGGTATAGGCGATAGATGGTGGCCACAGGCGGCCAAATAGGAAGGGGATATGAATAGCAAAAAGTGTGTATGCAATATATGAAAACAGCGGAATGAGGGCCCTACTGTTGGAGGCGTCTCTGTTAGGGGTAGGAACGGTGCTCCGTCTCGAAAGGGATGCATGGTCAATGGTCAAATGACTAAGGCAAGCAACAATTGACTACGCCCCCCCCCCCCCCCCCCGAAAGAGGATACTGGGTAACCCCCCCTCCTGCTCCGTCTCGAAAGGGATGCGTGGTGAATGGTAAAATGACTAAGGCAAGCAATAAATGAGGACGCCCTCCACCCTATTGTATATGGGTTGGGTTGGCGTCGGTTGGCAACGACACTGTAAAACATGCCGCTCACTAGTTTAGTTAGACAGCCAGGGTACCGCTTTTTTTGTTCTTTTTTTTTTTGGCGGTCGGTCACAGCTGGTTGTCGAGTTGGATCCTTTGTGCGAGAAAAATAACCTTTTTCTCCGCACAATTGGGAATTGATCGTATATCGTAGTGTTCATGGTGAGGCACCCAAGAGGCAGTTACATAGTACTCTCTTTGCTGTCTCTTGAAGTGCCTACACCGGAAATTAAATCAACTCATTGAAGATGTCATCCTTTTGCAAGTCCTCCGCCTCACAAGCGGTTCTTTGCAGGACGCAACTCACCCTTCATGCGACTCGCCGAACACCTCACGGCGCTTCACGCTTGGTGCAAGCAATGTGTGCGTGGTCGGTGAAAACCCGACATGCTCCGTCCCGGCATTGTAGGGATGCGAGGGTCTATGGTCATACGACTACGGCCATTGCATGAGATCGAGTACATCTCTCCTATCGAGTACACCCCCTCCCCCCCTCCGAAAGTGATTTACCCCAACTCACATTCCTGGTGGCATCTTCGTACGTACCTGGTATGCTTTTTTGCCGGAGAAAGTGAATGAAAGGGCGAAACGGTGCGGTGCACGTTCAGATGCTCCGTGTGGAATTCGTATCCCGAGTACGAGTATCATACCTGAGCGTAATTACAGAAGTGGCACTGCGAGTGTGAGCAGTATGTGCAGCATACTATAAGTAAGGACCGGAATCGGCCGTTTCCGCAATGCAGAAAGTCAGAATTGCTGCGAGCACGGGGAGCATCGGGTAGGGAGGGGGGGGGGGGGGGGGTTATCGAACATCGAACCCTGGAATACTTGGAAAAGTGCGGTCAATGTCCGCACACAGCAGCACAGGACGCCGACATGCCGCGAGCAACATGAAATGCTGCCGGTACTGAAAAATATCATTGAGTTTTGGCCCAGGGGGGTGCGATCCTTTTTTTTTGGCGTTTCATTTCGTCTCAACGACGACAGAGGGCCGCCTCTCGCTTCATTAAAAAAAAAGTCGAAGCTTTCACATTTTCGGAAGGGGTTCTCTCTCTCTCTCTCTCTGCCTCTCCCTCTCGACCAGAAGATCATCCCATAAAACAGCTTTAACCCTTTTAGGACTATTACAGGGGGGCATGTTAAATAGGACCTACGGTACACACAAAAACCCATATATTTCGCAATTTGAAGTAACAATATTTGGTCCTGTTTACTTTGGTCCCCCGTAATAGCTAAGAACCGCAGCAGCCTCGTTTTGGGCACAAAACCACCCAGAAAATGTAACTAGTTTGGCCTTAAAAGGGTCATTAATGTTGTCCCGTGTGTGTTGGCAACACCAACCATTCCAGCCCTAGGAAATGTCGATCGCTGAAAGAACCGATCGCATGCACACCCCCCACGAAGGCAACGGTCTTTGCGGCACTCGCGGCAGTGGGTATAGCAGTAGTGCGTCAAGTGTGCCCCCCCCCCCCCCCCTCCCCTCCGTGAAAGTGATATGCTTGACCCGTTTGGGGCCTGCAGATGCCGACCAAAGCAGCAGTGGTCACTTTGGGGGTATGTTATCAACTTGCCACCTACAGTACGAGCAGCAGCAGCAGCAGCAACAGCAGCGTGGTGAAGGAGTAGAAGTACGGGTGGGATGGCGTTGCGCCCTTGCCGCAGGTCCGAGTCCTTGCTGTTTAGTTTGGGCAGTAACTTTCGTGTGCTATCATATCCCCAACCATGCGGTGGCCACAATGGTTGCTGTATTTCGTCGCTGTTTCTTTTTCAATCGTCCCCCCGAGAGGGCTGATCTTCAGCGCTTCCGGCATACAGCGTTTGTGCGCATACTATACTACTAAAAATATCACAGACACCCGCATGCGTGGAGATGTGCCAGAGCTGCCTCCAAAACTAAAAGAGAGTACCCGAGGTGTGGACTTGCGAAGGTCTCATGCGCTGGACAGACCCGTGGGGTTGAACCACCATCTGCCTCGTAGATCAAACCCGCCGTTTATGAGATGACGTGCAGGATGGGGCACAAGGCGTATCCAATCCAGGAAACATGTGCTACATTAGATACACCACGCTGTGTTTTTCGGCCTCCCACCCGGCAAGCAAGAAGAGCTATGTATAGATAGATGGCACAGATCAGGAACACATCTTCCCTGTAAGATTTAGATCATCAATTGTCGGGTCAACGTGCCCAGCAGTGGTCACAGCAGCCTGCTCGGATGCTGCAAAGGGAGCTATAGGTTAATTTGACACAGGACACGAGAACGTGGAAGTGTTGTGAGCTTAAGCTTTTACTTTTTACCATTCCGCCGGAGGATTAGAAACAAAAGAAGATAAAACAACTGAACTAGGTATATGACCTGTGGGTGATCTGTCCGATTTGTAACCGCTGTAACCGTTTCGCCTCCTCAAAACGAACAGACCTACTCACGGATCGGGTCAAGCCCCGCGGGTCAGGTCAAGTCAGGTCCGGTCGGGTGGGGTTGGGTAAAAGGGTTACCCGACCCGACACGATCCGACCCGTGAGATTGCGAATACTTCCTGACCCGACCCGACCCGCCGCCGGTGGGGCCATGACCCGCGAAAGAGCTCTGAAAGAGAACAACCTAAAAGAAACAGCTTGCAACGAAGAACTCGACGAGTATCTAAAACTCAACTTTGTTAATAACAACGGCCAATTTTTCGTCGGTTGTACCCTTTGTATTCACCCACACCCCCGCGGGCTGCATCGGCCTCCTCGCCTCGCTTGCGGAAACCCCCCGTTGCAGCATCGAAGATTTTATACCAGGTACCAAGCAAGGAACAAACGGCGCGCGGCTCTCTCACCCACCAACTGTAAACCCCGCGAACGGAACAATGACGACGGAGGTGTCAGGAGACTTGGTGGTGAAGGTCGTCAGGGGCATCGACCTCCAGGTACGATATTGTGTTCGGTACAGCCCCCCCCATACTGCGGTCCGAGCGAGGCGTTATCCCGATATAAGATGGCCAAAACCGCTCGGCGCGACTGGGTAGTCGCACTCATAGCCTGGAATGAATAAGGTGGCTTCCTCCTATAAGGCGGTCATGTGTATCTGGGACACCACCGCCTTGCTCTGGGGGGGGGGGGGGGGCATACTGCTGTACTGCTATTACATACAGTAGTAATGAAAAATCAAACATGCTGTGTAAAGATAAGCGTAGGAGGACACATTGTTTTTGGGTCCGTCGTGGTTTTTGATGAAGAAAAAAAGGCCTCCTCCCCGTAATACGTGCAGCATATGGCACGGTGCTGGGTACTACCAGGTATTAATATGGTTCGTCATGGTTCGCTGGTACTGTTAGTATTGGCAGTATGGCGTACCAGGGTTTGTGTAGTATTGTGTGAAGTGGTGTACGTATTAACATCGGGCCAGTACCGGATGCGTGTAGATACCGTATCACACCGGGTGGTAAGATCACACCCCCCCCTCTCGGTCGGACTTCGGACTTCCTATCACGGGGGGCCATATTATATGGGACCAAATGTGTTAGTGAAAATACGTAAATATATACCTGGTAGGTTTTTGTGTGTACCATAGGTCCTACTTACTATGCCCCCTCGTGATATTAGAGCTGTTGTTCTCGGCTACTATTACGGGGGGCCATAGTAAATAGGACCAAATATTGTTAGTAAAAATAGCAAAATATATAGGTTTTTGTTTGTACCGTAGGTCCTATTATTATGGTCCCCCGCATTACATAGGAGTGTGCAAACGCCGAGCGATGCGTCTAGGGGGGGGAGAATCTGGACGGGGTTTCTTTCCAAGCCCTATACAATTGTCTCTTTCACTACCTAAATCTGATTCGAGTCTCATTTTTTCTTGTGCCGACTCGACGGGAGCGCTGTCCTTAAGGCCTGAACGGGTTCCTGCTGACATTTTTTGTGACCCCCGTTCGTCGCTTGTGCGTTGCCGCCTTCGGGTGGGTGGGTGGGTGGGTGGGTTTTCGGGTGGGTGGATGGCGTTTTCGTTTTTGGCAGAACCTCGCGGTGTTCGGCACCTGCAACCCCTACGTCCTGGTGAAGCTGAGGTCTTCGCTCGACAGCCTCACCACAGCCGTCAAGGTGCCACTTCTTTTTTTTCGTTTTTTTTTTAAATCCTATTTTGTTTTGTTTCTCTTGAGTATTTTTTTATGTTTTGTGTTTTTTTTTGTGGTGTGGTATGGTTCTGTCTCTTGTTTTTTGTGGGGTGTATATGTGATGTGTGATGCGTGCTGTGTGGTGTGGTGTGATGTGTGATGTGTGGTATTTTGTTTTTTTGAGAGGTTTGCCTCGGTGTGCTTTGTGTGATATGCTCACAATCGTGTCTTGCCTGCGTTTTTGTTTTTGAGCGGGGGGGAGGGTTGGGTCCGTTCATCTATCGCCGCGGGCATTGCCCGGTACATGTTGTGAAATGGCACCAGCCAAGCACGCCCGCACGATAGGCTCAACGCCTCCCCATCAAATACCGGACCCCCCCCCCCCCCTCGCTAGGGGAGGGCTTGCAACCCCCTCCCGTCTGCTGACACGCCCCTAGTTTTGTAGGCTATCTTGTTCAGGCGCCCGATTGTGGGCGCTGACGTTTTTGTTTTGTTGGTTGAGATTCCGTCGATATCGCACGGGTCGAGAGCTCTAATCAGGAACCAACTAGAAAAAAAGGTGACGGTGTAATGGTGTACACTTGTATCAATTATTGAGGAGTCGCAGAAAAACGCCTACGTACGTGCGTGATGACAGTAGCAGTGCTGTCACGTGTGGGGTTACGCTCTCGTACTGCTTCCTTGTCGGCGCTCTCCAGGGACCCTGTTCTGGCTTGCAGTCTCCCAAGATCCACCTTTTTTGTTTTTGTCTTGCTGGTGGTGGCAGCCTTGCCTTTCTCTCGCCCTTTGGCTTGTCTTGTTCGTGCACGCTCGCCTCGAAAATGCCTCTTACCATGAGAAGGCAAGCCTTTACATGTGTGATAACGAGCCCTTGAAATGCATGGGGAGGCGATCCTCAGAAAATGGGTAAGATTGGATGACTTGCTGTAAGAACTAGTTTCAATGCTCGTTTTTTATTTGTTTCGATTTGTTTTTGCTTGGTTGGTTCGATTTGTGATATGACGGACCTCCCTATGCGTGACGATTCTCCCAAAGTATGAAGACCATGGAAGTACATGGAGTACCCGATGTCTGATAGGCCTGTGTTTTCGCTTTTTGGTTCCTCGTGTGTTCTTATTATTATTTTCTGTTGTACCATCAATAGAACGGGAGGCAATAGTGAGCAGCAGCCAAGATGGACGCAGAAAAAACTACCCGCCAATGCTTTCTATTTATGCTCTACAATACTACAAGCGCCTCCCTGTACTATCAATAGCGACGGGCTTCAAAATACTGTAGGCGGTTTTCCCTACATCGCCTGCTGCCCGATGCCTGCTGATATTTTGTGTGTGTGTTTTCTTCTGTTTTCGTAAAGTATTTGATTTGTTTTTTCCCCTTTTGTTTTCATTTTCTTACGCGCTTGGCGCTTTGACGTTGTCCGCGGTTCTTTTTTATCCCAGGACTGCGACGCGAACCCTTCTTGGCAAGAGACCTTCACCTTCCGCAACGCCTCCAGCACGTGAGAACAACAGACTCGGCTCTCTACCGATCGCGAATCGCCGCACGCTATTTGCCGCTTGGAGCTTTGTACAGTTAGGACACGCGGATAGCCATTGGCTTGGAGCTTTTTTTGTTTCTGTAGGACACCAAGACAGCTATTGATAGGCTGGTTGACTTGACTTTTTTGTTTTTGTTTCTGTAAGACGGTCAGATAACCTACTGTAAAGTACCTACGTCCCCGACCGGCAATAGATATCTCGTAACCCTCGCTTCTTCACCCCCCCTCCCCCCCCCCCCCCCCCCTCTCCGCCGGTATTCGACCGTTCTAGAGCCTATTCTATTATTTCAATCGGTATGCATGCGAACAAGAGGGGTGCATCCATAGTAGTAGTCAATATAATATATATATATATATAAGTATATTTCCTCGCTTTTATTGCCCCGCGTATCACCCAAACACGGCTTCAAGAAAAATCGTGTTAAGAGTACGCTCAATTAGCCCTTCTTTAGGTAAACTGCAGCCCCGTTTTTGGGCGCAAAGCACTTGGAATTAGAGTGGTTTGTCCCCCAAGACGGGACTGCAGTATTAACCACAGATATAAAAGGGGTCTGTATACCGGTGATTAATATCGTGACCGACGACGTGGCCTGTTTTTTCGACCAATAATGTGGCCAGAAACGACAATCCTTGTTGGGTACCTGGTACGTAGTCCCTCAGTACCGACAGCGCCCTTATCCCTGTTAGGACCGCAGTCATGTTTGTGGGGACGAACTAGTCAAACTATAAGTAGTTTGTTCCCAAAACGGGTCTGCAGTCCTAACAGTCTTGAAAGGGTTTTGAACCCTGTTAGGGCAAAACCTGCAGTCAGTCCCGTTTAAAGGACAAGCTACTTATATAGTTTGACTGGGCTGTCCCCAACTCGGGACTGCGGTCCTAACAGTCCGAACTATTACGGGGGACCATAGTAACTGGGACCTACGGTACAGACAAAAAACCTATCAGGTACCAGGTATATATTTATCTGTTTTTAGTACCAATATTTGGTCCTATTAACTATGCCCCCCCCTAATAAAAGGTTGAGGAACCGTATAGTGTTCGCGTGAGGCATTGACACCTTCGGGTGCGTAATGAGAGCGTGATCCGGTAGGATAGTATTGCGTCCGTATGGGTGTGGGTGTCGGTGTGTGTTCTTCACATAAAGCCGTTCTTTCTACCCGTCGATATCCAGCGCAACCAGACTCCGTGCTGATTCTTCTATCCTACTATTAATAGAAGAGATGCATGTTCTTTGGTCACAAAACTACGACATAGAGATAATACAGCACGTTGTTGTGCTATGTACGAGCAGAGTAGACACCGCGATGCCATGTGAGAATACCGATGGATAGGGCAGGAACGACATACACATTCTACTAAAGAGAGAGAGAGAAAACAAAATACACAAACAAAAGCCGTACATACGACTCCTTGCACCGTATTTCGGACCAAGTCACCAGTCTGCAGCTTCCCCGGATCATGCCATGGCCTTTCATTGCCGTGATGGTCAGCGTTTTACGTCCACTTTCCCATCTGATGTCCCGCGAGGGCTAACGGACACACCAACTGGATAAACAAAACCCCGTGCAAGTAAATGTACCTTGAGGCGCACGTTGCCGCATGCGACGCAGGACAGCCTGCCCTCCAGCACGTATGCGATACTGTAAACCCGCTATACGTATGAATGTAAGTAAGGGAAGAGTCAATATTTTTTGTATCTAGTCGAGACTGGATGCATCATTTTAATAATGTGTGCATTCTGCAGTATCTCGATTGTAACGGCACCTATATTTACGTGTGAGCCAAGACTTTGACCCAATCACAAGACACGTTGTTGTTATTTCAAGCCTAATTTCAAGCAGTCTGTCCCCCAAAAAGGGCGCGCATTTCTTGAAGGAGTATAACTTCGTCGCCAACCCCTCGGAGCCGGATGATTTGTGTGTGTATAAAGGTAGTTCCCGCCTCTCTATTAATAATGCCTCACCAACTCCGGAAACCCTATGATTTATGTAGAGCTACCCCCGCCTTCACCCTTCAACCAAAACGAAATTATTACCAAGTCTGTTTTTTTCAACTAGTGTGTCTCCTCAAGATTAGTGCAGTTCGAAGAGGGTTAGCAATGCATCCCACCTCTGTGGAAACCCGTTAGCAACGTTTTGTTAGTAAAGCTACTGGAATCCGGACGTGTTTTACGATAATAGAGATCAGCACATTTCCGATAAAATGTTTTCTGGATGACGGGGCTCCTTAACCCAAATACGTCGGAATGCCAATCTTCTTACAGCAGAAAATATAACGTAATTGTATACTCGGGGCCATGGGATTTTTCGTCGAGATGCAATTTGATTTTTGCTGGATCAATTTTTTCAAGCGAGGAGCCTCAGAAAAAATCAGGTGAACCTCTATCGTATAATGCCTCTCCCGCCTTGACAACGCCTCCCCGAACCCGTTGGAAACCCCGTGTATAGAGATGGGCTGCAGATCTGCCTCATGGAGAAGGAGGGGCCCAGGGAAGGCGTCGTGAGCGTGGGTAACTTCATCCCTTCCTCCGCGTGGGGTTTCCCGGGGGTTGGGGGGGCGGATCATGTGACCGAGATTGAGATGCCTGGCAACGGCAAGCCGGAGACGGAAAATATGGGCACGATTATCTTGAAGCTACAGTACCACGTGGAGGTGTGTGAAAGTCGCGTTCCCCTGTCTGTCTCAGGTGTTTGCGTCTGCGTCCCCTGTTTCTATCCCCGACCTGCCCCCCCCCCCGCCTCTCTGACGTGGTGCTCCGTGTAGGGATGCGAGGGTGTCTGGTCATACGACTACGGCCATGCATGTCATGAGTACACCCCCCCCCCCCCCCCCCCCCCCCCCCCCCTCCGCCTCTACTATGTGCCCCTCCCTCCTTCCCTGCCTCCCACGCTTTTCTTCCCGGCTCTGCTTCCCCGCTCTGCCTCCTCTCCGCTTTGCCCATCTCGCCACCCTCTTTGCACCCCCTGCCTGCCCCCCCCCCCCCCCGCCGACGTTTTATGCCTCCCCTGTTGGTCTTCTCCTGTCTGCGTCCTCTCTCAGCCCCGCCCTCCCTGCCTCTCCTCTAGGAATACGTCTCCCGTCTGCCTCTTACCTCCCCTCTACTTGGTATATGAATAAACGTTTTTTGGAAGTAAGGACGGCGTCGTCAATGGTAACAAGACTATGGGGAGCAACAAATCAGTACCCCCCGTCAACTCCCACCTTTTTTTGCCTGCCCCGTCCTGCCTCCTCTCTCTCTCCCCCCCCCGCCTCTCTGCCTCTCCTCTGCACACACCCTGCCCCCCCCCCCCCCCCCGCGCTTCTCTGCCTTTCCTTCTGTACACCCCCTGTTTTCCCCTCCCCCCTCCACGGTCACACGACTCCGGCTGTGCATGATAGTGAGTTCACCCCACCCCGTCCGGGCATTGTAGGGATGCGAGGGTCTATGGTCATACGACTACGGTCATGCATGAGATCGAGTACATATCTCCTATCGAGTGCCCCCCCCCCCCCCCCCCCCCCGACGCCGCCCCTTCTGCTTCCACTCTCTGCCTCCGCTGCCTTCTGCGTCCGACTGCCTTGCGTATGTGCGTGCTGGGGATGGGCTGTTCGGATGCAGCTGAACTTCCGATCGCCTTTGACGAAATTGAAGACCCCTGTGGCCAGGACAGGCACGCTAACAAAAATGGTGGGTGTTGTGCTGTGCTGTGCTGTGCGTGTCCGGAGTCCGGAGGAGTTCATGTGGTATGTTTGGCGGGCGGGGGGGGGGGGGGGGGGGGGGGTACGGAGGATTGGGCTTGTATGGCGTGGCGTGTTGTGGGGAGATATGGCGGGTTTTGATTTGGGTGAGGGTGGGGGGGGGGGTGGGGGCGGAGGATGGGAACGGTTTGGTGGGGGTTGGTGGTGCTCCGCTCTCCGTTGATTCAGTCGAAGATCCCTTTGTCTGAGACACTGTGACAGGCGCGGTCACATATATGGTGGGGTGGGATGTGGTGTTGCGTGTTCGGGGGGAGGGGGGGGGGGGGGGGGCGTTAAGGGGGGTTTGGTGTTGTGGGTGTGTGGTGTGGGGGGGGGGGCGCCAGCATGCCAGCATATGAGAGGTGTTTTTAAACCCTTTTATTGCTGTGGTGCAATATTTTCTCAACACTCGCAGTTCCAAGTTGAAAAAATATGGCCCACAAAGGATGTAACGCCTTGACCCGCGTTTCGGGGGGGGGGGGGGGGGGGCACTACTTGGAGTTGTACTAGAACTTGCGGTTTTATAAGAAGCGCTTAGTATTCAGGTTGGTGTCGACCAGAGCGGTGATCGTTTTTGCAGCAGTGACAAGGGGAAGTCTGCGTGCTGACCCTGCGGCAGTGAAAAGGCCTGCGTCGTTACACGCGGTGTGTTGTTGTGGCACTTGTGCTGTTCGCCCCCCTCCCCCCCCCCCCTCTCTTCCCAGCTTTTACCTCTGTATCTGCTGTCTTCAACTTTGTGCGATAGTATTGTCGAAGGCGTTTTGTTGTGCACCAGGTGTTTTTTACTGGTATACCACTCTGTCCAGAAATATAGAGATATCATGTGTATATTCAACCTTTCATCGGAATGGTGCTTGCGTTTGGGCACACGCTTTCTGTCGGATACATGGGCACCGACGTCCGACTCCGCCCTCCCCCCCCCGTCCTACGAGCCGCTACACTGTCAATACACTGTTAATAGTGGTGTGCTAATGCTTGTGCTTTACAGCTGATATGTCAGGCCCACGTGTAGTAAATTTCAGGGCTTGGTTCACGGGTCATGACCCGACCCGCGGTTTTGGTGAGAAGGTTTTCAGTGTCTCGCGGGTCGGGTCGGGCCGGGTCGGATCGGGTCGGATCAGGAAGATTAGGTAACCCGACCCGACCCGACCCGACCCCCGAGGTTTGACCCGACCAGTGGATAGTCCTAATAAACCAGGAAAAAACTCGCGTTCGTTCGTAAGATTAATGTTCAGGGCTTATGGCTCACGAATCCGTTATGTGCGAGTTATTAACAAATAACGCCTCCCTCCTTGTCTTCGACGGATATTTTTTTCCTGCAAAGGCCAAAATCGATGTCGTCGTGGACAAAGCTCTGGACCTCGTCTACAAGCCCGTGGCCCTCGTCGGAAGTGTGGGTGGACGCTTGACTAAAAACCAGAAGCTGGCTTCCGGTGGCGCCGCCGCTGTTGTCGGGGGCGGGGTTTCCATGACCTTGATGGCGTTGTCGGTGCCGGTGGTCTTCATGGCCGTGCTGTTCTTGCCGCTGACGCTCATGGGAGGGGTGAGTGGTGATGGCGCGCAAGGTGGTTGCGTTGTCGGTCTTGCCTTGGCTCCACGGTTTTTTAAATCGCGTATTTTTCTTTTTCTGTCTCTTTTGTGTATGTTTTTTGTTTGGTCTTTTGTGATATCGAGCGATGACGTTTTTTTTTGTATTTTTGTTGTTGTTGCTGTTTTTTTGTTGGCACAAACGTGCGTACGTGCAGCAGTTGTATGTGTTGAGTAGAGGCATACGGTGTGTGTGTTTTGTTTTTCGCGGCAGAGTTTTAATTGCCCCTTTTCTGCCCAGCTCTTCCTTTTTCTGTTCGAAGCTGGCTCGAGAGAACCCAAAGGTAGACTGATGACTGAGAGCCGTCTTGAGCAAGATACGTCAAGAGACATGTCAAGCTAGGCAAAGCGTGCGCTGGCAAGGGTGTTGGGCAGAGTGTTCCACACTTGGAAGCTAGTAGTTTGGGGTCGGTCAAGGCATGTCAAGGCAAAAGTTGCTGTCTGTCGAGGGGTGAAAGTGCTGTCTCCTGACGTTTTTGTCTGGAGAAAGGCGTTTCTGTCGCGGGGAGTGGGGCGAGGGCATGGGGCGCGCTTGCAGACGTTCACGAAATGACGTGCCCTTCTTTGTCGTCGTTTTGTACGCTGTAACATGACAGCGCTTGACGAGTCGCGTCAACCACTTCCCTTTTCCACACGCAACGAGATGCCTTGTCTGTACCCCCTCCGCCACCCCTCCCCTCGCTGGCATGGGTATGCAGCAGCTACATCTTCACTTGGAAAACCAAAGGTGCTATCCATACATACGGGCATCGTTTAACTTTGCCGCTGACTTTTCTCGTGTTTTGTTGTAAACTGAAAAGGGCGCCCCAGCCGTGTGTTTTTTTAGTTTTCATTTTATTTTCGTGCTACATGGTTGTTGTTTTCTCTCATCAATTCTTACTGACGCCCCCCACCCCCCTCCCGACGCACTCCGTTTCTAAACACATGCGTGGTCAATGGTCAAATGACTAAGGAAAGCAACAACTGAGCACCCCACCCCCCGGCGCTTGGCGCTTGGTGCAAGCAATGTCTGCCGGGTCGGTGAAAACCCGATGTGGTCCGTCCCGGCATTGTATGTAGGGATGCGAGGGTCTATTGTCATACGGCTGCGGCCATGCATGATAATCAGAACCCCCCCTCGATGCTCCGTCTCGAAAGGGATGCGTGGTCAATGGTCAAATGACTAAGGCAAGCAACAAATGAGTACCCCACCCCCCCCTCCCCCGTGAAAAATATATAAACCCCCGCAGTTTTTCCTGGCTGCGGTGGCGCTCGTGTGCCTGCCTTTCGCTCTGGCGCTGGGATGGTTGATCTTCTGCTCCCGTCCGGTGCAGTGCCGCGTCTGGATGCCGTGGCTCTTCTGGTCCGTCTGCAGGTTCCCCCTAGTCAACAAGGTCAGCGCCCCGCGATAAAAACGAAAACATCCCAAGAGTGTGTTAAACCCACTACTACGGGGGACCATAGTTAATAGGACCTGTGGTAGACATAAAAACCTATATATTAAACCATTTTACTAACAGTATTCAGTCCTGTTAACTATGCCCCCCCGTAATAGGCTGCTGCTACACGTCGCACGAGTGGGTTAGTGTTTAATCAATACCTTCACTGGTTGGACCAGGAAATGTGTGAATAACGTGTTGACAGTGGGCTACAGAAGTGCTGTACTAGAAGGACGATGGTTGTTTGCTAGAGTGTGTTAGCGGTACGATACGGCTATATGTTGATGGGACGAGAAAACACGTCAGAGGTGCGTTGATCCTCTTGTTTACGGAAAAACTGTACACAGTCCCGATATTGGGGACAGGCCAGTCAGACTCTTAAGTGGTTTGCCTCTGAAACGGGACTGCGGCCCTTGAAGGGTCAGCAATGGGCTACTATTGACACCACGGCAAGACAAAGGAGGCATCGTAAGAGTGCGTTGGCAGTGCCGCACCCGGTGGGCTACTACTGCAGCATGTAGGACGAGAAGACATAGCATGGGTGTGTTAGCAAGAGGCTTCCATACGGCTTGTTGGCACGACGAGAGTCCGTTGTTGCAAGTGTGTGTTTGCAATAGGCCACCACTAGGACAAGAAAACGTCGCAATATTGTGTTGAAATGGGCTACTGGTCGTAGGACGATAATGATATTGCTAGAGCGTGTTGACAGTAGGTTACTGCTATGACGAGAAACTATCGCAACAGTGTTGACAATATGCTGCTATTGATAGAACCATATAAGTAAAGAACATCGCAAGAGAGTGTTAACAACAGGCTACTGCTATTTATACTATAGGACGAGAACAGGTAGTAAGGGTGTCAAAAATAGGCTAATGCTGGCCCCAGAAAATATCGCAAGAGTCTGTTAACTGTAGGCGATCACGAAATTTGAACGTGGAAGTGTGGTGATCTTAAGCTTTATTTTTACCAACCCGGCGGAGGATGAAAAAATATATTAAGAACTAGGACGAAAAAACATAAACATCGCAAGAAAGGGTGTCTTGACAATAGTCTACTATTAATACTACAGTAGGAAAAATCATGCTCAGACTTCCTGCAAACTAAGAGAGTGGCCTTGCACCCCCCCCCCCCCCCCCCCCCCCCTCCTCCCACGGCGCCGGCGGAGCGGCCGCAGCCCCCCACGATAGGAGCCTATGCGTCGGTCAAGGGTCAGGATGGGTCGATCGCGATGCATACATTTTGTTTTTGGTCTGCTGCGTATCGGTCGTGTGCACTACAGCAGTATCAGCATCCGTATGTTATTGCATACCACCCTCTATCCTCCGTAGGTCCCGCATTGGAGCTCTGTCTCTATATGCGTAGGCTGCTCTGCCATCAAATATGGTTGTGAGATCGACGATTTTCCTGTTTCCTTGGTGCTCTTGACGCGTCTTTCCCCCTTCTCGGCAGGCCCTTCTGCAGCCCCCCCCACCCGGCACGGAGCAGTGAAAAAATCGCGGCTGCCTGGTGCTGCTACCCTGCCAAAGCCTGGCCTATGCTAGCCTGGCCTAGCCTGGCCTGGCCTAGCCTGGCCTGGCCTAGCCTGGCCTGGCCTAGCCTGGCCTAGCCTGGCCTAGCCGAGCCTGGTGCAGCCGTTATGTCCCAGCCGCTGCTGGGCGGGGTGTCTAGTTTTGCGCACGCGATCATGCCTGTAGCCCTATACTGCACCTGCACTGCGGTCCACCACCGGTAGGGTGCAGGTAGGTGCTGCGCTCGTGCGATCTCTTGTGCTGTCGGGGCCGTGTGTCGCCGCGTCGCCGCTCGCCGCGAGCAAAGCGCCCAACGCCCAGCCTACCCAGAAGGCACCCTTGGATGCAGCAGTGCAGCTGTACTGTGTGTGCCGCGGAGTGTTGGTGTTGGTGTAGGTGTGGGTGTTGGTGTTGATCGTGGCGGTGGTGCTGAGCAAGTGCAACCGGTGCACGGGTTTCACGTTCTGTTGGGAGGCGTTTTTTTTTCATACGGTGGGGCTGCCGACGACATCACACACCAGGTGGGTTGCGGGCTGTACCCGGAACCCCGGCCACGGTGTTGTTTTGGTCGGAAGCTCGGTGGTGTTAGCAGTACGTGTAATGGTTAGCTCGAGCGGCGTTTAGCGCGTGTGGGGGTCTTTTGTCGAAGAGATTATTAAACAAACGACGTCTTTCGGGTGCTGCGTGATGATCGGGAGCTCGCGTGGTGTGAGTGCGCCATGTCGATCGAGGGTCCGGAGGGGGGGAGGGTGCCGTTGCGTTTTTGTATGCGAGTGGGTGCCTCGGGGCGCGAAGGGAGTGATGGTGTTGTGTGTGCGGGGTTGACGGATTGATGGGGATGGGTATCGGTGTGCACTCTCGTACTGCTCAGAAAGCCAAAGGCGAAATTCGAATTTTGATCTACTTTATTGCGTGTTTTGAACTTATTATTGTGAAGGAAGGGTTGCTGTGTCTGCTTTGTTTTTGTTCACCCCCGCGCTTGCTTTCGAAGAAAAGGGCGGATTAGGGAGGGGGGGGGGTGGGGCAGCTGTGTTAGCCTGCTGGAGACTTTGTTTCTGCTCTAGGCACTTCTAACGAGTCTGTCCAGTTTTGTTTTTAGCGTGATGTGTACATGTATGTGCGTGCGTGTTCATTTTCTTGCGCAATTGTGTGTGTTGTTCTATTTCCATCTTGGTTTTTCAGGCGAGGAGTTATTGTTTCACGGTGTTGTTGCGACTGCTGTAGAGTTTGTCCGAGTCGCGACCCCCGAGGCCCCACCAGTCGTTGTTCCACGATCTTGATGTCGTTGCTTGGTTCGATGCGGTGGTAACAAAAAGGTCGGTGGGAAAGCAAAGCGCGCACGCCGGGGGGTAGGAGGGGAGTTCTACATTGAGGTGGGGATGCTTTTAGTGGGAAGGGCGCGTGTGTCTATGTGTAGTATGCAGGTTAGGGGCTTTAATTTGATTACGTACGTACCAGTAGGGGATATGGGGCGTGGCTGAATGGAATGAAACGGGTTTCATGATATCACGGGCAAGCAGGGGGGCGTTTAGACATGCTCAACGTCCCGCCCGCCCTAAAACCGCAACCAGCGCCATCATCTCGGATGCGTGGGTCAATGCTATCACGAGCAGGCTGGGTGGGCAAGGCGCGGGTAGACGAAATAGCGCAGTAACGGTGTCGGAGCGAGCGATAGGGACACGCACAAGATGAAAATAAACGGAGCTCTCGAAGACTGCGCAAACACACGGCTGCATCTTGTCGCTGGTCGGGAGGGTGTCTTGTCAAGCTTGCAACTCGACGGTTGTGGGGCAAGCAATCTTCTTTTTTATTTTTTTATTTTTTTATTTTTTTATTTTTTTTTGGTTGCCATTACCTCTCTCTGTGTTTTCGCACTAAAAACGCACGCTTCTGGTACCGGTAACACCACTACTATTAATACAACCGGAATCTCTGGAGAACATCTTGAAGTTGTTGTGGTCTTCTCCTACCGCCACTCGTACTTTTAGCGCGTGCCGCACTGATCTGGTGGCTCTCTCCCTCTCTATGTGATTCACTCGTCTGTGTGTGCGAATTCTATAGCCCTGTTTCTGCCCTTGACTCTAACTGCGAATCTGGGGGAGTTCCAAGCAGAGTAATCGTAGTGTTATGGTATATCCCCCCCACCCGACCCCCGACGTACTCTGCAGGTACAATATGTATCGTCCTTGGTGTTTCTTGGGTGCTGTTTATTTGGGACATCTCGTCCATGAGGCATCCCTCCTCCGCTCTCATTCTGGCTCTGGCCGGGGAATGCCGTACGGTGTGTATGATTCGTGTGGCGACTTTATGACCGCGTGCGCATGGCCTCATCAATTAGTGGCCCCGTTTTCGGGCGCGATCGTTGTAACCGTACAGGAGTAGTTTAAACAACAACGACTTTTCACGGGTCATGACCCGACTCGGTCAGGACGGTTTCAGAATCTTACGGGTCGGGTCGAGTCGGGCCGGGTCGGATTGGGTCTGGGGGTCTTCAATACCTCGAGCGCCCGGTTGGGTCGTTACCTAACCGAACCGACCGGCGAGTTTTGACGCCGACCCGACCTGTATTGATGACCTCCATCATGAGCGTTGTTGTATGAGCGTACCTATCGCAAGAGACCTACGGGCTAATTATCATCAATAATGAATGCAAGAAAAATACACGGACGATCGCAACCACACGAGCCACCAGCCACTTCGAAGATACGCATCCATCGAGTTTATCTACTCGCATCTACAATCAGCTGCCGCCGTGGACACCCAGACGGAGAAAGGGCGAGAGGGGAGATGCTGTTGACCATGCTTTGGATACCTCTCTGCCTGGTATACCTGGTAGTGGTCTTGGGAGTGCATTCTTTTATCAGGTCGATATTTATTTAGCGTTGCCGTAGTTGAGGCAGTTGTGTTTGCTTGCCATAGTGGGCCATGTCCGCTCCGGTGCCTATCATTGACGGCGGCGCAGCTTAATCTATGGTGGTGATGGTGTCACAGGTTCTCGGGTTCTTCTTCGTGCGCGAGTCGTGCCCTTCTATGCCCTATCCGAGGCACACAGCGTCACGGCAGCGATATGAAACCCCTGCGTTCGTGAGAGCAATACAATCAAACCCCGGTCCCCGGGTTGCTCTCAAGATCTCCTTCAAGAAATTTATTTATATGTTGATTTTAGTTCAACAAAAACTTCTGGTACATCTATACGAAACCCTTTGCGTCGAGGCCCCCGGGTACTCGTTCTGTATTCTGCTTTGGGTTACTAGATCGGGACAGTTGTAGCTCACCACGTCTAGCTTACCACCTCCCACACCAATTATGAAGTCTGTGATCGCTCTGACGGCCGTGCTAGCCAGGTGAGCGCTTCGTCAGGGACCATCGGCGAGCAATGTCCTTACATGCGTATGTGTGTGTTTTGCTTGCCGTGCCTCTCAAGATTTTCCTCCTTCATGAGTGAGTCACCGCCTTGGTTTGCCTCGGCCCTGTGAGGTTGCGAGTGCGAACGGAGGACAACCGCATGGGACGGCTGCTGCTGACGGAACCGCTAGTGTGGAGCCAGGCCTTGGTTCGTGTCCTCGGCTAGAGCCCTCGGTCAGAGTGTGCGCAGCACCCGGCTTATTGTTTTATCGCGATGTTTTTTTGTAGCACCACACCGCGCCACACCATCCCTACTCACTGAAATCATGCCCAATATAGTAGTCGTCAGTGAGGCGCTGACCATCGGATGCACCAGCCACGGGCTCAGTGCGCACTAATCTTGAAGGCAGTCATGCTGCACTCCGGAGAGGGATAGAGGCATCCCAGCTGTACCCAGGGTGCCCCCTGTGATTCACGACGTCGCCAGATAGTCCCCACGCGGCAGTGTGCACCCAAAAAATATGTTGCATGTTGCATTGAACGTCGCGATTTGTGTACATCTACGTCCCACTGGCAAACCTTCTTAACCCCTTTAGGGCCCCAGTCCCGTTTTGGGGACAAACTACTTGAAATTTGAATAGTTTGTCCCCAAAACGGGACTGCGGTTCTAAAAGGGTTAAGCGTTCGTTCTTGAATCGTATCGTAGCTACGAGCCATTTGCGATGCGATCGAGTGTAACCCACCAGGTTGAACCCTTTTGTTTGTGGCAAGGAGTGGCGTGTGGCTGGAGTACTCGTATATGGATGGAGACGCCATTGTTGCTGATCCGAACGGCAGCCACCCACCCTTGCACCTCCGCGGCTGTCCCAGCTCGCTACCGCCAACCAGGCGCCACCTGGGCGCCACACAGCAGCAGTATCACTATCAATATCAACAGTCAGCAGAACCGGCAGTACGTACTCCGTATTACGGCGGGGTCGTCGATGCATGCATGCTGCACCTCGGAACTACTGACGAACTTGCACGAAGCAAGCAGTACATCAAGGGTACGAGTAGGTGTCTCGAGGCAGATAAATATCACACTGCACGATCACCTCCCCAATTCCTTTTTATTCTGCACCCATGAGTCATGAGTCAATGAAGGTGCTCGTGTACAACACTATTAATAGCGGCTGATACAGCTGTAGCAGTGAGTACTCGTTTTATTAATAATAGTGTCGCAAGGTGTTTTTAAGTCATACCCACCTGGCCATACCCACCTGGTACCTGGTACCTGGTACCTAAAAAGGGTGTGTTTTTGACACTGAACCGTTCTCAGTACCCGTCGACATCTAGCACGGACACCGCACAACCAGTGCCCGTGCCGATTCTTCCATCCTAGCGAGAGGGCACTCGTATGCGTTTGAGTTCAAGTGCTGCTTTCTCGTGTATGATTCGAGTAGTTTGTCCCCAAGACGGCTATGATTCGAGCAGTTCTAGATGGGTATGACCGTGGGCAATAGTGTAGACGTCGAGCGACGCGTCTAGATGAGGAGAGGCGTTTTCAGAGCGTTCCGGTTGAGTGTGTCAAAAGTGTGCCCGCCTTGAAGCATCAGCCCTTTTAGGACTGCAGTCCCGTTTTGGGGAGAAGCTCCTCAAATTACAACAGATCATGTAGATCATCATCTAGATAATCGATTCCCGCAGTTCATGATCTAAAGCTTTCAGTGGGCAAATAGTTTTTTTTTTTTTTTCATCTGCATATTTCAGCTCGTGTTGCTGACCGGTATACACTAGATATTGGTGGCATTCAGGCGCGACCTCAGTAATACCTGCAGTAGTCAAAAGCTGCGACGCATCATCATGCTGGGCGAATACGGATTGTTATGCTGAACCAAGACGAACGAACATTTACGTACTGCTGCTGTAGCGTTCGTGCGGTGTGGGTTCTTTGTTTCACGAAAAACATCGCCAGTAGCAGCAGCAGCAGAAGTAGCAGCAGCAGCATCAGTAGGACACACGAGGCCAGGCTCAGCATCGCTGTACGATCGGCACATCGTCAGTAGCAGCAGCAGCATCAGTAGGACACACGAGGCCAGGCTCAGCATCGCTGTACGATCGGCACATCGTCAGTAGCAGCAGCAGCAGCAGCTGTAGCAGCATCAGTAGGACTCACGGGGCCAGGCTCAGCGTCGCTGTACGATCGGCGTGTCGGTCTATAACCCTTCGCACCCTTTCTAAACGTACGCGGTCATGTGGTGTGCTTCCTGGTTGCCCAACTCAAGTTTGAAGACGAATAATCTTCACCTTGCTATGTGTCAAGCAGAGAGAGCTTCTCGTAGCAGGTCCCACCACTACTACTGCTGCATCTACAGCAAAGCTTCTCCGTCCCCTCGTCAGTAATAGGGCGGGCCTGACAGTGCCACCTGCAGCGTGTCTCAGAGACAGCATGAACGTTGCTATGGACAGATTCTGCATGTATTCGGCAGACCCGTTGAGCAATTGTTGGGTTTCGTTCGGTAGAACCACAAGTAAAAACACTAGAAAGCCGACCATGACATTTTACGGCTCTGTTTTTTTTTTTTTTTTCGAACGATGCCCCAACCAGGGGCCTTTACAAGCACACGTCGCCGCACCTACAGTTAGTAGCTGGATCAACTCTGAACGACTTACGACCGCACCAACACAAGAAGATTTCGTTAGTTTGTGTGTGCCTGCACACAGATATCGCCGGGACTGGCATTGGTGCTGTCTGCGTCGAGCGCGGTGGACAAACGTGGCCGAGAAAAAATGACGAATCACACAAATACACACTCATTTCAGAGATTAACTAGACACAGGGGACCCTACATCGTACGGTCCGTCATACGGTCCGTCATGACGAGGCTTTTTTTCCTCGTTGGAAAACCAAGAAGAGGCTCGCGCGCCTCATTACCAAAACCTGCATGCTCTACGTAGCAGTAGGGCGACATAGCAGTATTCATAGCACGTGTTTCCTCTGAGGGTTTGGTTGAATCTGCATCAACACTGCTGCAACTCATATCCCAATCCCGCACAATCGCTCACAACGGACAACAACGGACAACGGCAGGCGACGAACTTCTGCCTGTTAACAATCGATGATTTGCAGGTAGTAGATCAAGACGATCTAATTGTAGATGATCTTGATTATGATCTGTATGATTTGTACGATCTGTATGATCTGTACGATCTGTATGATCTGTACGATCTGTCCGAGTTGTGATAACCCTGTTGGGGTTAGGATTAGGGGTTAGGGTTAGGGTTAGGGCCCCGGCTTATATAGATGCCCCTCACAAAACGCCAAGTTCGCTCGCTCTTTCACCCAAGCGTCTGTTCATATATAGGAAGAGCGTGCGGCATTACTATTAGTACAAGTACGATAATGATGCGCGAGTGTCTCTTTTAACCCTGGTTTTTAAGACTTGACCGTTTCACTAAGCCTGCTGTCCCGTTCGGGGGATTAACTACCTGGGACGTGAGTCGTTCGTCCCCAAGTCGAGACTGCAGTGTTGGTGAAACGGGGGCAGCCCTATTAATAGTCGTCACCGCTTCACCCCCCCCCCCCCCCGAAACGGGAAGCCTTTCAGTGCCGCAGTGCTGTAAATATACCTACACCTAAAAGAGTCTAATGCCGAGCAGCAGTATAGTAAAGTGTAGTCTGTCGCCACGGCGGGAGAGTGCAGCGTTCAAGGAGTAAAGAGTTGCTCATATTGAACGAGGTGCCAACCGCTCTCGGCGCAAAATGAAGGGCTTGCATCTTGAATCCCTTTAGTATTGTGGATATAAATAGTAATACTGCACCCCTCCCCCCTCCCCATGGTAATGAGTACCCCCCCCCTCTCGTCACGACCCCTCCCTCCCTTCTCCCACCCTCCCCACCCCCCCCCCCCCCGCCCCGCCCTCCACCCATCCCTACATCCCGCCTCCTTGCTCTCTCGAACCCCACCCCGTCAATTCAACTCCTTTGACATTCTGTGTTTCGAGTAGCGCATCGGCGTTCGTGCCCACCGGGCCCTTCGTCGGCTCCCGCGTCGCGTCGGTGGCGCGGCCGGCGGCATCCTCTTCGCTTTCCATGGCCGCGGCGGACATGGTCGGCGCGAGCGCACCCCTGGGCTTCTTCGACCCAATGGGTTTCTCGAAGGGGCCCGAGGAACGCACGAACGCGTACCGCGAGGCGGAGCTTAAGCACGGCCGTACGGCGATGCTCGCGGTCGTTGGCTTCCTCACCCAGGTCAGTTTTGTTTGTTTGTTTGTTTGTTTTTTTTTCCCTCGTCATTCGCATATCATTTTTGTGGCATTTTTTTTTTGTAGTGGCCCGTTCGTTTTTTTTTTTTCTTATCGTTTTTGAAGTTCGCCATTCAGTCTATGATACAGTGTCATTTTGCTCGGCCTGGCATAATTAACGTACCAGGTATGTATAGGCCTCATTGAAGAAGCGTCTGTGTGAAATATTAACGTAAAACAGTTTCCTATGTTGATGGGGAGAGTGGTGCCGATTTAAAAAACTGATTTGCTTGTATCAAGTATTGACATGAATCAGCCCTTATATTGTAACTTCGAAAAACGATTCGCCCAGTCTGTTGAACCCCTTTCGAAAAGCACTGGACCGCCGCCATACATGTATACACCTTACCTCGTACTTGGTACGAGGCAGTGTTTTGTCCCTACAAAGGATAAATTGTGTCTCAAGTCTCGACTTTCTCACATGGGAGTACTCGTATGTCTGTTGTGTTACTCTGTCAATCAGTGTCTACGAAGGTGTCCTATCTGTCCGTGCCCCAACTCGCTTGGTCGTATCCGTTCAGCACGTCGTTCCTTCACTCACAAGGTCCTAACTTCAGTTTTGGTCCATTTTCGTGTCACCTTCTTTCGAAGGAATAAAGTAAACCACTAGTGTATGGCCGTATATATATATATAAGAACCGCTTGATATTACTATTAACATTCAAACGGTCCTCACATTTCCGATCATGGTGGTATCTGGTATATATCGCCACGCTAGCGATAAATAGATAGCACACACTCTGATATTTTTGCGGACAGCGGAAGAGAGATTGGAGAGACCCCGAGCGAGGCGTCTGCCTTATGGTGGAAGGATCTCGACGAGACGGATATTTCCAAGCTTACCCCACCGTTTTGGTTCGTGTGTGTGCTGTCTTCCGCTTGTCGTACTCTGACAAGGGAGGGAGCGTTGTAATTAGGCCCTAATGTTCTTCGTAGAAATACTCGAAAATATTGGGTTTTGTGTATGTGATGGGTCGTGATTACTCTATATATGTGGTGTCCCGAAATAAAATTATTATGGTGGGGGGAAATTGCTCCTGAAAGACTTTCCAGGAGGTGTGGTACCGTGTTTGGAGTCGTGACCACATCTGACCGAGGGTATACGCCGCGTTTGGACCAGGACGTGAATGTCGAGCGGAGCTTGCGTTGCCGGTCGGGGTTGGAAATACCTTCAATGTACCGAAGGGCAGTGCTTGAGCTTTTTAGTACCTCAGTCCCGTTTTGGCGACCAAACTACTTGAAATTGTAGTGGTTTGTTCCGTAAACGGGGCTGAAGCCCTAAGAGGGTTATAGGTATAAGGGTAGGAGACTACGGCAGTGCTTTGTACGTACGTGTACTGACTGCTGCGCGGGGCACTGCGGCTGTCCGTTGCTCGTACTATTACCGCTGTGCTGCTGCACCTCCCTCTTGTCCTCCACGCTTCTTACGCGGGTCGTAGACAGACAGGCCCGTCGCCTTTTCTTCGAAATCAGAGGCGTTTGTGCGAGAGGGGGGGGGGGGGGGGGGGGGGGAGGGGGGTTACAAAGACGGCACCGCTTAACCCCTTTAGAACCGCAGTCCCGTTTTGGGGACAAAACACTCAGATTTCAAGAAGATTGTCCCCAAAGCGGGACTGCACCACTAAAGAGGATAACCGGTTATCTCGGAGAGGGCGAGAGAGAAAATCTTGCCTGTATGACCCCCCCTCCCCCCCCCCCCCCAACTTCCCGATCCGCCCCCGGTGAACCCGGCCCCCGTGTTTTACTGCCGTTTTCAAGTTTTTTTTTTTGTTTTCTGACCGGTAATGTTATCGGATGCAGCAGTACACGGGACAGCGCTTCCATTTTTGGGAGTTCCATAAGAGTTGCCAGGCTCGGATGTTGGACGAACATAATACAGGGGGTGTGGCCTCTTTCTTTTTTGAAGAAGAAAGCAGGGCACACCCTACGTAAGCTTAGACAAGAATCCCGGCCTTCCCCTAAATTTCACGAGATTATCATATGGCGCCGCATACTGCTGTACGAAACGCCTTCACAAAACGGGATGGGGTGAAGGGGGGGGGGGGGGGGGGGGGGGGCGGGGGGTACATATTGTCGTGCATGGTCGTGGTCATGTACATTTACGGCTACAGACACTCGCACCCTACAATGCCGGGACAGAGCACGTCGGCCTTTCACCCACGTTGCAGACGAAAAACAGTGGGCGATTCAGCCCCCTCCCCCCGCCGCCCCCCTTGCCCTACCGCGCTTAGGGCTTCGCTACTGCAGCAGCAGTAGCAGGCTAGAAAGCACCCACGCTCCATCCACGTACCAGGGTATTCCCCTAATGTGTGCTGTAGTTCGGTAATCACTACATTGTACTGTCGCAAGCACAACACGTTGCCCCGCCGTTTGGACGCGGCACGGTATAGAGGGCTGAGCTGGCAAACAGGGTTGTTCTCGCGATCGTTTTTCGAATCTCCACGGGGAGGGTTTTTGAAGATATACACGTACCGAATGCGAAATACCGAATATTGAGGTGCTTTCGGAAATTTGCTGGTCGAGGGAGAGCAATCCAAAAAACATACCCGGTACCAGGTACCAGGTAGGTTATTGTTTTGCTCTTATGTAGCACCCTGACCGATGTAAGAGAGAAAAGGAGGCCCGAGGAACGATCGTATTACTCGTGCGTCCTCATGGTACCCGGGGTGGTGTTTTGGTACACGCCCTCCACGTGCTCTAGCCATCGTTTTCGGGAGTCCGGGAGTTCCATCGAAGGTGGGGTTAGTGGCGCGTATTATACGCACGTCCCTGTCGCGGTGGAAGCCGTCAGTCTGCATGCCCTCAATAAACGGGAGAGGGGCGTCACGGGGCAGGCGTGCCAGCAATCGGCGTGGCTTGTGCGCCCTTTCTTCTCTTTATTTGCATGGCACCGCTGTTCTGATACAGCTTTTGCTCGTCGTTGGTACATGCCGAGAGTACCGCCAATGTCCCGATATACGAGTATAGAGGCCCTTCAGATTGAGGAGTGTTGGGCAACTGGTTCTTATGTTTCTCGGTCCGGAACTGCATGAAGTGTACGACGTCTCCTTTATCATTATAACGTCTCTTCTATTAATAGTGTCGATCGGCTTCTTTTTTTTTTAAACGGCTGTTCATGTTCGTAAGATGGCAAGGAAAGCACCCTATCTCTCCAAGCTGTCGGAGGAAAGCACCCTTCTTGTTCCCCTCCTATGTTGGATGTTACATATGACGCTTTTGAGTTGGGTTGTGAGGTGTGGTGTTTATGGTTTTCATGGTCATGGATGCGTTTTTTCCAGTGAGGCGCAGCTGGTTTTTTCGTCGCTCGTTCGGATTGGACCAGACCTGGTATGTTGTGCAAGCTCTCGACCAGTCCAGCAGCGTTTTTTTTTTCCCTTGTATTTTAGGGCATCCCCATACGAGCACGAGGTCGTCGTTCCCCCATCCCGTATTTGACAGTACATGACACTATTACGAGCGTTTATTATTGCGCAGTCAGGCAGGCCCTCCGTCGCGTGTGGTTTTACGTATCTCTTTTCAAGGAACCAACGAGGACGTGATAGATCCATACATGTGGAAGAACCCCTTCCCACGCTCCAACCACCACCACTGTCGCCTCTTACGTCATGCCTTAACCCTTTTAGAACCGCACTCCCATATGAGGGGACAAAACACTCTAATTATCAGTAGTTTGTCCCCAAAACGGGACTGGGGTCCTAAAAGGGTCAACGAGACCCTCACAAGGGGTTCTTTGTGGGATGCAGCTCACCCTTCATGCGACTCGCCAGACACCTCACGGCGCTTCGCGCTTGGTGCAAGCAATGTCTGCCTGGTAGGTGAAAATCCGCCTGCTCCGTCCCGACTTTGTAGGGATTCGAGGGTCTCATGGTCAAATAACTGCGGCCATGCATGATATCGAGTACCCCCCCCCCCCCCCCCCCTCCAAGTGCACGAATGTCCGCCTCTCAAGCGAGCGTTTCCGCGCCGAGGATCCAGCTTACCCTTCATGCCCTTACTTCATGCGACTCCCCGGATAAACACCTCACGTTTCGCTTCGCGGTTGGTGCAAGCAAGCCGTGTCTATTTCTCTGCCTGGTCGATGAACCCGACGTGCTCTGGGCCCCTTCGCTGTATATAGGGATGCGAGACGGTCACGGACTACGGCCATGCATGCCATGAGTACACCCCCCACTCCTCCCGACGGCCAAGCGTCGACAACATGGTTTGAAATTTGCTGTCCAGCCTCGATTCAATGGCTGAAGTACGCGCGCCGACCCCGACCGACCGTCTGGAAATTTTATCCAATGGCTGGGCCCGCGTCGTGTTTGACTGGACTGTTCCCCCCACCGTCTGCTTCGCCACCCTCACCCAAGCAAAAACGCCTGCCTGGTCGGTGAACACCCGACGTTACTCCGTCCCGGCATCCATCGTAGGGATGTGCTATTATATTAGTAGGCTTCCGAGCCAACTTTCTCCAGAACAAACGGGAGGCGCACGCACCAGGGACGAAGAAGACGGGGTTAGAGCTGTTCCCGTATAGACGCGTCCCTCGACATTCCCTCTTGCGGCAGGCCATCGTATAAACGAAAATCGATACCTGGTGTGTGTTGCAGTATTTTTACGGAAAAGCGTAATTGGTCCCGTACTACGAGTATCAATAGACAGTTTTTCTACTCATTTCCCGCTTGTGGAGGGTGTGTGTGTGTTTCTTGCGTGTTTTGTACTATGATACTAGCAGTTTTTCCTGCTGTATAAACGAAAAGGAAGGCAAAACACCTCCTCTCATTTTCTATCCAATTTCTCAGGAAAAGAAAGCGTTAGAGAAGTGACCAGCTGTGAGTTGTGGGGACCGTTTTAACCCTTTTTAGGACCGCAGTCCCGTTTTGGGGACAGACGACTTGAAGTTTTAGTGGTTTGTCCCCAAATCGAGACTGCAGTTATAAAAGGGTTGTAACCCCTTCTGGTGGTGCAGGGCGGTTTCGAGGACAAACTACTCGAAAAAATGAATTTTTAAAATGGTCGAGGTTTCCCGAGTTTTCTTGTTTTTTTTGTTTTGTTTTGCCCAAATTCACCTCTTCCTCGCCCCCCCCCCCCCCCCCCTCCCCCTCTCCCTCCCCGTCTATCCATGAACGCTTGGTCTCTCTCTCTGGTTGTCTCTTTTCCGTTTCCGTTTCCGTTTCCGTTTTTTTTTTTTTTTTTTTTCAGGAGAACTGGCACCCGTTGTACAATGGAAGCCTCTCTTCAAACCCCTGCAAGGCAATCTTCGAGGTGCCGCCTGAGGGCATCTTGCAGGTGTGTTGTTGTTGTTGCTGTTGGGGCTGGTGGTGGTGGTGGTGGTGGTCGCTGTTGGGGCTGGTGTTGGCGTTGGTGGTGGTGGTGGTGTTCGTGGTGTTTGTTGGTGTTTGTTGGCGTTGGTGTTTTCGCGAATAGCTCATGGCCACACTGCCGTCAGTCAGTCAGTCAGTCCGCGGCCACACCACAGGCGTCAGTCAGTCAGTCAGTCAGTCATTCCGAGGTTGGCTCGCACGCCTTTTTTATGTGTACGCACGCACCTGTCTAGTTTGCTTGGCGAAGAAAATTCCTCTCTGGATGCTTTATTTTTTCCATACCGCTCGTGGTGTGTGTACAGCTAGCTACCTGGTAGCTAGCTGCTTGCTTTCCAGGGTTGAAAAATAAAAAAACAAGAATCGGGAGCCGTTCGTGAGGGGGGCAATGCTGAATTTATGTAGAACGCGCAGTTTGCCAGTAAAAAAAAAAGAAATAAAATCAAATGTGGCCTGTTGTTGGACGTCGAGGAGAGAGCAATAAGGGACGGAAGTAGTGTCAATCTTCAACGTATTGGGCGCACGTACCAACTTGTCGCTGCCGAGATAATCGTGTCTAGAGAGTGATACCTGGTACATCGTTTGCACTGGGCTTCCGCGGCAAGGGGTTGCAGAACATAGGTACGCCCGCTGCAATAGCTGTAGTATTGTTTTGTCCCCTAGATGTTGAAGTGGCCGCGTTTTCTCGTGTTCGGTGTCGCTGCGTCTGTGTGTGATGCCTTTTAAGTTCTGCCAGGTATTTACTCGTTTTTGGTGGTTCTGTTGCTTACAGCAGTGCGGTGTTGTTGACCCCTTTAGCACCGCACTCCCATATGTGGGGACAAAGTACTCTAATTATAAGTAGTTTGTCCCCAAAACGGGACTGGGGTCCTAAGAGGGTTGATAGTACTTCTGGCGCTGTAAAAGCTGTGAAAGCGTACCGGTAGCACCCACCTCACGCACCGTGCCCCGCTTATTATTATTCTCCTCGTCCCCCCCCCCCCCCCCCCCCGTCCCGGCATTGTAGGGATGGTAGGGTCTATGTATGGTATTTACTACGACGGCCATGCATGACATATATACCGAGTGTATGTGCCCCCTCCCATACGAATACGGCCATGGATGATTGTGAGTACACCCCGGCCTCCCCAGCCTCGAAAGTGATGCGTCGTCAAACGTCAAATGACTAAGCCGAGCAGTAAATGAGTATGACCCCCCCCCCCCCGCCCGTCATACTACGGCCATGCATAATATTGAGCTACCCCCCCCCCCCCCCCCCCCCCTCCCCCCTCCCCCCCCACTTCTATGTTATACTGGTGTCTCTCTGTATGTAGTTCTATATGTACTCGTTCAAATATTAGTGGGAAATACTCTCCGCCTATTTCCAAAACTTTGCAGCAATATATTTACTTTTTGAATCAAGACTGCAATATATTTTAGCTCATGATTTCGGGTACATCCCCCTCCTCCCTCCTTTCCCGCGGCCGTTTTTCTTCTTTTTTTTTTTTTGTACAGATCATCATGTTTATCGGATTCCTTGAGTACGTCATCTCGCAGATCAAGCTCACGCCGGGCTACACCCCCGGGGACTACGTGGGATCGACCGACCTCTTCGACGGAGGGGAGGGGGACTCCACGTGGCGCAACTTCCAGGTGAGAGAGAGCGAGAGAGCCGTCAAAGCCTCTACCTGACCCGTACTGTATTTTTAGTTTTTTTGTTGCCAGGTGAGTGATATCTCTTCGTCTAAACACTAAACACCATTTTTTTTGCCTGTTTTTTGGTCTTTCTCTGGTACCTGTTTTTGCCGTTTTGACACCTTTTTTTTCGTTCACCTTTCTTGTCACGTTTTGTGCCTTGATCTTTCCCCCCTCCCCCCCCCACACACACTTTTTTTCTTTTTTCTTGCATTTCTCGTCATCTTTTTTTTTTGCCTCCCTCATTTGTATTTTTTCCACGCTCTCAGTACGTTAGTTTTAGTTTTCGTTTGTTTTATCGCCCTTCTCTTCACATTTTTTTTTTCTTCAACTTTTCTGATCGCTTTTTTTTTGTTCTTCGACGTTTCTCATCACTTTTCTTCCTTTTTTTTTTTTCTTTTTTTTTTTTTTCTTTTTTTTTTTCTTTTTTTTTCTTTTTTTTTTTTTTCTTTTTTTTTGTTCATCGTTTTCTCTCTCTCTCTCTCTCTCGTAATCTTTGCTCTCGTATTTTTTGCCCTTCACAGCTCAAGGAGCTCCACAATGGGCGCGCAGCCATGATGGGCATCTCCGGCCTCGTCACTCACAACCTGATCACCGATGGCATGCCCGCCTTCGAACAGATCTCGCGCGGGGTGTACACTGGCGGCATCCAGTAAAACCGGACCCCAAACAAATACTGAGAGAAAGATGGGAAGACGAAAGGTTATAGGCAGAACGGACAGAGAGGGGGGGGGAAGGGGACGACCGACGAGCACTCTTCTTTTCTTTTTTCTGCCTCTCGGTTGTGTGTTCCTTGTTTTACTTTTTTTTTCCCGACTTTTTTTTTTTTTTTTTCTGCCGGACCATGTTCGTCGTTCGTTGTTCCTTTCCCTTGAGTTGTTTTTGCTGCAAGGGAAGAGCGACTGAGGGTTCAGTTCCAGGATTTTAGTGGGCGCGTCGATCGGACACGAGACGGCGGTTAATTTTGCGTCAAAACCGAAGCGAGGGTTTTGCTCGCCCTCTCGGAGGCGTTTGATTTCTGTGCTGGTGGAGGGGCGGGGGGGGGGGGGGGGGGACGCTGTCTGCGATGGCATTCCCTGCCCTTGCGTGGTTTCTTCGTGTGGCGTGTTATCGTCACCCTGGCTTTGTGAAGTCCCCCTTGACAAACCCGGAATTGGAAGTTGACATTCCTTGCGCACAGATTAATTAGACGACCTATTTTTCATCCTGCAAATCTCCTCCGCCGCGGCCCTCTTTTAATTGTTGGGACTCTTTTAATTTGTCGACTTCTCCGGTCCAAGAACCGAAAAACACACGACAAAAAAACTGAAAATCAGAAAAAAAAAACAAAAACAAACTGACAACTAATCACATTATAATACGTGCCAGACACTCTTCCTACATGAAGGGTGCTTCTTTGCTCAAACGACGGCCCGGCTGCGGTTTTAGCTATTGCATCAGGAGGGGGCAACACACGCGTAGGGGACTTCGCTACGAGCGAAGGGAAAAGAAAGGAAAAAAAAAAACGAGCAGGCGAAGGGAACAAACATCACGCGTGCCTTCTGAATTGCTTTTAAAAACGCAAACTGAGTTCCCTTTTCTTTTTTCTTTTTTCTTTTCTTCGCTTTTTTTTTCGTTCTTGGTAAAATTGGTTGTCGTGAAACAAAGAGGGAAAGAGGGAGGCAGGAGGGAGGCGGTGGTGGTAGCGTTGAGTGTCCTTCTTTGATCGTGTTAAACATGGTGCCGACAGCATGAATACTTGAGACGGTCTTTAATAGTGATTTGGCTGGCGATTTTTTTTTTTTTCAAGAGACGACAGGATACTAGGTATTAATAGTAAAAAACTAACGCGGGCGTTGCCCTTGGCGAGCTGCAGTCTCGCGTGAATGGGTGGCACCCGCGGTTTTACCGGCAGTCCGCATCATCCATCTGGGGAAGTACAACAATAAACAACTGACTTTGGGTCTAGTCATATCCGTTTTCCTCTACAGCATACACCCTTATTTTATGTCGCTGAATCCGGGGTGGTGTGCGCCACGCCACCCTCTCTATCGTAGCCGGAGTATTTTTATCTCTCCCAATTAGCTATTACCAGGGGACCATAGTTAATAGGACCAAATATTGTTATCAAAAATGGTTTAACTATTAATATAAAGGTTTTTATGTATACCATGGGTCCTATGAACTAAGTTCCCCCGTAGCAGTGAGGTTGGACTGGAATGCCTTGCTTTTGTCGCGGGAAGTCGCAAAAGATGCCTCATCACCCGCAAAAAAAATGCCATGAAACGGTATATATACCTGAGTTTGTCTTGAGCCAGATAACGGTACGATATACTGGTATACCTAAGAAAGAGACGCGGGGAGCTACTCTTTATGTATATATGTATGTGCGCACTTGGTATTTTACTGGTTGCGCCTCTGCGATAGAGGCAGCACATGCCCGCCAAAACCTTTTTCTGAAGGGCGGGGGGCCCCTTAACCCAAAATCGTCGGAATGCCAATCTTGTTTCGAAAAAATGATATCTTGTTTTGTGCTTGGGGTGTGGACCTCTACATGGTAGAAATAAAGAAAGGGTGAACCTCTACATTGTAGAACGCCTCGAAGTGCAAATACTTTCGTATGGCCTCGGTGGATGTTTCCGACCAGATGACCTTTTAAACCCTTTTAGGGCCTTGAGACCGTGGTCCCGTACTGGAGACAAACTGCTTGGAATTTGACCTGTAAACGGGACTGCATTAATTTTCACTATAAATAAGAGGGCTCAAGTAAAGTCAGAAAACGGCTATATAACTTGAGCGCACTTTCCTCCGCCGTTTTCCGGAAGGCGCGCCTCTTGCATCGCCAGGTCTAGAATAATAAATCCATGAATGAATACTAAAACCGTACGGTACGACATCAGTCGACTCCTCTATCTATACTCAGTCAGGTTGACTTTCGCCGCTTCACAGCGAGCGTCGCCTCATCATGGCAACTGATAAATATAGGTGGCCTGGACCCCTCGCTTTGTACAAAATAGTGTGGGCGCGCGTGAAAGCAAGTGTTGAGGGTGGAGACGTTTGGACATTTTGTGGCGCGGCAAAACCTCACAAGGACAACTTCTCAGTTCGGTGCACCACATGGAGTGTTACGGCGTTCAACTTCTCCGCAAGGACTGTGTCACGCCCAGGGGTGATCCCGGACACCCGCGACACCGTATAACGGCGCTAAATAGCCCCGGTCATCATACCTTTCCATTTTTTTATTATGATATGCTGCAGCAGCTGTTGTTGTAGCTGTCATTCCCGTCCATAAAAATTATATATGCAGAAATTGATCAAATAAGAAGAGGCGTGCGTGGTCACAAAAAGTGATAGGGTCTTCAGTGGTAATAGTAACGCTTGTTTTTTTTTTCTTGTACGCTTGAATAGCCAGCCGCGTTTACTGCGGTTCTCGACCACAACAACGAAAACATATCAGGTTTACGTGTATCAACAACCTTCTTCGCAGACAGGGACTGTGTGGCTGCGACCCCCCCCCCCCCCCCTTTTTTTCTCCAGACGACCCCGCAAATTGGTAAAACCACTCACCCAGACAAGAAACAAGAGGAAGAAAACACTGACGACACTGATTCGCACAAGCGCGCTGTGATCAAGCGTTGCACACGGCCCTGCCGATAATTGGTGAAAGGACTGTAACAACAGTAAGTACATCATTGAGCTCTCAAGACGCCTCAAAAGTTAGTTGAACGGCTCGTCCCCCGTATGTCTGTCTGCTCGCAGCCCGTCGCGCTTGCAGTACCACCACCACCACCACCACCTGGTCCAGCCGAAGCTTCCTATTACGGGGGACCATAGTTAATAGGACCTACAGTATATATAAAAACCTATATATTCAACCATTATTACTAACAATATTTGGTCCTATTAACTATGGTCCCCCGTAATAGCTTGGAACGAACCTTGGCACGTTCAGAAGCCAGCGTCGTTGCGTCGCGCTTTGACACGCATGCCCCCAATGTCGTGCTTGTATGATTCTGGTACATAACAGTGCCGCCGCTGTCTTGCCTCACAATGGCAACTCATCAATCTTGAAACAATGTTTGGCCCGCGCCAGCTCTGCGCATTGCCACGTAAGCTACACTTTCGAAGTACATACATACATACGCATGCCGGCGCCCCCCCCCACCCGGGTAAAGAGTCACAGCGCGGCGGAGGCGACGGCAGTGCCTCGCGCCGTCCTCTCCCACCCCCTTCACCCTCCCGCGAAACGCCTGTACTCGTGTGTAGAGTACCCTTTTTTCCACAACGATCGCACTTATCTACTTTTAACGAGCGGATGGAAGGTAATTACATTATACACAACACCATGGCCACCACCGTCGATCGCTCTCGATGAGTGACCAGACTGACGGAAGGACTCCGAGCTACCACAAGAGGTGGCATGTGTAGTACTTCTCGGCAAAAACAAAAAACGTTTTTCTGGCTGTCTTGTCCGTTTCTTCAAACACCCGGGGAGCTACTATAGGTACAGAACTATACCGTATGTCCTTGAAATTACACTAGTACCTAGTATTTCACAACTTTTTGTGTTGCATTGCGTACGTACGCACGTAGGACGTGGGGAGGGACTACTCATCATGGTATAATGAATGTTGTTGCCAGTTTCTGGGCGAGAGTTGAGAGCTCCTCATGAATGCGAGTCTTTTCGGAAAAGTTGTCGACAGGAGTTTGTCAAGCCGCACCACGCGTCGAAGGTACACAATTACACATCGCTCTGCGCGAAGACACAAGCAAGGGACGTTTGGGCATCAACGCGTAAGGTAAAAGAAGACGTCAAGTTTCCTTTCCTTGTATTCCCACGCCCAACAGAGTCGTAAGCAGCCCACTACTGCTGTCCCGCAATACGTTGACCATATTCGTTCAAATCTTTTAACATACAAACGGTTACCATGTTTCGTGAACAGACTAGCTCACTAACACACCACCATGGCTACCTATACACCGCCGATCGCCCTCCTTGCAGATAATCAGCAGAAGATGGAAGGGAGGGTGGTACACATGGTCACTGGCCAACACAACTAGTATATCACTGGTCGCGCCCCCGTCCCCACCTGACGGGCTCCGTCCCGGCACAATAGGAATGCGAGGGTGTATGGTCATATGACTACGGCCATGCATGGTCATACACCCCCCCCCTCCCCCCCCCCCCCTCCTATTTTAAATAGGTTGGGTTGGCGTCGGTTGGCAACGACACTGTAAAACATGCCGCTCACTACGTGAGCTAGACAACCAAGGTACCGTTTTTTTGTTTGTTTTTTTTTTGGCGGTCGCCCACAGCTGGTTGTCGAGTTAGATCATTTGTGCGAGGTGAAGAACCTTTACTCCGCACAATTGGGAATGATCGTATCACGCAGTGTTCAAGGTAAGGCACCCAAGAGGCAGTTACATAGTACTCCCATTGCTGTCTCTGGAAATGCCTACACCGGAAATTAAATCAACTCATTGAAGCTGTCGTCCATATGCAACTCATTGAAGCTGTCGTCCATATGCAAGTCCGCCTCAAAAGCGGTTCTTAGTAGGATGCAGCCCCCCTTTCATGCGACTCGCCAGACACCTCACGGCGCTTCGCGCTTGGTGCAAGCAATGTCTTGCCTGGTCGGTGCAAATCCGACAAGCTCCGTCCCGGCATTGTAGGGATGCGAGGGTCTATGGCCATACGACTACGGCCATGCATGAGATCGAGTATACATCTCTCCTATCGGGTACACCCCCCACCCCCCCCCCCCTCCCGCGCGCGGTATGCTTGCTTCGCGCTTGGTGAAGGCAAGCAGTGTCCGCCTGGTCGGTGCAAACCCGACGCGTTCCGTCCCGGCATTGTATTGAGGGATGCGAGGGTCTATGGCCATATGACTACGGCCATGCATAATAATGAGTACACCCCCTCCCCGCTCGCGGTATGCTTCGATCAATGTTGTCGAAATACCAAAACATGACGGGGGTCTAAATCAAGTGCGCAATTTATTCCCCACGATGAAAAAAACAGGCGACATACATACGTAGCCCGTTTAGGATCGACCTCACTTCCGTTCCCGTTAGTCAAGAACGACATACTTGAAACTAGACTCAACGCATGCGATACTATGTGCAGTGCAGTGCAGTGCAGTACTAAAATGGCTCAAACAAGAAACATGTAAAAAAAAAACAAGAGACAATATATTTTTGTCCTCTCTGGCTGTCTCTTTCTCTTGTGTCTCTCTCCGTCTCCGGTAACAACTAACTATCAGTCTAAACGGATAGACGATCACGCACCTCAACAGAACGCAACACAACACAACACAACACGAGCCACAGTTATTGGCGAC